>JABWTJ010000310.1:600000-993685 GCA_016801875.1 Solanum sitiens | reverse complement strand
TGAGGGACAACCGTATGTATAGCCAAGGTCTTTACAGACGTCCACTAAAAATTTTGGCAGTGTTGACTTCAGGATCCGGATCACCCAAAAAAAGGTTTGCTATAGCACACGAAAAATTGTCGAAATTGGGGTATGCGCGCTTTGGGGCTATTTTGACCTTGAAAATGGGTTGGAATGGCCGTGAGGGCCAACCGTATGCATATCCAAGGTCTTGACGGACGTCCACAAAAATTTTTGACAGTTTTGATGTCGGGATCCAGATCACCCAAAAAATGGTTTACTATAGCACACGAAAAATCGTCGAAATGGTGGTATGCGCTTCGGGGCTATTTTTACATTTAAAATGGGTGGAATGGATTTGAGGGCCAACCAGATGCATAGCTAAGGTCTAGAGACGTCCTCAAAAAAATTTGGCACTTTTGACATCAAGATACGGATCACCCAAAAAATGATTTGCTATATGACACGAAAAATCGTCAAAATGGGGGTATGCGCGCTTCGAGGCTATTTTGACCTTGAAAATGGGTCAGAATGGCCGTGAGGGCCAACCGGATGCATCGCCAAAGTCTTGACGGACGTCCACAAAAACTTTTGGCAGTTTTGACGTCGGGATCCGGATCACCCAAAAAATAGTTTGCTATAGCACACGAAAAATCGTCGAAATGGGGGTATGCGCGTTTAGGGGCTATTTTGACCTTGAAAATGGGTCGGAATGGACGTGAGGGCCAACCGGATGCATATCCAAGGTCTTGAAGGACGTCCACAAAAAATTTTGGCACTTTTGACGACGGGATCCGGATCACCCAAAAAATGGTTTTCTATAGCACACGATAAATCGTCGAAATGGGGGTATGCGCGCTTCGGGGCTCATTTGACCTTGAAAATGGGTTGAAATGGCCGTGAGGGCCAACGAATGCATAACCAAGGTCTTGAACGACGTCCAAAAAATTTGCCAGTTTTGACGTCGGGATCCGGATCACCCAAAAAATGGTTTGCTATAACACACGAAAAATCATCGAAATGGGGGTATGCGCGCTTCGAGGCTATTTTGACCTTGAAAATGGTTTGGATTGGCCGTGAGGTCCAACCGGATGCATAGCCAAGGTCTTGACAGACGTCCACAAAAATATTTGCATTTTGACATCGAGATCTGGATCACCCAAAAAATGATTTGATATAGCACACGAAAAATCATTGAAATTGGGGTATGTGCACTTCGGGGCTATTTTGACCTTGAAAATGGGTCGGAATGGCCGTGAGAGACAACCGGATGCAATGCCAAGGTCTTTACGGACGTCCACAAAAATATTTGGCAGTTTTGACGTTCAGATCCGAATCACCCAAAAAATGGTTTGCGATAGCACACGAAAAATCGTCGAAATGGGGGTATGCGCGCTTCGGGGCTATTTTGACCTTGAAAATGGGTTGGAATGGCCGTGAGGTCCAAGCAGATGCATAGCCAAGGTCTTAACGGACGTCCACAAAAAATTTGCCAGTTTTGGCGTCGGGATCCGGATCACCCAAAAAATGGTTTGCTATAACACACAAAAAATCATCGAATTGGGGGTATGCACGCTTCGGGGCTATTTTGACCTTGAAAATGGGTCGAATTGGCCGTGAGGACCAATCGGATGCATAGCCAAGGTCTTGCCGGACGTCCAAAAAAAATTTTGCACTATTGACGTCGGTATCTGGATCACCCAAAAAATGATTTGATATAGCACACGAAAAATTGTTGAAATGGGGGTATGCGCGCTTCGGGGCTATTTTGACCTTGAAAATGGGTCGGAATGGCCGTGAGGGACAACCGGATGCACAGCCAAGGTCTTTACGGACGTCCACAAAAAATTTGGCAGTTTTGATGTCGAGATCCGATTCACCTAAAAAATGGTTTGCGATAGCAAACGAAAAATCATCGAAATGGGGGTATGCACGCTTCGGGGCTATTTTGACCTTGAAAATGGGTTGGAATGACAGTGAGGGCCAACCGGATGCATATCCAAGGTCTTGACGGACGTCCACAAAAAATTTGGCAGTTTTGACGTCGAAATCCGGATCACCCAAAAAATGGTTTGCTATAGCACATGAAAAATCGTTGAATTGGGGGTATACGCGCTTCAGGGCTATTTTAACCTTGAAAATGGGTCGGAATGGCCGTGAGGGACAACCGGATGCATAGCAAAGGTCTTGACGGATGTCCACAAAAAAGTTTGGCAGTTTTGACGTCAAGATCCGGATCACCCAAAAAATGGTTTGCTATAGCACATTTAAAATCGTCGAAATGAGGGTATGCGCGCTTCGGGGCTATTTTGACCTTGAAAATGGGTAAGAATGGCCGTGAGGGCCAATCGAGTGCATAGACAAGGTCTTGACGGACGTCCACAAAAATATTTGGCACTTTTGACGTCGGGATCCGGATCACCCAAAAAATGGTTTGCTATAGCAGACGAAAAATCGTCGAAATGGGGGTATGCGCTCTTCGGAGCTATTTTAACCTTAAAAATGGGTCGGAACGGCCGTGAGGGCCAATCGGATGCATACCCAAGGTCTTGACGGACGTCCACAAAAATTTTTGGAACTTTTGATGTCGGGATTCGGATCACCCAAAAAAAGGTTTACTATAGCACTCAAAAAATCATCGAAATGGGGATATGCGCTCTTCGGGGCTATTTTGACCTTTAAAATGGGTCAAAATGGCTGTGAGGGTCAACCGGATGCATAGCCAAGGTCTTGACATACGTCCACAAAAATTTTTGGCACTTTTGACGTCGGGATCCGGATCACCCAAAAAAAAGTTTGCTATATAGCACACGAAAAATCGTCAAAATGGGGGTATGCGCTCTACGAGGCTATTTTGACCTTTAAAATGGGTCGGAATGGCCGTGAGTGTCAACCGGATGCATAGCCCAGGACTTGACGGACGTCTACAAATAATTTGCCAGTTTGAAGTCGGAATCCGGATCAGCCAAAATATGGTTTTCTATAGCACACGAAAAATCATCGAAATGGGGGTATGCGCGCTTCGAGGCTATTTTAACCTTGAAAATGGGTCGGATTGGCCGTGAGGGCCAACCAGATGCATAGCCAAGGTCTTGACGGATGTCCACAAAAATTTTCGCACTTTTGACGTCGGGATCTGGATCACCCAAAAAATGGTTTGATATAGCACACGAAAAATCATCGAAATGGAGGTATGCGCGCTTCGGGGCTATTTTGACCTTGAAAATGGGTCGGAATGGCCGTGAGGGCCAACCGGATGCATAGTCGAGGTCTTGACGGACGTCCACAAAAAATTTGGCAGTTTTGACGTCGGAATCCGGATCACCCAAAAAATGATTTGCTATAGCACTTGAAAAATCATCGAACTAGGGGTATGCGCGCTTCGGGGCTATTTTGACTTTTAAAATGGGTCGGAATGGCCGTGAGGGCCAACCGGATGCATAGCCAAGGTCTTGACAGACGTCCACAAGAGTTTTTGGCACTTTTGACGTCGGGATCCGGATCACCCAAAAAATGGTTTGCTATAGCACATGATAAATCATCGAAATGGGGGTATGCGCGCTTCGGGGCTCTTTTGACCTTGAAAATGGGTTGAAATGGCCGTGAGGGACAACCAGATGCATGGCCAAGGTCTTGACGGATGTCCATAAAAAATTTGCCAGTTTTGACATTGGGATCCGGATCACCCAAAAAATGGTTTGCTATAACACACGAAAAATCGTCGAAATGGGGGTATGCGCACTTCGAGGCTATTTTCACCTTGAAAATGGGTCGGATTGGCCGTGAGGTCCAATGCATAGACAAGGTCTTGAGGACGTCCACAAAAATTTTCGCACTTTTGACGTCAGGATCTGGATCACCCAAAAAATGATTTGATATAGCACACGAAAAATCGTTTAAATGGAGGTATGCGCGCTTCGAGGCTATTTTGACCTTGGAAATAGGTCGGAATGGCCGTGAGGGACAACCGGATGCATAGCCAAGGTCTTTACGGACGTCCACAAAAACATTTGGCAGTTTTCACGTCGAGATCCGAATCACCCAAAAAATGGTTTGCGATAGCAAACGATAAATCGTCGAAATGGGGGTATGCACGCTTCGGAGCTATTTTGACCTTGAAAATGGGTCGGAATGGCAGTGAGGGGCAACCGGATGCATAGCCAAGGTCTTGACGGACGTCCACAAAAACTTTTGGCAGTTTTGACGTCGGAATCCGGATCACCCAAAAAATGGTTTGCTATAGCACATGAAAAATCGTCGAAATGGGGGTATGCGCGCTTCAGGGCTATTTTGACCTTGAAAATGGGTCGGAATGGCCGTGAGGGCCAACCGGATGCATATTCAAGGTCTTGACGGACGTCCACAAAAACTTTTGGCAGTTTTGACATCGGGATTCGGATCACCCAAAAAATGGTTTGCTATAGCACATTTAAAATCGTCGAAATAGGGGTATGCGCGCTTCGGGGCTATTTTGACCTTGAAAATGGGTAAGAATGGCCGTGAGGGCCAACCGAGTGCATAAACAAGGTCTTGACGGACGTCCACAAAACAATTTGGCACTTTTGACATCGGGATCCGGATCACCCAAAAAATGGTTTGCTATAGCAGACAAAAAATTGTCGAAATGGGGGTATGCGCGCTTCGGGGCTATTTTGACCTTGAAAATGGGTCGGAATGGCCGTGAGGGCCAACCGGATGCATAGCCAAGGTCTTGACGGACGTCCACAAAAACGTTTGGCAGTTTTGACGTCGGTATTCGTATCACCCAAAAAATGGTTTGCTATAGCACATGAAAAATCGTCGAAATGTGGGTATGCGCGCTTCGGGGCTATTTTGACCTTTAAAATGGGTTGAAATGGCTGTGAGGGTCAACCGGATGCATAGCCAAGGTCTTGACATACGTCCACAAAAAATTTTGGCACTTTTGACGTCGGGATCCGGATCACCCAAAAAATGGTTTGCTATATAGCACACGAAAAATCGTCGAAATGGGGATTTGCGCTCTTCGGGGCTATTTTGACCTTGAAAATGGGTCGGAATGGCCGTGAGGGTCAACCGGATGCATAGCCAAGGTCTTGACGGACGTCCACAAAAACTTTTGGTAGTTTTGACGTCGGGATCCGGATCACCCAAAAAATGGTTTGCTATAGCACACGAAAAATCGTCGAAATGGGGGTATGCGCGCTTAGGGGCTATTTTGACCTTGAAAATGGGTCGGAATGGCCGTGAGGGCCAACCGGATGCATATCCAAGGTCTTGAAGGACGTCCACAAAAACTTTTGGCACTTTTGACGTCGTGATCCGGATCACCCAAAAAATGGTTTGCTATAGCACACGATAAATCATCGAAATGGGGGTATGCGCGCTTCGGGGCTCATTTGACCTTGAAAATGGGTTGAAATGGCCGTGAGGGCCAACCGGATGCATAACCAAGGTCTTGAAGGACGTCCACAAAAATTTTTGGCACTTTTGACGTCGGGATCCTGATCACCCAAAAAATGGTTTGCTATAGCACACGAAAAATCATCGAAATAGAGGTATGTGCGCTTTGGGGCTATTTTGACCATGAAAATGGGTCGGAATGGCCGTGATGGCCAACCATATGCATAGTCAAGGTCTTAACAGACGTCCCCAAAAACTTTTGGCACTTTTGACGTCGGGATCCGGATCACCCAAAAAATGGTTTGCTATTGCAAACGAACAATCGTCGAAGTGGTGGTGTGCGCGCTTCGGGGCTATTTTGACATTTAAAATGGGTCAGAATGGCTTTGAGAGCCAACCGGATGCATAGCTAAGGTCTAAACGGACGTCCAAGAAAATATTTGGCACTTTTGACGTCAAGATCCGGATCACCCAAACAATAGTTTGCTATAGCACACGAAAAATTGTCGAAATGGGGGTATGCGCGCTTTGGGGCTATTTTAACCTTGAAAAAGGGTCGGAATGGCCGTGAGGGCCAACTAGATGCATAGCCAAGGTCTTGACGGACGTCCACAAAATTTGTTGGCACTTTTGACGTCGGGATCCGAATCACCCAAAAAATGGTTTGCTATAGCACACGAAAAATCATAGAAATGGGGGTATGCGCTTCGGGGATATTTTGACCTTTAAAATGGGTCGGAATGACCGTGAGGGTTAACCAGATGCATAGCCAAGGTCTTGACGGATGTCCACAAAAATATTTGGCACTTTTGACATCAGAATTTGGATCACCCAAAAAATAGTTTGCTATAGCACACGAAAAATCGTCGAACTGGGGGTATGCGCGCTTCGGGGCTATTTTGACCTTGAAAATGGGTTCGAATGGCCGTGAGGGCGAACTGGATGCATAGTCAAGATCTTGACGGACGTCTACAAAAAGTTTTAGTCATTTTTACGTCGGGATCCGGATCACCCAAAAATGGTTTGCTATAGCACACGAAAAATCATCGAAATGAAGGTATGCCCTCTTCAGGACTATTTTGACCTTGAAAATAGGTCGGAATGACCGTGAGGGCCAACCTGATGCATAGCCAAGGTATTGACGGACGTCCACAAAAACTCTTTGACAGTTTTGACGTCGGGATCAAGATCACCAAAAAAATGGTTTGCTATAGCACATGAAAAATCGTCGAAATGGGGTATGCGTGCTTCGTGGCTATTTTGACCTTGAAAATGGGTTGTAATGGCCGTGAGGGCCAATCAGATGCATAGTCAAGGTCTTGACGGATGTCCACAAAAAATTTGACAGTTCTTACATCGGGATCCGGATCACCTAAAAAATGGTTTGCTATAGCACACGAAAAATCATCGAAATGGGGTTATGCGCGCTTCGGGGCTATTTTAAACTTGAAAATGTGTTGGAATGGCCGTGAGGGCCAACCGGATGCATAGCCAATGTCTTGACAGACGTCCACAAAAACGTTTGGCAGTTTTTATGTTAGGAACCGGATCACCCAAAAAATGGTTTGCTATAGCACACGAAAAATTATCGAAATGAGGGTATGCGCGCTTCGGGGCTATTTTGACCTTGAAAATTGGTTGGAATGGCCGTTAGGGCCAACCGTATGCATAGCCAAGGTCTTGACGGACGTCCACAAAAAAGTTTGGCAGTTTTGACGTCGGGATCCGGATCACCCAAAAAATGGTTTGCTATAGCACACGAAAAATCGTCGAATTGGGGGTATGCGCGCTTCGGGGCTATTTTGACCTTGAAAATGGGTCGGAATGGCTGTGAGGGCCAACCGGATGTAT
Source organism: Solanum sitiens (assembly GCA_016801875.1). Taxonomy (NCBI): domain Eukaryota; kingdom Viridiplantae; phylum Streptophyta; class Magnoliopsida; order Solanales; family Solanaceae; genus Solanum; species Solanum sitiens. The sequence continues at coordinate 986,452 of JABWTJ010000310.1, read as the reverse complement.
AAGGTCTTGACGGACGTCCACAAAAATATTTGGCACTTTTGACGTCAAGATCCTGATCACCCAAAAAATGGTTTGCTATAGCACACGAAAAATCGTCGAAATGGGGGTATGCGTGCTTTGGGGCTATTTTAACCTTGAAAATGGGTTGGAATGACCATTAGGACCAACCATATGCATAGCCAAGGTCATCATAGACGTCCACAAAATTTTTTGGCACTTTTGATGTCGGGATCCGGATCACCCAAAAAATGGTTTGCTATAGCACATGATAAATCGTCGAAATAGGGGTATGCGTGCTTCGGGGCTCTTTTAACCTTGAAAATGGGTAGGAATGGCCGTGATGGCTAAACAGATGCATAGCCAAGGTCTTGACGGACGTTCACAAAAAATTTGCCAGTTTTGACGTCGGGATCCGGATCACCCAAAAAATGGTTTGCTATAACACACAAAAAATCATCGAAATGGGGGTATGCGCGCTTCGGGGCTATTTTGACCTTGAAAATGGTTCGGATTGGCCGTGAGGTCCAACCGGATGCATAGCCAAGGTCTTGACAGACGTCCACAAAAATTTTTGCATTTTGACATCGGGATCTGGATCACCCAAAAAATGATTTGATATAGCACACGAAAAATCATTGAAATTGGGGTATGCGCACTTCAGGGCTATTTTGACCTTGAAAATGGCTCGGAATGGCCGTGAGGGACAATCGGATGCAATGCCAAGGTCTTTACGGACGTCCACAAAAATTTTGGCAGTTTTGACGTCGAGATCCGAATCAACCAAAAAATGGTTTGCGATAGCACACGAAAAATCGTCGAAATGGGGGTATGCACGCTTCGGGGCTATTTTGACCTTGAAAATGGGTTGGAATGGCCGTGAGGTCCAACCAGATGCATAGCCAAGGTCTTAACGGACGTCCACAAAAAATTTGCCAATTTTGGCGTCGGGATCCGGATCACACAAAAAATCATCGAATTGGGGGTCTGCGCGCTTTGGGGCTATTTTGACCTTGAAAATGGGTTGGATTGGCCGTGAGGACCAATCGGATGCATAGCCAAGGTCTTGACGGACGTGCAAAAAAAATTTTGCACTATTAACGTCGGTATCTGGATCACCCAAAAAATGATTTGATATAGCACACAAAAAATCATTGAAATGGGGGTATGCGCGCTTCGGGGCTATTTTGACCTTGAAAATGGGTCGAAATGGCCGTGAGGGCCAACCAGATGCATAGCCAAGGTCTTTACGGACGTCCACAAAAAATTTGGCAGTTTTGACGTCGGGATTCGGATCACCAAAAAAATGGTTTGCTATAGCACACGAAAAATCATCAAAATGGGGGTATGCGCGCTTCGGATCTATTTTGACCTTTAAAATGGGTTGAAATGGCCGTGAGGACAAACCGGATGCATAGCCAAGGTCTTGACAGACGTCTACAAAAAAATTTGGCACTTTTGACGTCGGGATTCGGATCACCCAAAAAATGGTTTGCTATTGCACACGATAAATCATCAAAATGGGGGTATGCGCGCATCGGGGCTCTTTTGACCTTGAAAATGGGTTGGAATGGTCGTGAGGGACAACCAGATGCATGGCCAAGGTCTTGACGGATGTCCACAAAAAATTTGCCAGTTTTGACGTCGGGATCCGGATCACCCAAAAAATGGTTTGCTATAACACACGAACAATCGTCGAAATGGGGGTATGCACTTTGGGGCTATTTTGACCTTGAAAATAGGTCGGATTGGCCGTGAGGTCCAACCAGATGCATAGCCAAGGTCTTGAGGACGTCCACAAAAATTTTCGCACTTCTGACGTCGGGATCTGGATCAACCAAAAAATGATTTGATATAGCACACGAAAAATCGTTTAAATGGGGGTATGCGCACTTCGGGGCTATTTTGACCTTGAAAATGGGTAAGAATGGCCGTGAGGGCCAATCGAGTGCATAACCAAGGTCTTGACGGACGTCCACAAAAGAATTTGGAACTTTTGACGTCGGGATCCGGATCACCCAAAAAATAGTTTGCTATAGCACATGAAAAATCGTTGAATTGGGGGTATGCGCGCTTCAGGGCTATTTTGACGTTGAAAATGGGTCGGAATGGCCGTGAGGGACAACCGGATGCATAGCAAAGGTCTTGACGGATGTCCACAAAAAATTTGGCAGTTTTGACGTCAAGATCCGGATCACCCAAAAAATGGTTTGCTATAGCACATTTAAAATCGTTGAAATGAGGGTATGCGCGCTTCGGGGCTATTTTGACCTTGAAAATGGGTAAGAATGGCCGATAGGGCCAATCGAGTGCATAGACAAGGTCTTGACGGACGTCCACAAAAATATTTGGCACTTTTGACGTCGGGATCCGGATCACCCAAAAAATGGTTTGCTATAGCAGACGAAAAATCGTCGAAATGGGGGTTTGCGCTCTTCGGAGCTATTTTAACCTTGAAAATGGGTCGGAACGGCCGTGAGGGCCAATCGGATGCATACCCAAGGTCTTGACGGAAGTCCACAAAAATTGTTGGAACTTTTGATGTCGGGATTTGGATCACCCAAAAAAAGGTTTACTATAGCACTCGAAAAATCGTCGAAATGGGGATATGCGCTCTTTGGGGCTATTTTGACCTTTAAAACGGGTCGGAATGGCCGTGAGGGCCAACCGGATGCATAGCCAAGGTCTTGACAGACGTCCACAAGAGTTTTGGCACTTTTGACGTCGGGATCCGGATCACCCAAAAAATGGTTTGCTATAGCACATGATAAATCATCGAAATGGGGGTATGCGCGCTTCGGGGCTCTTTTGACCTTGAAAATGGGTTGAAATGGCCGTGAGGGACAACCAGATGCATGGCCAAGGTCTTGACGGATGTCCACAAAAAATTTGCCAGTTTTGACGTAGGGATTAGGATCACCCAAAAAATGGTTTGCTATAACACACGAAAAATCATCGAAATGGGGGTATGCGCGCTTCGAGGCTATTTTGACCTTGAAAATGGGTCGGATTGGCCGTGAGGTCCAATGCATAGACAAGGTCTTGAGGACGTCCACAAAAATTTTCGCACTTTTGACGTCAGGATCTGGATCACCCAAAAAATGATTTGATATTGCACACGAAAAATCGTTTAAATGGGGGTATGCGCGCTTCGGGGCTATTTTGACCTTGGAAATAGGTCGGAATGGCCGTGAGGACCAACCGGATGCATAGCCAAGGTCTTTACGGACATCCACAAAAACATTTGGCAGTTTTGACGTCGAGATCCGAATCACCCAAAAAATGGTTTGCGATAGCAAACGATAAATCGTCGAAATGGGGGTATGCGCGCTTCGAAGCTATTTTGACCTTTAAAATGGGTCGGAATGTCAGTGAGGGCAACCGGATGCATAGCCAAGGTCTTGACGGACGTCCACAAAAAATTTTGGCAATTTTGACGTCGGAATCCGGATCACCCAAAAAATGGTTTGCTATAGCACATGAAAAATGGTCGAAATGGGGGTATGCGCGCTTCAGGGCTATTTTGACCTTGAAAATGGGTCGGAATGGCCGTGAGGGCCAACCGAATGCATAGTCAAGGTCTTGATGGACGTCCACAAAAAGTTTTGGCAGTTTTGACGTCGGGATCCGGATCACCCAAAAAATGGTTTGCTATAGCACATTTAAAATCGTCGAAATAGGGGTATGCGCGCTTTGGGGCTATTTTGACCTTGAAAATGGGTCAGAATGGCCGTGAGTGCCAATCGGATGCAAATCCAAGGTCTTGACGGACGTCCACAAAAACATTTGGCACTTTTGACGTCGGGATCCGGATCGCCCAAAAAATGGTTTGCTATAGCAGACAAAAAATCGTCGAAATGGGGGTATGCGCGCTTCGGGGCTATTTTGACCTTGAAAATGGGTCGAAATGGCCGTGAGGTTCAACCGGATGCATAGCCAAGGTCTTGATGGACGTCCACAAAAATATTTGGCAGTTTTGACGTCGGGATTCGGATAACCCAAAAAATGGTTTGCTATAGCACACGAAAAATCGTTGAAATGGGGGTATGCGCGCTTCGGAGTTATTTTGACCTTTAAAATGGGTTGAAATGGCCGTGAGGGCAAACCGGATGCATAGCCAAGGTCTTGACAGACGTCTACAAAAACATTTGGCACTTTTGACGTCGGGATCCAGATCACCCAAAAAATGGTTTGCTATAGCACACGATAAATCATCGAAATGGGGGTATGCGCGCTTCGGGGCTCTTTTGAGCTTGAAAATGGGTTAGAATGGTCGTGAGGGACAACCAGATGCATGTCCAAAGTCTTGACGGATGTCCACAAAAAATTTGCCAGTTTTGACGTCGGGATCCGGATCACCCAAAAAATGGTTTGCTATAACACACGAACAATCGTCGAAATAGGGGTATGCGCTTCGGGGCTATTTTGACCGTGAAAATGGGTCGGATTGGCCGTGAGGTACAACCAGATGCATAGCCAAGGTCTTGAGGACGTCCACAAAAATTTTCGCACTTTTGACGTCGGGATCTGGATCAACCAAAAAATGATTTGATATAGCACACGAAAAATCGTTTAAATGGGGGTATGCGCACTTCGGGGCTATTTTGACCTTGAAAATAGGTAAGAATGGCCGTGAGGGACAATCGAGTGCATAAACAAGGTCTTGACGGACGTCCACAAAAAAATTTGGAACTTTTGACGTCGGGTTCCGGATCACCCAAAAAATGGTTTGCTATAGCAGACAAAAAATCGTCGAAATGGGGTATGCGCGCTTCGGGGCTATTTTGACCTTGAAAATGGGTCGGAATGGCTGTGAGGGCCAATCGGATGCATAGACAAGGTCTTGCCGAACGTCCACAAAAATTTTTGGAACTTTTGATGTCGGGATTCGGATCACCCAAAAAAAGGTTTGCTATAGCACACGAAAAATCGTCGAAATGGGGGTATGCGCGCTTTGGGGCTATTTTGACATTTAAAATGGGTCAAAATGGCTGTGAGGGTCAATCGGATGCATAGCCAAGGTCTTGACATACGTCCACAAAAAATTTTGGCACTTTTGACGTCGGGATCCGGATCACCCAAAAAATGGTTTGCTATATAGCACACGAAAAATCGTCGAAATGGGGGTATGCGCTCTTCGGGGCTATTTTGACCTTGAAAATGGGCTGGAATGGCCGTGAGGGTCAACCGGATGCATAGCCCAGATCTTGACGGACGTCCACAAATAATTAGCCAGTTTGACGTCGGAATCCGGATCACCCAAAATATTGTTTTCTATAGCACACGAAAAATCATTGAAATGGGGCTATGCGCGCTTTGGGGCTATTTTGACCTTGAAAATGGGTCGGATTGGCCGTGAGGGCCAACCGGATGCATATCCAGGTCTTGACGGATGTCCACAAAAATTTTCGCACTTTTGACGTCGGGATCTGGATCACCCAAAAAATGGTTTGATATAGCACACGAAAAATTGTCGAAATGGAGGTATGCGCGCTTCGGGGCTATTTTGACCTTGAAAATGAGTCGGAATGGCCATGAGGGCCAAACGGATGCATAGTCGAGGTCTTGAGAGACGTCCACAAAAACTTTTGGCAGTTTTGACGTCGGAATCCGGATCACCCAAAAAATGATTTGCTATAGAACTTGAAAAATCGTCGAACTGGGGTATGCGTGCTTCGGGGCTATTTTGACCTTTAAAACGGGTCAGAATGTCCGTGAGGGCCAATCGGATGCATAGCCAAGGTCTTGACAGACGTCCACAAGAGTTTTTGACACTTTTGACGTCGGGATCCGGATCACCCAAAAATGGTTTGCTATAGCACATGATAAATCATCGAAATGGGGGTATGCGCGCTTCGGGGCTCTTTTGACCTTGAAAATGGGTTGAAATGGCCGTGAGGGACAACCATATGCATGGCCAAGGTCTTGAAGGATGTCTACAAAAAATTTGCCAATTTTGACGTTCGGATCCGGATCACCCAAAAAATGTTTGCTATAACACACGAAAAATCATCGAAATGGGGGTATGCGCGCTTCGAGGCTATTTTGACCTTGAAAATGGGTCGGATTGGCCGTGAGGTCCAATGCATATCCAAGGTCTTGAGGACGTCCACAAAAATTTTCGCACTTTTGACGTCAGGATCTGGATCACCCAAAAAATGATTTGATATAGCACACGAAAAATCGTTTAAATGGGGGTATGCGCGCTTCGGGGCTATTTTGACCTTGGAAATAGGTCGGAATGGCCGTGAGGACCAACCGGATGCATAGCCAAGGTCTTTAAGGACGTCCACAAAAATATTTGGCAGTTTTGACGTCGAGATCCGAATCACCCAAAAAATGGTTTGCGATAGCAAACGATAAATCGTCGAAATGGGGGTATGCGCGCTTCGGAGCTATTTTGACCTTGAAAATGGGTCGGAATGGCAGTTAGGGGCAACCGGATGCATAGCCAAGGTCTTGACGGACGTCCACAAAAAATTTTGGCAATTTTGACGTCAGAATCCGGATCACCCAAAAAATGGTTTGCTATAGCACATGAAAAATCGTCGAAATGGGGGTATGCGCGCTTCAGGGCTATTTTGACCTTGAAAATGGGTCGGAATGGCCGTGAGGGCCAACCGGATGCATAGTCAAGGTCTTGATGGACGTCCACAAAAAGTTTTGGCAGTTTTGACGTCGGGATCTGGATCACCCAAAAAATGGTTTGCTATAGCACATTTAAAATCGTCGAAATAGGGGTATGCGCGCTTCAGGGCTATTTTGACCTTGAAAATGGGTAAGAATGGCCGTGAGGGCCAATCGGATGCAAATCCAAGGTCTTGACGGACGTCCACAAAAACATTTGGCACTTTTGACATCGGGATCCGGATCGCCCAAAAAATGGTTTGCTATAGCAGACAAAAAATCATCGAAATGGGGGTATGCGCGCTTCGGGGCTATTTTGACCTTGAAAATGGGTCGGAATGGCCGTGATGGCCAACCGGATGCATAGCCAAGGTCTTGACGGACGTCCACAAAAACATTTGGCAGTTTTGACGTCGGGATTCGGATCACCCAAAAAAAGGTTTGCTATAGCACACGAAAAATCGTCGAAATGGGGGTATGCGCGCTTTGGGGCTATTTTGACCTTTAAAATGGGTCAAAATGGCTGTGAGGGTCAACCGGATGCATAGCCAAGGTCTTGACATACGTCCACAAAAAATTTTGGCACTTTTGACGTCGGGATCCGGATCACCCAAAAAATGGTTTGCTATATAGCACACGAAAAATCGTCGAAATGGGGGTATGCGCTCTTCGGGGCTATTTTGACCTTGAAAATGGGCTGGAATGGCCGTGAGGGTCAACCGGATGCATAGCCCAGATCTTGACGGACGTCCACAAATAATTAGCCAGTTTGACGTCGGAATTCGGATCACCCAAAATATTGTTTTCTATAGCACACGAAAAATCATTGAAATGGGGCTATGCGCGCTTCGGGGCTATTTTGACCTTGAAAATGGGTCGGATTGGCCGTGAGGGCCAACCGGATGCATATCCAGGTCTTGACGGATGTCCACAAAAATTTTCGCACTTTTGACGTCGGGATCTGGATCACCCAAAAAATGGTTTGATATAGCACACGAAAAATTGTCGAAATGGAGGTATGCGCGCTTCGGGGCTATTTTGACCTTGAAAATGAGTCGGAATGGCCATGAGGGCCAACCGGATGCATAGTCGAGGTCTTGAGGGACGTCCACAAAAACTTTTGGCAGTTTTGACGTCGGAATCCGGATCACCCAAAAAATGATTTGCTATAGAACTTGAAAAATCGTCGAACTGGGGGTATGCGTGCTTCGGGGCTATTTTGACCTTTAAAACGGGTCAGAATGTCCGTGAGGGCCAATCGGATGCATAGCCAAGGTCTTGACAGACGTCCACAAGAGTTTTTGACACTTTTGACGTCGGGATCCGGATCACCCAAAAATGGTTTGCTATAGCACATGATAAATCATTGAAATGGGGGTATGCGCGCTTCGGGGCTCTTTTGACCTTGAAAATGGGTTGAAATGGTCGTGAGGGACAACCATATGCATGGCCAAGGTCTTGAAGGATGTCACAAAAAATTTGCCAATTTTGACGTTCGGATCCGGATCACCCAAAAAATGTTTGCTATAACACACGAAAAATCATCGAAATGGGGGTATGCGCGCTTCGAGGCTATTTTGACCTTGAAAATGGGTCGGATTGGCCGTGAGGTCCAATGCATATCCAAGGTCTTGAGGACGTCCACAAAAATTTTCGCACTTTTGACGTCAGGATCTGGATCACCCAAAAAATGATTTGATATAGCACACGAAAAATCGTTTAAATGGGGGTATGCGCGCTTCGGGGCTATTTTGACCTTGGAAATAGGTCGAAATGGCCGTGAGGACCAACCGGATGCATAGCCAAGGTCTTTACGGACGTCCACAAAAACATTTGGCAGTTTTGACATCGAGATCCGAATCACCCAAAAAATGGTTTGCGATAGCAAACGATAAATCGTCGAAATGGGGGTATGCGCGCTTCGGAGCTATTTTGACCTTGAAAATGGGTCGGAATGGCAGTTAGGGGCAACCGGATGCATAGCCAAGGTCTTGACGGACGTCCACAAAAAATTTTGGCACTTTTGACGTCAGAATCCGGATCACCCAAAAAATGGTTTGCTATAGCACATGAAAAATCGTCGAAATAGGGGTATGCGCGCTTCAGGGCTATTTTGACCTTGAAAATGGGTCGGAATGGCCGTGAGGGACAACCGGATGCATATTCAAGGTCTTGACGGACGTCCACAAAGACTTTTCGCAGTTTTGACATCGGGATTCGGATCACCCAAAAAATGGTTTGCTATAGCACATGAAAAATCGTCGAAATAGGGGTATGCGCGCTTCAGGGCTATTTTGACCTTGAAAATGGGTCGGAATGGCCGTGAGGTCCAACCGGATGCATAGCCAAGGTCTTGACGGACGTCCACAAAAACTTTTGGCAGTTTTGACATCGGTATTCGTATCACCCAAAAAATGGTTTGCTATAGCACACAAAAAATCGTCGAAATGGGGGTATGCGTGCTTCGGGGCTATTTTGACCTTTAAAATGGGTTGAAATGGCCGTGAGGGCAAACCGGATGCATAGCCAAGGTCTTGACAGACGTCCACAAAAAAATTTGGCACTTTTGACGTCGGGATCCGGATCACCCAAAAAATGGTTTGCTATAGCACACGATAAATCATCGAAATGGTGGTATGCACACTTCGGGTCTCTTTTGACCTTGAAAATGGGTTAGAATGGTCGTGAGGGACAACCAGGTGCATGGCCAAGGTCTTGACGGATGTCCACAAAAAATTTGCCAGTTTTGACGTCGGGATCCGGATCACCCAAAAAATGGTTTGCTATAACACATGAACAATCGTCGAAATGGGGGTATGCGCTTCGGGGCTATTTTGACCTTGAAAATGGGTCGGATTGGCCGTGAGGTCCAACCAGATGCATAGCCAAGGTCTTGAGGACGTCCACAAAAATTTTCGCACTTTTGACGTCGGGATCTGGATCAACCAAAAAATGTTTTGATATAGCACACGAAAAATCGTTTAAATGGGGGTATGCGCGCTTCGGGGCTATTTTGACCTTGAAAATGGGTCGGAATGGCCGTGAGGACCAATCGGATACATAGCCAAGGTGTTTACGGACGTCCACAAAAATATTTGGCAGCTTTGACGTCGAGATCCGAATCACCCAAAAAATGGTTTGCAATAGCAAACGAAAAATCGTCGAAATGGGGGTATACGCACTTCAGGGCTATTTTGACCTTGAAAATGGGTCGGAATGGCCGTGAGGGCCAACCGGATGCATAGTCAAGGTCTTGACTGACATCCACAAAAACTTTTGGCAGTTTTGACGTGGGGATCCGGATCACCCAAGAAATGGTTTGCTATAGCACATTTAAAATCGTCGAAATAGGGGTATGCGCTTCGGGGCTATTTTGACCTTGAAAATGGGTAAGAATGGCCGTGAGGGCCAACCGTGTGCATAAACAAGCTCTTGACGGACGTCCACAAAAATATTTGGCACTTTTGACGTCGGGATCCGGATCACCCAAAAAATGGTTTGCTATAGCAGATAAAAAATCGTCGAAATGGGGGTATGCGCGCTTCGGGGCTATTTTGACCTTGAAAATGGGTCGAAAAGGCCGTGAGGGCCAACCGGATGCATAGCCAAGGTCTTGACGGACGTCCACAAAAACATTTGGCAGTTTTGACGTCGGTATTCGGATCACCCAAAAAATGGTTTGCTATAGCACACGAAAATCGTCGAAATGGGGGTATGCGCGCTTTGGGGCTATTTTGACCTTTAAAATGGGTTAAAATGGCCGTGAGGGCAAACCGGATGCATAGACAAGGTCTTGACAGACGTCCACAAAAATATTTGGCACTTTTGACGTCGGGATCCGGATCACCCAAAAAATGGTTTGCTATAGCACACGATAAATCATCGAAATGGTGGTATGCACACTTCGGGTCTCTTATGACCTTGAAAATGGGTTAGAATGGTCGTGAGGGACAACCAGGTGCATGGCCAAGGTCTTGACGGATGTCCACAAAAAATTTGCCAGTTTTGACGTCGGGATCCGGATCACCCAAAAAATGGTTTGCTATAACACATGAACAATCGTCGAAATGGGGGTATGCGCTTCGGGGCTATTTTGACCTTGAAAATGGGTCGGATTGGCCGTGAGGTCCAACCAGATGCATAGCCAAGGTCTTGAGGACGTCCACAAAAATTTTCGCACTTTTGACGTCGGGATCTGGATCAACCAAAAAATGTTTTGATATAGCACACGAAAAATCGTTTAAATGGGGGTATGCGCGCTTCGGGGCTATTTTGACCTTGAAAATGGGTCGGAATGGCCGTGAGGACCAATCGGATACATAGCCAAGGTGTTTACGGACGTCCACAAAAATATTTGGCAGCTTTGACGTCGAGATCCGAATCACCCAAAAAATGGTTTGCAATAGCAAACGAAAAATCGTCGAAATGGGGGTATACGCACTTCAGGGCTATTTTGACCTTGAAAATGGGTCGGAATGGCCGTGAGGGCCAACCGGATGCATAGTCAAGGTCTTGACTGACATCCACAAAAACTTTTGGCAGTTTTGACGTGGGGATCCGGATCACCCAAGAAATGGTTTGCTATAGCACATTTAAAATCGTCGAAATAGGGGTATGCGCTTCGGGGCTATTTTGACCTTGAAAATGGGTAAGAATGGCCGTGAGGGCCAACCGTGTGCATAAACAAGCTCTTGACGGACGTCCACAAAAATATTTGGCACTTTTGACGTCGGGATCCGGATCACCCAAAAAATGGTTTGCTATAGCAGATAAAAAATCGTCGAAATGGGGGTATGCGCGCTTCGGGGCTATTTTGACCTTGAAAATGGGTCGAAAAGGCCGTGAGGGCCAACCGGATGCATAGCCAAGGTCTTGACGGACGTCCACAAAAACATTTGGCAGTTTTGACGTCGGTATTCGGATCACCCAAAAAATGGTTTGCTATAGCACACAAAAATCGTCGAAATGGGGGTATGCGCGCTTTGGGGCTATTTTGACCTTTAAAATGGGTTAAAATGGCCGTGAGGGCAAACCGGATGCATAGACAAGGTCTTGACAGACGTCCACAAAAATATTTGGCACTTTTGACGTCGGGATCCGGATCACCCAAAAAATGGTTTGCTATATAGCACACGAAAAATTGTCTAAATGGGGGTATGCGCTCTTCGGGGCTATTTTGACCTTGAAAATGGTTCGGAATGACCGTGAGGGCCAACCAGATGCATAGCACGGGTCTTGATGGACGTCCACAAATAATTTGCCAGTTTGACGTCGGGATCCATATCACCCAAAAAATGGTTTTCTATAGCACACGAAAAATCGTCGAAATGGTGGTATGCGTGCTTCGGGGCTATTTTCACCTTGAAAATGGGTCGGAATGACCGTGAGGACCAACCAGATGCATAGCCAAAGTCTTGACAGACGTCCACAAAATTGTTTGGCACTTTTGATGTCGGGATCCGGATCATCCAAAAAAAGGTTTGCTATAGCACACGATAAATCATCGAAATAGGGGTATGCGCGCTTCGGGGCTCTTTTGACCTTGAAAATGGGTTGGAATGGCCGTGAGGGCTAAACGGATGCATAGCCAAGATCTGGACGAACGTCCACAAAAATTTTCGCACTTTTGACGTCAGGATATGGATCAACCAAAAAATGATTTGATATAGCACACGAAAAATCATCGAAAATGGGGGTATGCGCGCTTTGGGGCTATTTTGACCTTGAAAATGGGTCGGATTGGCCGTGAGGTCCAACCGGATGCATAGCCAAGGTCTTGACAGACGTCCACAAAAATTTTCGCACTTTTGACGTCGGGATCTGGATCAACCAAAAAATGATTTGATATAGCACACGAAAAATTATCGAAAATGGGGGTATGCGCGCTTCGGGGCTATTTTGACCTTGAAAATGAGTCAGAATAGCCGTGACGGCCAACTAGATGCATAGCCAAGGTCTTGACGGACGTCCACAAAAAGTTTTGGCACTTTTGACGTCGGGATCCGGATCACCCAAAAAATGATTTGCTATAGTAGACGAAAAATCGTCGAAATGGAGGTATGCGCGCTTCAGGGCTATTTTAACCTTGAAAATGGGTCGGAACGGCCGTGAGGGCCAACCGTATGCATACCCAAGGTCTTGACGGACGTCCACAAAAATTTTTGGCACTTGTGATGTCGGGATTCGGATCACCCAAAAAAAGATTTGCTATAGCACACGAAAAATCATCGAAATGGGGGTATGCGTACTTCGGGGCTATTTTGACCTTTAAAATGGGTCGATATGGCCGTGAGGGTCAACCGGATGCATACCCAAGGTCTTTACATACGTCCACAAAAAATTTTGGCACTTTTGACGTCGGGATCCAGATCACCCAAAAAATGGTTTGCTATATAGCACACGAAAAATCGTCGAAATGGGGGTATGCGCTCTTCAGGGCTATTTTGACCTTGAAAATGGGTCGGATTGACCGTGAGGGCCAACCGGATGCATAGCCAAGGTCTTGACGGACGTCCACAAAAATTTTTGCACTTTTGACGTCGGGATCTGGATCACCCAAAAAATGGTTTGATATAGCACACGAAAAATCATCAAAATGGAGGTATGCGCTCTTCGGGGCTATTTTGACCTTGAAAATGGGTCGGAATGGCCTTGAGGGCCAACCGGATGCATAGTCGAGGTCTCGATGTACTTCCACAAAAAAATTTCGCAGTTTTGACATCGGAATCCAGATCACCCAAAAAATGGTTTGCTATAGCACTTGAAAAATCGTCGAACTGGGGGTATGCGTGCTACGGGGCTATTTTGACCTTTAAAATGGGTCGGAATGGCCGTGAGGGCCAACCGGATGCATAGCCAAGGTCTTGAAAGACGTTCACAAGAGTTTTTGGCACTTTTGACGTCGGGATCCGGATCACCCAAAAAATGGTTTGCTATAGCACACGATAAATCATCGAAATGGGGGTATGCGCGCTTCGGGGCTCTTTTGACCTTGAAAATGGGTTGGAATGGCCGTGAGGGACAACCAGATGCATGGCCAAGGTCTTGACGGATGTCCACAAAAATTTTGCCAGTTTTGACGTCGGGATCCGGATCACCCAAAAAATAGTTTGCTATAACACACGAAAAATCATCGAAATGGGCGTATGCGCGCTTCGGGGCTATTTTGACCTTCAAAATGGGTCGGATTGGCCGTGAGGTCCAACCAGATGCATAGCCAAGGTCTTGAGGACGTCAACAAAAATTTTTGCACTTTTGACGTTGGGATCTGTATCACCCAAAAAATGATTTGATATAGCACACGAAAAATCATTTAAATGGGGGTATGCGCGCTTCGGGGCTATTTTGACCTTGGAAATGGGTCGGAATGGCCGTGAGGGCCAACCGAATGCATAGCCAAGGTCTTTACGGACGTCCACAAAAACATTTGGTAGTTTTGACGTCGAGATCCGAATCACCCAAAAAATGGTTTGCGATAGCAAACGAAAAATCGTCGAAATGGAGGTATGCGCGCTTCGGAGCTATTTTGACCTTGAAAATGGGTCGGAATGGAAGTGTGGGCCAACCGGATGCATAGCCAAGGTCTTGACGGACGTCCACAATAAATTTTGGCAGTTTTGACGTCGGAATCCGGATCACCCAAAAAATGGTTTGCCATAGCACATGAAAAATCGTCGAAATGGGGGTATGCGCGCTTCAGGGCTATTTTGACCTTGAAAATGGGTCGGAATGGCCGTAAGGGCCAATCGGATGCATATTAAAGGTCTTGACGGACGTCCACAAAATGTTTGACAGTTTTGACGTCGGGATCCTGATCACCCAAAAAATGGTTTGCTATAGCACATTTAAAATCATCGAAATAGGGGTATGCGCTTCGGGGCTATTTTGACCATGAAAATGGGTAAGAATGGCCGTGAGGGCCAACCGAGTGCATAAACAAGGTCTTGACGGACGTCCACAAAAAAAATTGGAACTTTTGACGTCGGGATCCGGATCACCCAAAAAATGGTTTGCTATAGCAGACAAAAAATTGTCGAAATGGGGGTATGCGCGCTTCGGGGCTATTTTGACCTTGAAAATGGGTCGGATTGGCCGTGAGGTCCAATCGGATGCATAGCCAAGGTCTTGAGGATGTCCACAAAAATTTTCGCACTTTTGACGTTGGGATCTGGATCACCCAAAAAATGATTTGATATAGCACACGAAAAATCATTTAAATGGGGGTATGCGCGCTTCGGGGCTATTTTGACCTTGGAAATGGGTCGGAATGGCCGTGAGGGCCAACCGAATGCATATCCAAGGTCTTTACGGACGTCCACAAAAACATTTGGTAGTTTTGACGTCGAGATCTGAATCACCCAAAAAATGGTTTGCGATAGCAAAGGAAAAATCGTCGAAATGGGGGTATGCGCGCTTCGGAGCTATTTTGACCTTGAAAATGGGTCGGAATGGAAGTGAGGGCCAACCGGATGCATAGCCAAGGTCTTGACGGACGTCCACAATAAATTTTGGCAGTTTTGACGTCGGAATCCGGATCACCCAAAAAATGGTTTGCTATAGCACATGAAAAATCGTCGAAATGGGGGTATGCGCGCTTCAAGGCTATTTTGACCTTGAAAATGGGTCGGAATGGCCGTGAGGGCCAATCGGATGCATATTCAAGGTCTTGACGGACGTTCACAAAATATTTTGGCAGTTTTGACGTCGGGATCCGGATCACCCAAAAAATGGTTTGCTATAGCACATTTAAAATCGTCGAAATAGGGGTATGCGCGCTTCGGGGCTATTTTGACCTTGAAAATGGGTAAGAATGGCCGTGAGGGCCAATCGAGTGCATAAACAAGGTCTTGACGGACGTCCACAAAAAATTTTGGAACTTTTGACGTCGGGATCCGGATCACCCAAAAAATGGTTTGCTATAGCAGACAAAAAATCGTTGAAATGGGGGTATGCGCGCTTCGGGGCTATTTTGACCTTGAAAATGGGTCGGAATGGCCGTGAGGGCCAATCGGATGCATAGCCAAGGTCTTGACGGACGTCCACAAAATTTTGGCAGTTTTGACGTCGGGATTCGGATCACCCAAAAAATGGTTTGCTATAGCAATAAAAATTATCGAAATGGGGTATGCGCGCTTTAGGGCTATTTTGACCTTGAAAATTGGTCGGAATGGCCGTGAGGGCCAACCGGATGCATAGCCAAGGTCTTGACGGAAGTCCACAAAAAATGTTGGCAGTTTTGACGTTGGGATCCAGATCACCCAAAAAATGGTTTGCTATATGACACGAAAAATTGTCAAAATGGGGGTATTCGTTCTTTGGGGCTATTTTGACCTTGAAAATGGTTCGGAATGGCCGTGAGGGCCAATCGGATGCATAGCCCAGGTCTTGACGGACTTCCACAAATAATTTGGCAGTTTGACGTCGGGATCCGGATCACCCAAAAAATGGTTTGCTATAGCAGACGAAAAATCGTCGAAATGGGGGTATGCGCGCTTCCGGGCTATTTTGACCTTGAAAATGGGTCGGATTGGCCTTGAGGGTCAATCGGATGCATAGCCAAGGTCTTGACAGACGTCTACAAATATTTTTGGCACTTTTGACGTCGGGGTTCAGATCACCCAAAAAATGGTTTGCTATAGCACACGAAAAATCGTCGAAATAGGGGTATGCGCGCTTCGAGGCTAATTTGACCTTAAAAATGGGTCGAAATGGCCGTGAGAGACAATCGGATGCATACCCGAGGTCTTGACAGACGACCACAAAAAATTTTGGCAGTTTTGATTTTGGGATCCGGATCACCCAAAAAATGGTTTGCTATATAGCACACGAAAAATCGTCGAAATGGGGGTATGCGCGCTTTGGGGCTATTTTGACCTTGAAAATGGGTCGGAATGGCCGTGAGGGCCAACCGGATGCATAGCCAAGGTCTTGAAGAACGTCCACAAAATTGTTTGGCACTTTTGATGTCGGGATCCGGATCACCCAAAAAATGGTTTGCTATAGCACACGAAAAATCATCGAAATAGGGGTATGCGCGCTTCTGGATTATTTTGACCTTGAAAATGGGTCGGAATAGCCATGAGGGCCAACCGAATACATAGCCAAGGTCTTGACGGATTTCCACAAAAATATTTGGCACTTTTGATATCGGGATCAATATCAGCCAAAAAATGGTTTGCTATAGAACACGAAAAATTGTCGAAATGGGAGTATGCGCGCTTCGGAGCTATTTTGACCTTGAAAATGGGTTGAAATGGCCGTAAAGGTCAACCGGATGCATACCCAATGTCTTTATGGACGTCCACAAAAACTTTTGGCACTTTTGACGTTGGGATCCGGATCACCCAAAAAATGCTTTGCTATAGCACACGAAAAATCGTCGAAATGGGGGTATGCGCCCTTCAGGGCTATTTTGACCATGAAAATAGGTCGGAATGCCGTTAGGGACAACCGGATGCATAGCCAAGGTCTTGAAGGACGTCCACAAAAAATTTTGCCAGTTTGACGTCGGAATCCGGATCACCCAAAAAATGATTTGCTATAGCACACGAAAAATTGTCGAAATGGGGGTATACGCGCTTCGGGGCTATGTTAACCTTGAAAATGGGTCGGATTAGCCGTCAGGGCCAACCAAATGCATAGCCAAGGTCTTGACGGACGTCCACAAAAAATTTTGCACTTTTAACGTCTGGATCTGGATCACCCAAAAAATGATTTGATATAGCACACGAAAAATCGTTGAAATGGGGGTATGCTCGTTTCGGGGCTATTTTGACCTTGAAAATGGGTCGGAATGGCCGTGAGGGCCAACCGGATGCATAGCCAAGGTCTTGACGGACGTCCACAAAAAATTTGGCACTTTTGACGTCGGGATCTGATCACCCAAAAAATTGTTTGATATAGCACAGGAAAAATCATCAAAATGGTGGTATGCGCGCTTCAGGGCTATTTTGACCTTGAAAATGAGTCAGAATGGCGGTGAGGGCCAACCAGATGCATAGCAAAGGCCTTGACGGATGTCCACAAAAACTTTTGGCAGTTTTGACGTCGAGATCCGAATCACCCAAAAAATGGTTTGCCATAGCATCGAAAAATCATCGAAATGGGGGTATGCGCGCTTTGGGGCTATTTTGACCTTGAAAATGGATCGGATTGGACGTGAGGGCCAACCGGATGCATAGCCAAGGTCTTGACGGACGTCCACAAAAATTTTAGCACTTTTGACGTAGGAATCTGGATCACCCAAAAAATGGTTTGATATAGCACATGAAAAATCGTCGAAATGGAGGTATGCGCGCTTCAGGGCTATTTTGACCTTGAAAATGAGTCGGAATGGCCGTGAGGGCCAACCGGATGCATATCCAAGGTCTTGACGGACGTCTACAAAAAATTTTAGCAATTTTGATGTCGGGATCCGAATCACCCAAAAATGGTTTGCTATAGCACACGAAAAATCGTCGAAATGGGGTATGCGCACTTCAGGGCAATTTGACCTTGAAAATGGGTTGGAATGGCCGTGAGGGCCAACCGGATGCATAGATAAGGTCTTGACGGACGTCCACAAAAACATTTGGCAGTTTTGACGTCGGGATCCGGATCACCCAAAAAATGGTTTGCTATAGCACACGAAAGATCGTCGAAATGGGGGTATGCGCGCTTCGGGGCTATTTTGACCTTGAAAATGGGTCGGAATGGCCGTGAGGGCCAATCGGATGCATAGCCAAGGTCTTGATGGAGTCCACAAAAAATTTTGGCACTTTTGACGTCGGGATCAAGATCACCCAAAAAATGGTTTGATATAGCACACGAAAAATTGATGAAATGGGGGTATGCGCGCTTCGGGGCTATTTTGACATTCAAAATGGGTCGAAATGGCCGTGAGGGCCAATCGGATGCATAGCCAAGGTCTTGACGGACGTCAATAAAAATTTTGGCACTTCTGACATCGGGATCGGGATCACCCAAAAAATGGTTTGCTATAGCACACGAAAAATCATCGAAATGGGGGTATGCGCCCTTCGGGGCTATTTTGACCATGAAAATAGGTCGGAATGGCCGTGAGGGACAATCGGATGCATATACAAGGTCTTGACGGACGTCCACAAAAACTTTTGCCAGTTTTGACGTCGAGATACGGATCACCCAAAAAATGGTTTGCTATAGCACACGAAAAATCATCGAAATGGGGGTATGCGCGCTTCGGGGCTTTTTTGACCTTGAATTGGATTGGCCGTGAGGACCAACCGGATGCATAGCCAAGGTCTTGACGGACGTCAATAAAAAATTTGGCACTTTTGACGTTGGGATCTGGATCATCCAAAAAATGGTTTGCTATAGCACACGAAAAATCATCGAAAATGGTGGTATGCGCGCTTTAGGGCTATTTTGACCTTGAAAATGAGTCGGAATAGCCGTGAGGGCCAACCAGATGCATAGCCAAGGTCTTGACGGACGTCCACAAAATATTTTGGCAGTTTTGACGTCGAGATCCGAATCACCCAAAAAATGGTTTGCGATAGCACACGAAAAATCGTCAAAATGGGGGTATGAGCGCTTCGGGGTTATTTTGACCTTGAAAATGGGTCGGAATGGCAGTGAGGGACAACCGATGCATAGCCAAGGTCTTGACGGACGTCCACAAAAAAATTTGGCAGTTTTGACGTCGGAATTCGGATCACCCAAAAAATGGTTTGCTATAGCACATGAATAAATGTCGAAATGGGGGTATGCGCGCTTCGGGGCTATTTTGACCTTGAAATTGGATCGGAATGGCTGTGAGGGCCAACCGGATGCATAGCCAAGGTCTTGACGGACGTCCACAAAAATATTTGGCAGTTTTGACGTTGTGATTCGGATCACCCAAAAAATGGTTTGCTATAGCACATTTAAAATCGTCGAAATGGGGGTATGCGCGCTTCGGGGCTATTTTGACCTTGAAAATGGATAAGAATTGCCGTGAGGGCCAACCGGGTGCATAGACAAGGTCTTGACAGACATCCACAAAAGTATGATGAGTGGTAAATATAACCTTTTTCTGAGAGTAAAATGGTAAATATAACCCTTTTCTTTTGTATCAAACATTGAGAAAATTAAGGAACAAGAGGAAGTACCACTCTTGTTGTGATTTTTATAACCACTAATCTGGTTTTTGACAGAAATGCTAAATTTTGCCTTGACACTTTTTTTGTCGATCAAATCTTTCAAAATCAACTGATACAAGAAAGACCGAGATGCTCTGACTATTTTGTCCGCTGCAACCTGTAGGATATAACAAAAGTTTCCTGCATATTCCGAACACATCAAATTGTATTTTACAATGCGAAAGACAACATGTATATATATATGATGGACATGGATATATAGAGTCAAGGAACGAATAATATTATACCATTTATAACCATCAACAATAAACTCTTGAGAATACACTTCATTCTTCAGTTCCGAGAACTCAGTAATCTTCCATTCGAGCTTATAAAGCTCAGGCTCATTCAATAAGGACATACATTCACCTATTCCCTGATTCTTGATGACATATACATCAACTCCAAAGATACATTTGTCATCAACAAGGTAACCGTTAGACGGATCTTTGAATGTTTCATGTGAAATACATTTCGAGAAACCCCATTCAGTCTTGATATTGCGAAAACGTCTCTCCATTCCTGCATTAAATAAGAAATTTAGTCCTAGAATTGGGCCACGAAATATGTACAAGTAACTGTTTGTTAAGAGGAAAATAATGTCTTATATATACCTTTCATTACAGTAAAATTGTCATGAATTTGATCAAATATCAAGAAGCTAAACGAGGCATTCACCTCGCAAACAGAATCCAATAAGCTTGTCACAGTAACAGCCAAGTATATAGATATATGGCCTAGTCCATCTCCATCTCCGTCTCCGTTAGGATGAATGATCATTTTCCTATATCACATGTTCTTCAATTAGGAAACAAGTCTATAGCCAAAGGACTAATAACAATACCTCTCACCGGAAAACAAACAAGAGAAGAAAAAGCACATAAAACGAGAGGAAAAGTAAAGTTAGTTTCAACAAAGACTACCTGTTGAACTTTGATATGAATCTTGATCATTATTTGGTTAAATGCATGTACAATATCAAATTCTCAAAAGCAACAACAACATACATAGTGTATTAATTCCCAAAGTGGGGTTTGAGTAGTGTACTCGGGCCTTACCCCTACCTCGTAGACAGTTCAAATACGATAGTATCAAGATAGAACAAGGAATAGAAAATAATGGAGAAAGCATAACAAAGCAGAATAATGTGATAAACAAAGCATTCACTACTAGAAAAACAAGGAATTAACGAAAGACATAATTTCATACTAAACAGTAAAAATTCCACGCTAATCTTATTTAGCTATAAATTAATGACAAATTACTAGAAAATTCAATTAGCTAGGAGTGTTTTAGCAACGGATTCGCAAGGGATTGCCAACAAATACACATTCCATTTTTTCTTGTAGCATAAGAAAAACCATGTAGTATCACTAATCCAGTACATCAAAAACGATTAATTGTCGTTAAATATGTATCTTTAGCGGCAAGTAACACTCTTTGTATATGTCCCTAAAGCCTTCAGCGACATTGGTTCTAATGGCAGTTAACTAATGTCGGTAAAGACTTTAACCTTCTTAATTAAAGTCAATATCTAATACCGCTAAAAATTATTTTTGTTGTAGTGATCAAAGAACAAGAAACTAGAACAAGAAACAACAAGAATAATGTTAATACTATCTACTACGTAGGAAAGCGAGACAACCCTCAAATAACTTCTACCCTTTTACTCTAATTTGTAACATCCATATCCTCTTATCCTAAGATAATGTACTCAGTGAAACTACGTCATGTCATGTCTAATCAGGCCTAACTCTATCCCGTCTTTAAAAGCAACTAGCAAAAACATACACACAAAAAAAATGAAACTGAAAGTTTAGTCAATTTTTTTTGAAGTTAATGATGAGATAAGTACCAATTGAAGCCACCAGATTCGAACTCATTTGATTCATATTTGTAAATACCATTTTATGAGAGCAATGAAAATGATTCAATCTTCAACAAGTAATGTGTTGGTAATGCATCTATACTATGTTCCATGATTACTTCTGAAATGGAAATTTAAAAAAGTTAACATTTGAATATTATGTATACACAACTTTAAAAAAATAACAAAATTTAGCGACGGACAAATTTTGTAGCTAATACTATACCTCCCATGTCTCTGATCAATCACTTCTTGTCTCAAATAAATTGTTTAATACTTGAATTATAATTACTTATGGCTATAAATATAAATATAAATCAAATGGACTCTTCATTTCTAAGCATTTCAAGGTAATTAATTAAGTGGTATTCATTTTGCTTTTATTCCCAAGGGTTAGATGTCTCTTCACTTGCACCTTTAATTAATTTTTCCATCATCTCAAGACTCATCAACGTAGATAAGATTGTATATTTTGAATATCTAAATCATAATAAAAGGTAGAGATAACTGATAAAATATGTATATACATTATTATTTTCATTTTATCCGTGAGACCTGACTACATTGTGTATGTTATTATTGTAATCAAGGGGAAACTATTTTCCATTTTGGCTTAATGCATGGCCAATCCTTTAAATATGTCTGAATGTTTTATTTAGACATTGAACTAAATAATCATATTCTAATTAAACATCAATTATTAATAATGTGTTTCCCAATTAAACACTTTGTTAAAAAAAGGGAAACTTACATAAATATATTATAATAAAAAAATATTTATCATATATAACAATAATAATTTTTTTCATTAATCACTTTTAATTCATTTATAATATAAGTTTAATACATATTATAAAGAACAATTTATTATTCACATATAATAGAAGTTTTAATGATTGTTAATACATTTATCACACATTTTAATACACTTATAATATAATGTCAAATTTTTACCAAACAAACATAATATATTTCAAAAAAATAATTATAATTCATATATAAATTGCTTACATAATTTACTTTTAATACATATTGCAGATTTAACATAGTATTTTTATAAATGGTAATAAATAAAAAGTATCACTAAAATCTGTAATTATTTATTAAAATATACCAATTTACGTAATTTTTCCCTAAAAGAGAAACATTTTGGGGCCCACTAGCCATTAAATATGATACATAATTTTATCATGTTTGGCCAGATAAAAAATTTAGAAAACATTTTCGCTAGATATTACAATAAATTATTAAACAAAAAATATCTATTACAATGAATCATACATATATGTCGTACTTTATGTATAATGAATCTATTTTTATATATATAAATTCATTAAATATGATACATAATTTGGTAAGATACAATAATTTTGATGTATTCAATGTATTTATATAAAAAATTTATTTATTTATACGTGAATTCAATAAATATGATACATAAATTAATAAGATATAATGATTTGATAGTATCAAATTAACCTTCATTGAAACTCAAAACACTCTTTAAATTAATAATTATTACTTTATCAGATAAATAATGCCTCTATAAAACAATATCTCCTGGTCTCATCTATATTAATTTAGTGAGGTTTTACTTTAATATTTATCACTTGTGGAGTTGACTAACATGATTTTTGAAGTGATGAGATGCGTTTCAGAAAGGTGGGATTAGGACAAAATTGATAATACGGAAGAAATCTCTCGTTTTGTTAAGACATAAGAATTGAAAGGCGTTCTCCATTTAGAAATTGAGAAATTGAAAGATTTTCTGCTTCTTAAGATTCTCCCTCCGTATAATTATTACTATATAATAGTAGAATATCGTTATCAAAAAGAAAGTATATAGGAGAGCGTTGGACACTATATAATAATCGAATATTGTTAGCCGAAGCAATACTATTTTACATTTATGGTACTATATATTATGAAACAATAAATATCACGATCGAAACAGAATGTTAAATATCTCCTAAATGAAGGATAATAAATAGAAATAAATCTTCATATACATTTCCGCCTAAAATTAAGTCCACTCTCTACTCTCTCTCTCATATACAAAAGCACAAAAATTCTACAAAATTTTCATTTTCTAATGGCGGAATCCAAATTGGAATTGAAATCTCCACCAAACCCTAACTCCTTAATTGTATCAGCACCGCCTTCATCTCCACCGGAATCACCGCCGGTGACTAGCGGTGGTGGATTTGTTCCAGCGGCATGGTTCCGGCAACGGCCGAAGATAAGAGTGACGACGGAGTTTGACAGCGATAGCTCTGTATTCTTCCACAGAATTTCATGCAAAATGCTGGATAGTTTGGCGAAGTTGAAGTTTTCATTTCAGAATAATGGTAAGGGTGAGATATCGGATCCTCAATTGGCGTTAACTTCGAAGTATTTGTCACTTCATTATGATATTGAAGAGAAGAATGCTCTTGTCAATGCTTCGTTTGATGTGGCTCCTGGTTTGCAGTTTAAGGCTGTTCATGAAGTAAAGGTGTGAAATTTATACTGTTTTATGTAAACACTTTTTTTGTGGGTACTGAGTATTGGTGTTCGTATTTTGATTATGGAGTTTTAAATTCTATGCAGCTTGACCTTTATTTGATTTTCTAAACTTATGTGAAAATAGAATACAACGACAATATACCCGGAATAATCTAACAAGTGGGGTTTGGGAGGGGTAGTGTGTACACAGACCTTACCATTATCTTGTGGAGTAGTCTCTGAAAAATAGAAATGTTTATATTCTTTGAAACTGAAAAGGTAATCCAAGTTATGATTTTATAGCTGAACATTGTTAGAAAATGCTTTCCCGGACCCTGCGTGAATGGGGGATGTTTAGTGCATTGGGCTGCGGTTTTGCTTTATAAATCCTAATCAAAGAGTACATTGCTTGCCTCACCAAATCTTAAATATATTGATGCTCCTTAAATTGCTTCTGGTTTGCATTTCAATACTGCATGTGTTGTGAAGGTGTGAACATTACTGCTTTGTGTGACACTTGTTCTGCTACTGTAGGGGTGTTTATATTTATGTGATTTTGTATGCTGTACAGTTTGACCTTTTATTTGTCTAATTTTATACTGTCTCTGTTCCAAATGAATGATGATACTATGATATCGGCAGATTTTGTCTATATATCCACATGTGGTATTTCATTCTTCCATATATATAACCTCCATTTATGTAGATATCATCTATATTCAAAGTTTATACTATTTCAGGTTAATACTATATCCATTGTTCAATATTTTTTGAACTTTAAGATACATAGTTGAAAATTATCTATGAAGTAATGCAAGTCATAATTTATTATGATTATATTTAGGAAATGTTTCAAAAAAATCGAAGTAAAAGAAAACATGACGCCTTAAACTGTATTAGTGTCATATAAATAGGTCCCCAAGGGTTAGCTCAATTGACAAAGTTTGAGGGACTTCTGTCTTAGGTCACAAGTTCAAGCCTTGTGTCAAGCGAGCTAAGTCCAGTATATAGTTGAGAAGGGTAGAGAGGTGGCCCGTCATCCCCGAGTTTAGAATGCTACAGTTGGCCCTAAAGGTTGGTTCCAGACCGATTTCTTGATTATTAATAAAAAAGGATAAATGTAGTACATATGTTTTGCTTATCGATTTGTGTATGAATGTGAGGCGGGAGACTAGCCCAAAATCCCCCACTTGCACTGTCTCAGGCTATTCCGATTTCCCATCTGGTGCAAGCTTTAAACAGTATAGAAAGTCTGTATCTTGAAAATCTTATTTTCTTGTGCAACTCCACATAGACGAACTAGGATGGAAGGTGAGTGTGTAGGAGTGCATCTATACAAGTAAATAGGAGTGTATTGGCTTGTTGTCCTTACTATCTGTTGTTTTGTGTAGTTTGATTTTAGGATTATTGTTGTAGTATTGTTCTGCTACTATTTGTTGTATTTGTTATTTTCTATTGTCTCTTGTACTTCCATTACATCTTTTTCTGAAATTGTTTTGTCTTGAACCGTGAGTCTATCAGTATTAGCCTCTCTGCCTCACCTCTGACGTAGGGGTGAGGTCTGTGTGCACTCTATATTACACTGAGTATGTTGTTGTTATAACCTGAACTCCTAATCCAGTCAAACACCATCATACAAAATGGGTTGGACGAAGTAGACAATACGGAGTCTGGATAACTTGGCACTCATAAAGATGCACATGCTTTCTTTACTATCTTTTATGTGCTATCCTGTTGTGTTTCTAACTTGTGCTGAAGTTATTGGCAAGTTTATTGCCAATTGATGTTGCATTATCATTATTAAACTCTAGTTTTCTAGAAATACATGTGACACTTTGACTCGTTTATGTGTTGCTTCAGTCTCCGTATTATTATCTAGTATGTGATATGATTGTTTCTGTTTTCATGGTTTATGTGCACTATACCACTTCTCACTCACACTACTTTT
The DNA here is from genome assembly GCA_016801875.1 of Solanum sitiens. Lineage (NCBI taxonomy): Eukaryota > Viridiplantae > Streptophyta > Magnoliopsida > Solanales > Solanaceae > Solanum > Solanum sitiens. The sequence continues at coordinate 960,390 of JABWTJ010000310.1, read as the reverse complement.
GGTCATACTAGTCGCAACAAGGAGAACTGGCTATGGTAGCTGATCTGGCAGGTCCAGCTTACAAGTTTGAGTTGTCTTCTGCTGTTCCGGCAATTGGCAAGGTATGGCCTTATCTCTATGTACAGTATTTGATTCGGATTCGAGGTTATTTTTGAGAAAAATTACTGTTGGAAATATTCATTCTGTAGGTTGATTATATTGACTATGGTTCCTGGTTTACCTTTGAAAAGATCACAGGGAATGTAATACTGAGGTTACAGTACTAGGCTACTAGCAGCTTCTTAGCTCGTGTGTAAACATATTGATTGGCACTTCATACTGATAGATATAGCATTGTATATTGTTGTGCAGTTGTGCTATACAATGAAATCCTACCTTTCTGTTGGGACAGTGAGGAGAAAGCTTAGATTTTCAGAATGCTGTTAGTATCTTACGTTTGACGAAGACTGGCATCTGAGTTTGGCTCTATCTGTGCTTTATCTAACATTTGTGTTTCATTCATTCTGTAATCATCCTGCGCAGCCAAGAGCAAGCATCAGATTTCCTCTAGGTGAAGTTTCACTAGAGGAGAAAGAGGAGGAGGAGCAAGCAAAGAGAATACTATCAGTGAATGGAATCCTTAAAGGCCAGATCCTGAATGGAGTTTGTACTGCAAAATACAAGGATGAAGCTTTGGATCTGAGATACTGCTTTAAGGTAGTTTCTTTTTCACTACTTGTTCATTTTGTTTTGACCCAACTTTTATTGGATTGCAGATGTCCAGTCCTTTATGCTTTTCTTGAGTTCTTTCTTGGCTGTTAAGCAGTTGGTTACTGTTTTATATCATTTGGTATTTAGTTGTACACCAGATGGAATGCTCCCTCTCTCTCTCTCTTAGAGACACACAAGGTGGTCTATTACTCTTGAAAGGAGAGCACATGAAGCATATTTTTAGGCTGAACATGTGAAGTGAAGCAAATTTTGTAAACCAACATGTGACAATACTAAATTTGCATTATGTTTTAGTGTTTTATGAAGGATTTGTTTCATATTTCACTTTAATGTAATTGCCCTTATTAGTGTTTAGTAACTTAAAAGAAAAAGAAACAAAAAACAGAAATAGATAATAGGTGAAAAGAGAATTATATCATATATCTGGAGTGGCAAGTCATCTTTTGGATTCTCATAGGTTTTTAGCTGTTTTTCCCCTCTCTTTAAATCGACAACCTGTGGTAGAAATTGATGGTGTCTGAAATAACAATATTTGTTGCTGAAACTTATGCTGTAAATCACATTAAATGTTTTTTTTTTAGTTATGTATTTTTCTGAGACTTTTTCCTTTGCATTCTCTTTGAATAGATCTGCACATTCATTTTGATTCGATTGATTCCCTCAGTTCTTCTGTCCCCGTGTATCTAAAATGCACATCAAAATTGATTATCTTAAAGACCTGCAGCATCTGATTCCATAATTTGTATGGCTTAGAAGTTCCTCTCTACATTTGAATCTCTGTTTGGAGTTGACCATTCCTATGTTTCAGGATGAGCAAATGACATTTATTCCTAGCATTTCCTTGCCTTCAAATGCAATGTCATTTGCCTTCAAGCGTCAATTCGGTCCTTCAGACAAGTTGAGGTAATGTCTCCACTCTATATCTTCATTTGACCTTAATGTTTGTTTGGTATATAATATGTTATGATTTTCCTATGCATATGCATATCATATCTAACATTAGTACTTTTTTTTTACTTACAAACAAAATGTACTATATATCAGATGTCACTGTTTGATTAGAAACTGATATAGTGAGATTATGCTTCTGGAGTTTGGATAATGAACCTTTATTTTCCTGAATATACCATAAGGAGCCGTTTGGTTATTGTATAAGAAACATCTTATACATGTATTAAAAGTTACATTAGTTTTACTATGTTTGGTAGAAGTTTTGTGTTGGGTATAAAAGTTAACATAACTTATACCATGTTTGGTTGGTAAGAATTTAAATGTTGTATAAAAGTTATTCATGTATTAATTTATACGGTGTTTGGTTGCATTTTTGTAGTCCTACATAATTAATACCAACATAACTTATGAGGGAATCTATGTATAAAGTTATGCAGGGTAGAAAGTGGAATAAGTTATGTGGGTATTAGTTATACATGTATTAAAATGATAAATTACAGATTTACTCTATAAATTTATTTTATTTTTTTTAATTGGCAACTTTACTGTTTTCCTATATATGTTTTTTATTTCTTTTTATATCTAGACCATTTTCATTTCTTTTTTTAAAAAATTAATTGGAAACTTTACTGTTTTCCTATTATATATAGACTATTTTCATTTCTTTTTATATACTTACCATTTTTATTTATTTATGTAAATATAAATATTTTTTAATATTAAAAATTTGATTGTATATTTTTTGACGGTGCATAATCAAATATTAGCATTATATATTATTAAATATATTCCACATATTATTAGCATGTATTATTATTTTGTAAATAATATATATTAATAATTTACAACAAGTTTAATATTCAATAGTTAATAATTCATATATTATAATCTCTACATAGCAAAATAATACCTAGATAACTAATATCCTCATAGCTAATACCCGTATAATTAAACTCAACATAACTAAACCCTGCATAACTAAACCCTGCATAACTTAACCCTGCATAACTAATACCTGCATAACTCTAACCAGTAACCAAACGGCCCCTAAGGGTGGGAACTGCTTTTATACCACCTGATTCATGCAACGTCGTATAGACATAATAATACATTTTTTCTTCATATGGAAATATAGCTCCAAGTTTTGAAGTTCCTCTCATGATTACAACTGCAGATTGTTGAATATATCAGTTCCTTTATGAAATTCATGGATATACTACATTCACCATCGATTTCATAGTCTTGTATTCATGAACTTGATTATTTTAACTGCCAACCTATTGATATATTTTTTTGGGGTCAGCTACTGGTATAATTTGGACACAAACTACTGGAGCACCGTCTATAAACACAATATTGGAAAAGACTACAAGTTTAAAGCTGGTTATGATTCAGAAGTGCGACTTGGGTGGGCATCTCTTTGGGTAAGTTCTGTTGCCAACCCTTTCACAAATGGGAACAAACTGAGCTTTAATTGGTATGCTGCTTTAATTTGCCTTAGTAGTTATTCAGTTTCAAAAAAAAAAAAAAAAGTTTCAGTTCCAAAATTTGTCTTAGTAGTTATGTTCAAGTTCATTGACAGCTCTTATCAAAAAGTACGTTGATAGCTTTGACATGTTCCTTTCATTACTTCAAATTGGTTGTTTCTTTAACAATTGAAGTTTTACTTGCCCTTTTTAGTATGTTTTTGTTCTTAATGTCTAGAAGACGACTAGCCTGAACACTATGACAATATTTAAAGGTAGAAACAATAAAAGAGGAAGGTCTCTTTCTCTAGATGCAAACAAAACCCACTGTAAAAAAAATCGACCTTCCTCAGATGAGGTGTAAACCTTTGTATCCAATCAGTTCTCGAGAATGTCTATTGGAACATATCCCCCCCCCACACACACACACACACACACAAAGTTTATTGCAGTGGGTGCTGCCATTCAATTAACCGGTATTACGGCTTAGGTTAGTAATTATGCTAATTTTAACTACCACGATATTCTTAACAACTTAGTAATTTTTCATTATACGCATGGCTTAGAAAGAGTATGAAAAAATTGATTTTTCATATGGATGGCTGGAGGATCCTTTCCAGCAGAGTAAATGTGAGAACTACATGCAGATGCTGATATTCAACATTTTTGCTTCATTTGTTTGTTAATGATATGGAGATCACACTATCATATGTTAAAAGGTTTTCTACTTTTTGTCTCATGTGATTATTTTTGATTTCATCTTCTTGTGTGACCTGATAACCCATTCGTTCTATTGTCTTTTTCACTTATTCTGGCCTCTGCACAGTTGTCACGATACTGAATAATTTAGCTTATGATCAAGATCCTGATATGGTTTCATCCATTTGACATATTGATCCTGATGACATGAAATAAAGAAAAAGACAGAGAAAGTGCAAATCACTAACAGTGTTCTGTGATAATCCTAGGGCTCGTTTGGTGCGAGGGATTAAAAATAATAGTGATGGGATAAAAAACTTTTATGTTGTTTAGTTGTCATGTTTGGGGTAACTTATCGCACCATTTATATCATAGTGATGGGATAACATGTTTCCAACCAAACGACCCCTTATAGTATACAGGTGCTTATTTATCTAATCATTGCATGCATTACAAATTTGAAAGAATACGAAATTGGGCATTGCCCTAATTGCTCACTCTATAAGGAGTGCATATGATTGAATGATGTATCATTTTCTTTGAAATCGTAGTCTATAGCATGAATTTTCATATCATGTTCTTCTGTTTGTTTAGGTTGGCGAGGAAAGCGGAAAAGCCAAGACAGCTCCCATGAAGATGAAAGTACAATTTATGCTTCAAGTGCCTCAAGATGACATCACATCTTCAACTTTGATGTTCCGCGCGAAGAAGAGGTGGGATATATGAACTATGATGTCATAAGACCCCCCCACTCTCTTACCCTGCTGTATCAAGATAGTTGTTTACGGTGGAAAATGGATGTTTCATTCCTAAAAAATTATCCGTCGCCTATTCTGAGCCTTCCTACCATATTCTTTTATGTTGTTACTTTCATATATGCTAGTTAAAGCTTAACAACTTTTAAATCAGTTATGTTTGCACTCAATAAACCCTGTTCTTTTAGTTGAGTGAGATTTTGGAAAATTTTCTACTGTGTGTTTCAACCTTTCTTTTAACTGATGAAATTCCTCCCCCATATGCATATTTTGGTCAGTGAATATTTCTTATCATAGTTATGCAAAATTAAGGTATTTAGTTAGCCATTTTTTGTATCATACTAAAGGTTTGGATCACAATCTCTAGGGTTATTCTAAATGGGGATGGGATAGACAAGTTATTCCATCAATGAGACAAAGTTATTCTATTCTATTATATGTAGTGCGCCACACCCGAATAGATCCTTTAGTGCTTCAACGTGGGCTCCGAACACTGAGCATAAAAAAAAAAAGACCTCATCTCATCATTGTGTTTGGTTAAAGGTATTAACATGTTAACTAATTGATTACGATGAATTTTCTGCGGTACCTATTCGTGACACGGTTATGAAAAGGATTCAAGAATCAGTATTGTTTTTACAAGGGCTAAAATCACTTATGTTGTGGGGGACAAAGCCCAGGCAACCTAGACAAAAAATAGCATCATATGGTGAAGATATAAAATTGACAAGAACTAATCATAATTATGTACATGTTTAGCAAAATATACAAACTTCATACCATCTTATACAATATCAAAGCCAAGATACTATATTTGAAAGTAAAATAACAGCAAAAAAAGGAAAGGCAGAAAGTAACTTTTTTTTTTGTTCTCTTTTCTTAAATAAGTAGATAACGCAGAAAGCACCCGAGCAGTAGGAACACGCCCTCTTACATCGACATCCTTACTGAGTAGTAACTATAAATAAAACCCATTGCTCACTCCCAAGTGAATGAAATAATAGAATTGGCAAGACCGGATTCCTCAAAGGTCATGTTGTTATCGAACTCCAAAAACTTTGATACGCCTGGAATTGCTTGCGTGAATTTGAATGGCCTCGACTCAGCTTCCTCAAACTGAGTAGAACAGAAGGACCATAGCAGCTGAAAAGATAAAAGACATCATAAGACGGCTGCATTCCAAGGGACTTCAAATAATCATATTAACGTGTTAAAAGAACAAGGAAATCAGTACATTACTAAAGAGTATCGTGCCTATATCAGATGCAGTTACGATCTTGTATTATATGGATAAATACTAAATCTAACTAAGACGATGTATCCTCGTGGGCTCAGGAGATTCAACTTCTGTAAATGTATAAATCATATGCTGAACTCTTTGAAAAGAATTTGTATATCTATAAGCACAAAGCTCTACAAGACTGGAATCTAGGAGATCAAATCAGAATACACCACAAGCCAAAGTTGAGGGGCATCAACTCTAGTAAACAGGAAAAATAAAATAAGTCTAACCTTAATTGAGTCGGTTCGTAAGAAATTCCTTTGAAGCCTGCGTCCATCAGGAAAGCGAATTGCAACTCTGCAGAGAAGGTTCCTGTCACCCTTGGGTTCTTCAGGTAGAGGAGGATAAGAAGGCTTCTTTATCAAGTTCTCCTCTTTTACAACATCACTAGCGGCTTCATTAGTCTCTTTAGAGGCAACTGAACCAGAATCTTCTATACCTACCATAGAGGCTGCCAATGCTCGTTGTAGTTCTTCATCCTCTTCTCCAATTTCATCTAACACAAAACGAAGTGTTATAAATGAGATTCAATCTTGGATTGAGAGTGGACTATTTATATTTTTCTATTCATTTCTATCTTTTATTGGGTGGAGGTGGCAGTATTCAACTTGAGATATGTCCAATGTGGTTAATGGTCAAGGAGGTGGCAGTTATCAACTCCTTTGTCTACATGAAGGTAAGCTACATACATACACTTAACATCATGCGTTAGGCTGACATGGACTGCAGATGCAACTCTCATTGCATGATAAGGTTTAAAACAAGATGAATGACATAGAGACTTCGAGAACTACCGGTGATCTCTTTACATGAGTTTTGAGCCCATATTATGAACTTGTAGACCCCACTGTGTGGGACAACACGGGGTATGTTGTTGAGTGTCACCTCACTGAAGTTTCACTTTGCCTTTGCAATATATAGCTTTTCTCAAAAACTGAAACCTGTTACTTTGTACAGCATTAGAAAAACATTGAACTTACTCTGAGGCTGAGGCTGAGGCTGTGACTGAGGTTGAGGTTGAGGTTGAGGTTGAGGATGACGAGGTGCCTGAGGAGTTTCTCTGGGTCGTTTATGAGATAGATTAACATGATATTCTGAGGGGCTAGCATCCATGAAGGATATGAGGTCCTGCATCAGAAAAAAATAATACCAGTTCCCCTCAGTTGTAGTAGATTGCTATAAACACACAGTTAATCAAGTCCTACAACTTATGTAGGCAACTAGAACAAGGTAAATGAACAACACCAAACCTCTAGCAAAGTTTCTGGCTGAACCATTCCACGCCAAGAACGCATCTTCTGACCTGTTATAGGATCAATTACCAATACGACAGGCATAGAATCTAACTTGTAGTACGTGCAAACTTTGCTGCCCTCCTCAGTATCATCATACACCTGCATGCAAAGAAGCAAATTGAACATTGGGTGAAACAGAAAGACATTTTTCAAACAGCTACTACTACTTTCAGAACGATGCAGCCAATGTGATGACAAGAATAATGTAGCCCTTTGGGGCTTCCAGTAAAATGACAGTAATTTAGTATCCCCATCAGCAAAATACCCCAAATAGAACAAAGGAGACTGCCTGCTTTATCCTTTGTGTCTTTTCCATCAGCTCTTGCAAGTATGAACACAAGATTCTGACACAGATCTATAGGCCAGATGTTCAGCATGGATATATGAATCGAAACTTTGCTCTCTTAATGGAAACAGTTTATGGGTCCATCACTCACACTTATAACTGTTTCAAGTTCTCTCAAGAACTTTTAACTCTTACATCTTACCATGTAGGCTAGTCCATTACGGTTTCACTTGGAAGCTAGAGTAACATCAAACTTATATACCCATTGGTGGTCTTATCTCTAGCTGCTAGCTATGGCATTAACATTACGTATGCACATAGGGTGTGTTAGGTTGGTCAAAACTTTCCATGGATAACATTTTCCTTCGTACCAAACACACCCATAGTCTCTCGTTCTTTTGCTTTCTTTCAAGACCAAAAGATTCTATTGATGTCGTCTAACATGACAACATACAGAGCCAAATTTCTAACAGACTTGACTTCAGCACAAGAAGTTCTAACAGCTCTAGTGACCTTTGGAGATATATCTAGCAAATCTACTAAGTTACACATAAAAGATGAGGCACACTGGTAAAACAGCATGCAATTCTGACTACCAAACTATTTTCTCCATTTCAATTTGTTTGTCTTTCTTTTTTCATCCGTTTCAAAAGAATGTCTCTTTCCATTTTTTGCAACCCACATCGCACTTAAGACCACAAGATTAAAGGACATTTTGGTACATTCTACATATGTTTAGGTTTAGAAGTCTTCTTTACTTTCTTTAACTCTGTGTCAAGTTAAAACCAGATAAACAAATTGAAACAGAAGGAGTAGTTTAAAAGAAAGAAATAAAAGAAAGAAAGGAAGAGCACCAACCTGCCAGAAGATGAAGTTACTTTTGATAGTCTGGGCAACAGCCTCATTAGCCCAAGTGTCTCGGTTAAGCTTCAAAAGCAGGTTACACAAACCAAAAGTGAGTCACAGACATAAGTAGGAAAAGATCATATTGGCTCAGCTACTCTGTTCCCAATATCTTTGTTTAGAGGAGGAGATGTCAAGAGATATACCATATGCGAGCTGAATTCTCGCGTGGACTGCATATTCACCAAGAGCCATTTGTTTTGTGCTCTAGCAGCATCTTTTGCCTGTAATTACATATAATTCAGCGTAAATATCAAACAAAGGAACTCGGCGAAATAGTAATGTACTCCCTTAACAAAAACATCAAATGAAGCACAACCCAAAAAGTTAAAACAAGAGACAGCAACCACTGACGCAAGATTTTGATCTTTTCCACAGTTTAGAACAACCAGCTTGATAGGCATAAGACACATGGATTAAAAATCAATTCAATGCAGTAAAACAAATACAGCCCTCCAGAACATTAATAAAGATTGCCATTCAACATAGTTTTTCCTTTTTAGAAAGAACAAATGACCTCAGTTCATAGATCCTAACAGTATCCTACTTTCTCAAATTTTGGAGCTTCAAAATATCCCCTTTCGTACAGATAGTAGGCTGCTGTTCATGGGAAAGTCACTTGTTTTTGTAAGACTCTCTACTTCCCTAACAGTATCCTACTTTCTCGCATTTTGGCGCTTTAAAATATCCCCTTCCATTCAGGTAGTAGGCTGATGTTTATGGAAAGTCACTTGTTTTAGTAAGACTTCCTACTTCAGTGTATTTATTGCACATGGTGGTGCTTTTAGTTATTAATGCAAACACTTCTCTTCTTTTCTTTTGACTTTTGATAAGTATAATACTCTTCTTCTTTTTTTTGAGAATTTATATTACTCTTCTTCTTTTATATTAATGCAAACACTTTTAAACCAACCAAAGAAAAGAACAAAAGAGAGGGATGCGTAGACCATGTAATGTTATATTTTAAAGTTCTGTACTTAATAATATAATATACAAGCAACAAATTGTTCTTTTTGTATACATTTATTAACTTAAGTGATACACAGGTGCAAAGCTCGTAAACTAACTAGTTACTAGTAAAAGAACATGATGTAATGAAGCAATGCTAGAAGCATAATAATAAGAAAATTTGACATCTAACATATCTGAAAAGCCAAAACCAACAACATTGCAGTTTACTTTGTTACCCCTCTACTTGATAAAGGGAACACAAGTAACCAACATCATCACTAGTTGTAAAGGGAATAACTTATATGACTAGTTAGTTTTGACTTTTGAAATGCCACAACATTATGAGATTCTAGGGTAACATATAAATCTTCCACCTGTCTACTCAATAGTTGACAGAACCCCCCAGCCGGCATAAGTCTCAAATGTATAAATCCAGAGAACTCCTCGCAAGAGCAACAATAGCAAGGAAAATCACCACAGAAACAAATAAAATATTTACTAAAGCAGGAATGACAAATCTTCCATTGATAAGGTCCACTTACCTTCTCAAAAGACCCATGGTACATCAAGGCAAAAGGAGGACGATACAAAGAAGCAAGATTGTCTTGAGCAGCATCTGCTGTAGAAGTAGAACGTTTCTCTGCCTCCCAGACTCCCGGATGCTTCATTTCCTCCTCAAAGTTGCGAAAGGGGACTACTAGACGAGGTTCACGTGATGAACCTCCCATTCCTGAAGAACTAAAGCACACAAAGAAAATCAATTAAAAAAAAAAAAAAGAGGGAACAAATGAAAGGGGAGGAAACATCCTTCAGAAAGAAAATTAGAAAATGAAACAGCAAATAGTACAGAATAGCAATGCATACAACCACTAGTATTCTTTGTCCAGACAGTCAATTAGCAATTTCCAATATCCAAATGCACTCACTCCAATCCAGATATTGCAAGAGATGGCAAGAAAGAGCCATAGCTTGATTGCAAGCGCACACAACAGAATAATGAGTACAGTTCATGGTATAACTTGATTGCATCATAACCATAACCATATATATAATATTATCATCAAGATTGCAAGTACAATTTTGTGTTCTCCTAATTCTTCTTTTCTAAAAGCCGTTAGTAGCATATTCTCAAACTTTGAATGATTTGTCATGCAAATTGTGTCATCCAGTTAGCCAAGCTATTGATATACCCTTAGAATACGATTGCACTCAAATTATGAGCATATTGTTGGGATCGAAATAAGAGGGCTTCGTGCGGTAGCCAACAAAGAAACCTTGAAATTATAACAAAGAGAAATTATAAAAATCTCATCATATATTAAAGTGGTTTGGTCAACTGAATATGACTGATATAAAAAAAAGTATAAAACTATTGGGAGAATAATCTCCTCCTAAACAAGACTGCATTTGAGGACTACATTGAGGATGTTACGACGTTATAGAGAGGAAGGGTCCTTAATTCATAGATGTCCAAAACATTTTCCTCCAAGAAAGGGGTTACCTAAGTATGGGAAAAAATATTTTTCTTTTGCAAAGTAAAAATGAATTATGGTATCAATTTTTTATGGTAGTGTCATCTCTAGCTAATTTACATAAATAATGTGGTTACAAGCCTAAAATTCTAGATTTTAATATATAATTAATATAAGGCCAATCTTAATCATAGACATCTTATAATTTAGATTTCTTTGTATATATTAATAATAATTTGAGAAAAAATAGTAAATGACAATATTTTCTATTGTAAAATCTTATTATGAAGGGCAAAATATTTCAATGAACATTTTTAAGGACCTCATACTTTAAAAGTAATATAGATAAATATTAATATGAGAGGCCCTTTGATGTCTCACATAAGAGACAAGAATTTTTACAACTGTTATTAGCAGTTTTAAACGTCAGATTTAAATTTGATCTAAGAAAAATCACAACTTGAACAGACACCGCTTCTCTCCTTTCCATAGGAATCCGAAAAGGTAAACCCCTTCCTAACCGAAGGTCAAGAAGGTAATACACTTTTGTGTACATTTCCCAAAACCTACCTGGATGTGTTTACAGCTTCCTAAAACCTCCCATGCTTCATTTTTTCTAGCACATGGAAATTAAAGCGATAGTATACTATGACATAAATGACCATGCTAAAATCCAGTAAAACAGGAGATGAGAAAAAATAAAGGCTTTCACATATAGACAACGAGAGTAGTTTAGAAGCATGAGAAGTTGAACAGCATACCCATAAAGTACCGCATTGTCATAAAGAACTTCCCTTTTTACAGGTAAAGGTGGACGTACATCATCTCCATCGCCTTGTACCAAATTGGTGTCTGCTGAGTCGTTTACAACTCCACTGGATCATAAGCAATAAAAAAATTGCAAAAATACAAATAGTAAATAAAAAGGACAAAAGAATAACTAAAATAGAAAGATCACAGGGTAATCTATTTTTGAAAATACCTCAAGCTTGGATCACCAAGAAGTGCATCATTCCCCAATTGTGGAGAGTTAAAAGATGCTGCTGCCCCACTCTCATTTCCTATGTAGAAAAGCTGAATTGCTTCCTCAAGCTTCCAGCTTGTTGCCTGCACACACAAAATTTGCAATCACCGTCATTTAGAAACTAGTCTCTAAAAATTACCAAAAATGAAGAAAAATGGTCAATTCTGATTGCACCATCACTCAATATTCTGCATAGGCCCCATATAAAAAACAAGATGCTACAAGAGCCAAATTCAAGGAAAGGTCAATGCCATCAGTACCTACTTGGCATTTAATTATCTGCTTCTTTTACACCCATTGACTCATATTATAACCAATACACCAAATAAATATCCTCACTAAGTTGTCGGCAGAGCTAGACAAAATTAACTTCTATGTGATGTGGAATCAGAAGGTCCAACAAAACGGAAGAGGGCTCAATTGACAACGGCTCAAAAAAGTATGAAATCCCAACGTACAACTGTCACCCACCTCCTTTCCTAAATGCTGAACATGTACCAAACAAAAAGAAACCCCTAAATTCATAAAACCTCCACAATTTTCACACAGTCTTATTTTTTATTTTTTTTAAAATTGATAACATACACCATTTCATATTTTAGGAACAAGATAAAGATAGAAAGTAAAATTGGGCATACATGATAACATACTAGGCCCCAAAGGTGCTAATTTTTCTTTCAAAATGGTAATGTCCAGAAGGTCGCGTGCACCTCAACTACATATTCATCCTTGACTAGTGCCCCAGATGTGCTAAATTTATCCAACCATTGCCATTATAAATGGTAGGATCATTGAATTATCGTTCCAAATTCCAAATCTGTATGCACTCAAACCGTTAACGCAGTTCTTTCTATGAGCCTAAAGCCATAATCTAATTCAAAATAGAAAACATATCATAAACTTGCAGGTCAAGAACGAAATAAAAGAACATCGATCCAACTACTACCAATTTTAAGCTTTTTTTTTTTGTGCCGTAGAGCTACAATGGCATCACTCCGAAGCCATTAACAGCCAAAATTCTCCTTTACAAGCTCAAATCTTCATTTTACAAAAAGAAAATCTTCTTTATAAAGCTCGGATCTTTAAACAACAAGAAAACCCAAAGAACAAAAACTATAGCTCAAATTGCTTAATCTATATCTCAACAGGATAATGCTGAAAACACACAACTTCAACTCTCCTAAAACAATTAGAACCCAACATCTACTAGAATTCAGTAAAATATAGTTCAAATCGCACAATTAGTCCACAGCCATAGCCGGAGAGTTCAATACCGGATCTGCTATCATCAGTAACCAAATAAAGCAAAACACATACATTCATATTAAGCAAGTCTAGAAACAGAAATTTTGAAACCTGGAGGAACTGCCGGGCAGTATCGGCGGTTTGACCAACGGCGATTTCGAGGAAAGAAGAAACTAACATCTGCTGGTCCGACGCCGACATTACGCCGTCCATGGCTTCTCTCTGTTCAATTTTCCGGCGGCAACTACTTAGACAGAGAAAACGGAAACCCTACCCTTTTGTAGATTTCTTCTGTAACACACCGATCTGTTCGTTTCCTTCTCCGGCTCAGAAAATGGAATTTCTATTATAATAATAATTTATATTATATAGTTTTTCATATATATATATATATATATAAATTTTATTATATACTTATAATTAGTTTTGCTCTAATTACGAAAAGCTTCCTTGTAGTTTTGAAAAAAAAATAAAAAAAATCTCAACACTATTGTAAAATTTTTAGAGAAAATAATAAAAATGGTCTCTTATTTTTTGGTCATGAATATTTTTGAGTAATAGGCTACTAACTTATAAAATTACATAAATTGTGTTAAATTAGTCTAGTATAATCAATTCGGCTAAAGCTTTGATAAGAGAATAATGATAGATTTAGAGTAATAAAAACGGATTCTCGAAAACTCAATAACTTCGCATAAATTTTATATTTTATATTGAGAAATTTATTAAATATAAGAAAAAATAAAAATCTATTAATAAAATGATATTTTATTTTATTTTATTTTGTAATAAAGGTGATATCTTAGTTCATCTATAGAAATGAAGTTGATTTAATACATACATATTAAATGAACTATTTGAGATACTTAAAAGAACTAGAACTACTTAATACATATTTAATAAATATTTAAAATTTACCCTCAAATATAAACTTATTCCAAAAAATTATTTTCATGACATAATTTTATTGATAACTTAGAACATCCTATTTTTATATGAAGTGTCACACTTATAAGTTACAATATATTATATCTTACACGTTTTATTATATATTAAAAAAAGATTCTTTTTTCTCTCATCTTCTTGTTTTTTAGGTTATTTGTATTGTATAGTTGCATGAAAAATGAATATATTAATATTATTAGAAGTGGTAAAACTTGTGTATAAAAACATAACTTATTTAATATGTCAAAAATATTGAGCGGATTGTTAATAATCAAGTACTTATTTATGATGGATTTCATAATTGATAATATTTAATTATCTTTTATATTGCAACAATAATTTAATTCGATACAAATTGATTTAGGCATTTGAAAGCTTCGAGATGATTTACAAAATTTTTTATCTAATTGAATCTTACCCGTTGAAGAACTTCTTTGGGGGAGGGACAAAGTTCAAGAATATTTATCGTGTATTAGTTGGATAATGTCTCTCAATCATTAACCACTCGATAAATTAATATTTATTTTTTACAGTATTTCGTTATACATCACATCACATACCAAATTAAATTTTTAATCCAAATCAAAATGTTACATCTAGCTAATAAGAAGTGTTTTTACATAATTGCGCTATATATAATCAGAAAATTACAAATAAATTTCTTAATAATATTTATTAATTAATAACATGATAAAATGACAAATAATATAGTGATTATACATGATATACTAGTATTATATAGATTATACATGATATACTAGTATTATATACCTACCATCTTTCCATTCTCATTTTTTCAGTTTATTTTAATATCATTAAATTGTTCTAGAGATATAATTTAACTGATATACGTCGATTAAATTATTTAGATTATATTTTTAAATTCACATTATATTGCCTTTTACTTTAATAAATAAATTATAGGCTAATGTAATTGATTTAACTACTTAAGTCCAACAAATGTAGATGAGTTTAGTTAATAATTTGATTTTGTTGGATTGATTCACTTAATTGGGCTACAAGGGTCGTCATCTCATCAAAGAGGCCTCATTTAGTATCACATGTCATATGTCATATAGTGTGATTAATAAGTAATGAAATGACGTGGCATGTTTAGTCAAATAAAAAATAAAAATATGTGTTATGTATATAAATGACATGTTTTGATGTATATAAATGACATGTTTCGACCAATCAAATGTTATCATGCCATTTTATTTTAATGTTGAAAAGAGTTTACCCTCATCATAACCATTCGATCCTACAATTAAAAATAAAAATCTTAAATAGTTCGGAAATGACACAAAATTCTTTAAGTTATTGAGAAAAATTGTGGATCGTAAGCTACAATTTTTTCTACAAGTTATAAGCATTTCTCTACAAGCTTCAAATACAGAAATGCAAATTAAATATACAAGGTGTTCAATATCAAATTTAATGAAGGCATATCAAGTACCAAAACATTCGAGATCAAACTTACTTATTCATGAGATCTTTATTCTTGCCGCTCATTACGAATAGTTAAATTCATATTCAAGATCAAACTCATCTAATTTGAGATCATTTTTTTAAAAAAAAAAATCAAATTATCATAGCATTCATAGGGACTGTAACACTTATCACATTGAAATAAAAAAAAAATGATAATCACAATAATTTTCTGTTTTGATTGTTTTTTCTTGGTGCAAATTAATTTTTTTTGCAATAATAACTACACTTAGAAATTAAGAAAAAACAAACATATTATATATTTACATTTAGATTTAAGAGTTTTTTCATCAAACTTTATATTGTTTCTGTCTTGACCTATTTTTCTAAACAGTACTTCAAATAAAAAAACTAAAAAAAAAAGGACTAAATAGAGTCAAGACTATAGAACTTATAACTACAAAAAGGGAAAAAAAAAGTCTTAATAATTTAAAGGAAAATTAAACAACAAAGTTTTTTCATCCTTGAAATTCTCCTCCTTCCAAGCATAGATACATACCCTACAAAATAGAATCATAAAATAATCAATAAGAGTGCCCTATTAATTATGTGCTTTGTAAGAAATTTTTACGATTTTAAACTATTGAAAATAGAGCAAATATATCTTTCGTGGTATAAAAATACGCTAAACAATAACCAAGTGGATCAAATATACTAACAAACTCCTCATCAAAAATGTATTGTTGAGTTAGAAATTCAGGTTGAAAAATAACATATATACCATTAATATAACAATATAGAGAATTTT
Organism: Solanum sitiens; assembly: GCA_016801875.1. Lineage (NCBI taxonomy): Eukaryota > Viridiplantae > Streptophyta > Magnoliopsida > Solanales > Solanaceae > Solanum > Solanum sitiens. Next base: position 944,169 of record JABWTJ010000310.1, on the reverse strand, counting down.
TGTTCGTGGAATTTATTGAATAATCGAAGATAAAAAAGAAGAGTCAAATTTTTGTGAACAATGACTTTTCAAAAGTGCTTCTTAGGGTTTTATCAAAAAATTCTTCTAAAAAAAATAATTCAACTTCTTGAAAACTGTATAAGTTCAGTCAAATAATTCACTTTTTTAAAAATAAACACTTCTGAATTTTCAAATATTTGGTCAAACAGACTATTAGAAGCCTTGGCATAATCTGCTTCTAATCTCGATAAAGCTACTCAGAATCAATTGTGCAATTAATGAGTTAAATTTAAACTTATACCTGATTTTTTTTGTGCTCTCCTTTTCTTGATTTAACTTTCACATTTTCTTTTCTTGAACAAGCTAGTCATTGAAAATTGGTAGCACTTCCAAAACTCTGTTGGATTTGGTTTCTCTCTGGATCCAATAATGAGCTCATCATATTGTTCAATCCATTATTTTGTTGTTGTTGTTGTTCTCTTTGGGTACTAAATCTCCCATTCATACTTCTTACTATCTCCCCAACTCCAAGAAAGTCTCTAGTTAATTGTTTCTTTTGAGGTGGACCTTGATTTTGCTCAAAGTTCAATTTGGTTGTTGTATTGTACCCTTCATGTGATCCACCTCCATAAGCATTGATCATACCACCATCTTCTAGATCATGCATGGTGGTTTTCTCAGTCAGTGACGGAGCCAGAAATTATAATAACAGAGATAAACATAACATTTCTTTCATTTCAATTAATGTGATGACAATTAAAGGGACATTAAGATGTTCAAAAATAAATACTGATTTTTGAAATCTATGATCTATAAGATAAATAAATAAATAAATATATAAATACTTACCCGCATCTTATTGTTATAACACATAACCATCTTAACATACTATATATAGTGCTAAGTACTACAATGAGTTGAGATAGATATGTCATATACATTTTTTTTTAAATTGTAAAATCATGTCACTAAGGATAGAACAAGAAGTTCGAAGTGAACCTTTTTCTAAACAAATAAAGAGATGTATTATTCTTCTCTTGGAACATACTAAAAAAAAATTGTCATATAAAATGAAACGGGGAGTATATAAATAAAGAGATGGAGATAAATAGCAAGGACTGGTCGCGCTTTAGCTCTATAAGTGTGTAAATTAAATCCAAGTGTAGTGTAGTATATTAATAGGCACTTCTAGGCCCCTTTTCCGACTACTAAATCACTCCAGTGCTTTAGATACTACGAATTCTCTACCATCCATTGCAACAAAGCCGTTTTATGAACTAGAGGAGAGTTGGAAAGAGGCGCGCTAAGCGCAATTCTTTGAACTAAAACATTGAATGAAATCGATTCTATTTAAAATATCAAAGTCTAAGAATTAATTAAACCATACCTGTAATGTCACTACCCAAGTTGAAAGGTTGATGATCAGATTTTGTGCCACTAGATGATGAACCACTAGTATTACTTCCAAAGGCTTTGAACAATGAGGCAGTTGCACTAATATTACTTGTACTTGAAGATCCCATTTGTGCTGCCTTTTGTAGTAATGCTGTGGCTGACATTATTGGTCCAGATGAAAAAGTTGTATTACTACTCTCAAGTACTTGTACCCCATAAAGTGATGGAATTGAACAACTTATATTATTATTATTATTGTTATCATCATGATGATGATGATGATCCCCCAAAATTCCACTATTGGTAGACAAATTGTTTTGAAAAAAGTTGAGGTTAAACATAGTAGTACTACTACTACTATTGTTGTTATCATTGTTTTGATCAAGATTAGGAAGTTGGATTAGGCCATGGACCATTAATGGTTTGATATTGTTGTTGTTGGCATTGTATTGATCTTGATTTGTATCTTGAAGGAAAAAGGGATTGTTAGTAGTAGTAGTAGTAGTAGTATTACTTGATCCAATGAGGTTGTTGTCATGATGATGATCAAATTGAACACCACTAGTAGTTGTTGTAGTAGTAGTAGTCTTTGTGATGTTGTTGTTGTTATTGCCTAATTTGGAGAAGGGGCCTAAGTTTATGTTGCTACTACTTCCATATAAATATTGGTTGTTGTTCATGCCAAGGGTGTTCATCAAGGAGTTTGGTGAAAGGATAGTTCTTGCATTTTCTTGAACCAAGGCATCACAAAAGGCTCTATGTGTGATGAAGCTGTCGCGCCTGTGTAAACACGACAAAAAGAATATATACGAGGTTAAACAGTTATGTGCACTGACAATATATAAGAAATTAATGTGTATATATGATGTAAGAAAAGAAGGAGAGTGTAAGGTGTTAATATGTATAAATTAAATTCCAAAAATGATACACAACCTCAAGCTAAAAAAAGGAGGAGGATTTTAGTTGTTCAGTTAGTCGGTTACTCTTGAACATCTTGTGGGTGGGGGTTTGATTCCCACCTTGTAATCCTCTTTCTCTATTGGTGAATTTAGTATAGAAATTGTGGTGCACGTGAACCTATGGTCTATATATCTACTAAGCTTGTACACATTTCGTAAAATTGAGCTAATATTATCAACTGATATATACTCGTACTTCAGAAGGATTGAATGAATGATACTCATGATGATAGAACGCTAAGTTATTTATCCAAAAAATGTAACGATATATTCCCACACATACTTTTTTTTTTTGTAATGCACACATATTTTAGAAATTCTAGTTCCGCTTCTGACTCTCCCCTCCCATTCCCCCTTCCTCACCCCAACCTATGATTTTAAAAAGGGTAAAAAGAAATAAGAAAAAATAATAGAGATAAAGTAGTTGAAATTGCAATGACCAATAAATAATTAAGAATCCAATTAAGACCCTCATGTTCAATCCAAATAATGATAATTACACAAAAATGAAATTAATAACTTGAAAAATAAGATAAGTTAAAATATAGCCAATTCAAAATTGTCTTACACTACTATGACAATGACAATAGTATATATTTAGGACTAAAATTAACAAATTATAGACTGTTGTAACAACAATTATACAAGAATATTGTTTTTAGCTAGTCTAAGTAAAAACTTTTGACATACTATATAATTATTCTAAAATTAAATTTACCTAAACTAGACAATAAAAATTGACTTGAAAATGACTCAAATGGTCCCAATCTAGAAGAGAAAACTTGGATATAAAAAGTTAAAATACATTTACAATATTCAATAAATTCAAATTAGTTTTTTTGCGGCCATGTCATTGTCAAATTAATGTTAGGAAAATAAAACAAAATATACAATAAATTTTTATATATTAGAAAGATAATAAAATATATGATTTGTAATTATAAAAATAAAATAAATTACATATTATAACAAGTAAGGATAAGTTGATATAATTTTATTTTTTTATATTAATGAAAATATAATCTGGTCAAAATTGACAGAAACATAATCAAGGATTGTCAAAGAATAATTTGCCAAAATTGTAAAATGAATGATGTGAACTTTTCCACAATAAATAAACAAATAAATGCAACAGAAGAAATTGGGATATGATTTTCAATAAATGATTTTAAATCTTACATTCTAACTATTGATTGTTATCTTTATTTACATATTACATTTCGAAACTCAAAATTGAATAGATTAAATATTTGAAAACAATTATCATAAACACAAAGAAAAACATCATTTTATACAAAATTAATCAATTTATAATTTTGAATTCGTCTCTCAATTAATATATAATGATAAAGTAGTCAAAAATATTATCATAATATAGCAACAAATTAAGAAAAAGAACAAAATGTGATAAAAATTACCACTATTTATGCATGGACATAGCAACACGTGAATAACTTGAAAAGGTAAATGTAACGGAAAAAGGACGATATTCCCTAGGAGAGAGTATATCCCGGAAACGTTCGTTTAATTAGTGGGATAAGAAATTATAATTTTGAAATATAAACACAGGGGTGGCTCGACAGTGTAAAAAAAAGACATGTGCCTTAGGCCCCCAAATTTAAGGGGCCTCATTTTTAATAATAATAGGTTATAAGTTATTATTTTTTAACAAATATTGAATACTATTTGTAGAAAAAGTAACATTTTCATGTAAATGAAGGAATTATTAGAAGAAATTTGACAAATTTGGAGTACTATATCTCATGAATAAATAATTTAAAATAAGAATGGTTATATTATCAATTGAAAACTATAAGAAATCAATTATATAAAGTTATTAACAATTCAAGTTTAAGGCCCCGTTTGATTTTTGCTTTAGGCCACTAAAATGCTTGAGCCGCTCCTGTATAAACATTAGTAATTTCAAAAATAAAAATAAAAAATGAAGTGTTTTTAAATAGTCAAATATTTTTTTGTAAATATTTTTAAATGATTTTTCTTCTTTATATTAATATGAAAAAAATTATAATACAATTATAGTAAGATATATTTTTCATATAGTTTTTCAGATATCAACTATCTTTACTCAAATCGATTTTCTTACCGTTTTTCTTTTTAAATAAGAACAAACTTATTATAAAAATAATAAAAATTTAATCTAATCAATCAAACATTATAATAAAAGTATATTCATATTTAATCTTAATATACCACCATATATATCTTATTATTATAATTTCAAAATAACTTATTTACAAAATGATCAGAGTCGAATATATATAAAATAAACTTGTTTTATTTTTGAAAAACTTATATATATACTACCCGTGGTAAAGAAAAAAGACAAAATAAAATACGACTAATTTATTTATAATTTCACGTGTACACATTGTCTATGTCAGTAAAAGATCCAAAGACAAAAACAAAAAACTACCAGAGAGAAAAAAACAAAAAGAAAAAAATTATTATTATTATTTTATTTTATTTTATTTTTTAAAAAAGAGAATCTTGTAACTGCAAGAAAAAATGGAAAAAACTTTTTCCTTTCATTTCTCCCTTTTTCATCACCTGGGAAAAAAACAAATAAATAAAAAAAGATGCCAAACTTAATTCAAAAGTTTCATCATCACTAAAAACTAGACTATCATGAATAAAATAAAATAATAAAAACAAAAAAAATTCAAATTAAAATTCAAATAATAAATAGTTGGTTCGAAAGACACGACCTAAAATCCAATAAAAAAATCTTGAGCACTTCACAAAAAATGCTCCTTCTTACGTTATATTTATATGACTTAGTTTGACTGATTACAATATTTTTAAAAAAAAAAACAGTTCCTAAATTCTAATCTTTGTGTCTAAAAGTCGATAATACTTAGAAAATTTAGTCGTTAAAATAAATAAATAGACAAGTTCCCTACTTTAAAAAAAAAATAATCAACATAGTCTCTTGATAATACAATAAAAATTAATAGCTAATTCTATTTAATGACAAATTAACATTAAAACATAAAAAAAATCTTATTAGCTACTATCTATTTAGTGACGAATTCTATAATCAAATAAACAAGTTTACTAGGGGAAAAAAAACAGGAATTAGCAACAGACAAATAAAACAACTTCTATCATTATATAGTCACATAATCCCATCATAGCTATGAATAATTTAACGACAGATTAACAACTTCAATCACTATAGTAACATAATCATGTTATAGCTATGAATAATTTAGCAATGAAATTCAGGAATTAGCGATAAATAAATAAAAACAACTTCTATCACTATAGTCATGTAATCATGTTATGGTTACGAGCAATTTAGTGACAGATTAGCGACGAATAAAATTCCATACCTTGAGAAAAGAGTGCCACAATCACATCTATACTCTCTAGTGCCACAAGTTTTTGAATGTGCTTTCCAATCAGACTGAACAGCATATTTCTTTGAACATTTTTCACATTTGAATTTTTTTTCACCATGTTTTCTAAAATAATGTTTTTTAATCCCAGTAAGATCACCAAGTGCTCTACTTGGTTCATGATGAACACATGTTGGTTCTGGACAAAGATATACCTTTCTTTTTGCAACTTCTTTTGTATTTTTTTGCTTTAATTTCCATGGCAAATTGTGTCCTCTTCTATGGAGTTGTAAGTTTTGTTCTCTTTGAAAACCTTTGTTGCATACCTCACATAAGAATCTATTTGTTGCCATTAGAGTCTTTGGTGATAACGCTATCACTTCTGCATCTGGACCTATTCATTCCACCACAATAAAATAAATAAAAAAAACAAATTATTAGTAACAAAGTTATATTTATGATTTATATATAGTGGAAATTAAACATCCGGAATTTTATAATGTATGAACTATGAAAGAGTCAGTTAAACGAATAAATTTTGTTTGACTATACCCTCATGTTAAAGAAAATTCATTACTTTCTACTCTCGCGATTTGCACTTTTGATTGGTTTCACTTATATATTTCAACATTAATGAATGAATTCAAATTTTTAGTCGGTTTCTTTTTCGTCTTTCCTAATTTTTCATAGTCCATTACTGGGAAGGATGATTTTTCTTGGCACAAAAAATTGAAGAACCTAAAAAATTAGGGTTTTCCTCAAAATTCTTTAAGGTAAAACTTGAACTTGAGTTTTCAAGTTTTATTTTTTATACTATAAGAGAGATTAATATAATAAATTAAAGAAAAAATAAAATTAGTGTTCTCTCTTGTTCTTATGTTTTTTTTTTTTTAAAAATAGTTGAAAATTCCTTTTTTCATAAAATTAGTGTAATTAATTAATTAGATACTTGCTTGGTGTGCCTGGTTGATTTCTTCTCTTCTTTGATGGTGCTTGAGCTTGAAGGAGATTTTCTTGTTGATTTTGACTTAATTCTTCTTCTCTCATACCAAAAAACATAGATGATGTTGATGAACCTCCAGCCATCTATTAAAAAAAAATTTTAAAAAAAAAATAACCAAAAAAAATTAAGGAAAAAAGTAATTTAATTCAATAAAGCTTCATTAACAAACCTTTTGTTTGTTTTAATTAATTTTCTCTTGATCTTGATCTACTTTTTTGGTGTTCTAAATCCTTGAGCTGTTTGATAGAAATCAAAGAAAGAAAATTAACTCAATTAATAACAAAAATGAAGGAAAATTAATTAACAAAAATAAGAAGTTTGTATACTTTATCAAGAACTTAAAATAATTAAGTGAGTGAGACTTTGAGTAAGAGGAATTAAAGAGAATATTCATCCCATGATATATATGAACTATTTTGTGTTTTTTTTCTCTCTCTTTTTTCTCCTTTTAACTCTTTGCTATAAAATGAAGTTTTTTTTCAAGAAAAGATGTTATTTGAGGTTCCTCTATATGTGTTTTTAGGTGTCATGCATAGACAAACACATATCCACAATACCCTCCACCCCCACCCCCACCCCCACCCCCCCACCCCCACCCCTACCCTTTTCTTTTCGACTCTATTATTTTTTTTCTTTTATTCAGACCACTACTAGAAATAAAGATTTTTCTCATCGTGAATTAGTAATTTATGTAATGATCATAATTTTGTTATTCATTTTCCACCGAATTAATTTACTGAAAAAACATGGTGAGAAGCAGATTTTCGCTGAAATAGAGTGTAACTTTTGATATTTTTCATATGAAGGCTTCAGTATTTTTTCTTTTTTTACCTAACAATCAAAATATCTATGAGAATAGCCACATAATATTTTACATTGGGAAAATATATAGTAATTTTTTAGGAGGTTACAAATTTGAACTAGGAAAACATATTCTCTTGTAAAAATACAAAATAAAATTACATATAGATTCTTTTAATCTGGTCCTTCTTCAAACTAAGTGCCTAACAAAAGCTTAATTAGTACATCAAATTGATCTTATTCATTTTCTCAATTTTATACTTTCATATCACTACTTAAAATGCAAAAATGATAGGAAAATAAGAGGATAACAAAGGATTGGATATAATAAGTTTTGGAGTTCCTCGTAAATTTATCGCTAAGTAATTTATAACTTGCCTAATGTTATAATAATCCATTGTTAAATTAATGCTAAATGATATTAGTAATGAATTTTGTTGTTTAGTTAGTACTCTACACCAAAAATTTAGATAACAATTTATTTTTCACTCATGGTTGATCATTGATTTTAAAGTTAAAACTTAAAAAATTGAGTTTTTAAAGTTATATTGAAACATATTTTTTATTTGAATTTAATAAGAGTTTTATGAGTGAGAAATTAGTTTTTAGAACTTCAGTTTCTTTTTGAAGGATTAATTTTCGACACATTTACTTAAAATAAAAATTTAATATAAAGTGTATTTGACTAATATGATCCTACTATCAATCATTATAAAAATGATTTGTATTTTTGAAAACGGTAAAAGCAACTTAAGTAGTCTATAACTTTAAAATGACCGTTACTTTTTTAAACCAGTAATTATGTACTCCCTCTGTCCCTATTTACTTGTCCATATTTTCTTTTATATTTGTCCCTATTTACTTGTCAATTTTAGCAAATCAAAAAAGGACAACAATTTTTTTTCCTAATATGCCCTTATTTAATTCTAGAAATTTTATAGTACTACGAAGTTGTAATGCATGCTTTTTGGAATCAGAAAATACATTTATTATACTTGGAGAGTTGCATAATCTTTTAAGTTAAGGGTAAAATTGTAACTAACCTATGATAATCATTGGTGCCTTAATATGTGTGTCACTTCTAAAGTAGACAACTAAATAGGGATAGAGGGAGTAATTATTAAGGGCAAAATTTAAAAAAAATGACCAATTATTTCTTAATTGTTTAAATTGACAATTAATTTTGAATAACTATTTTTAATATATCATCAAACAACAGTGAACAGATGGAGTAATTAGTATACATATTAACCCGATCCATTTAGTACCTAACAATGAAAAGGTTATCATAATCTAAAATCAGTGGCGGATTTAGGATTTTCATTCAGGGGGTTCGAAAAAAAGAAGTGGTGCTTAAGATTTGAGGTTTGAGCACCTAAACCACAAAAACTAATCTCTAATCTTATATTCAGAAGATTCAAAATAAAATATATAAACATAAAAAATCTTAAAAATACCTTAAATATACACATAATTTTTCGCCAAAAGGATTCGGATGACCCCCCTCAACAAACTCTAGATCTGCCCCTTCTAATTTTATAACATAAATATCGAGTGCGAATAAATATTTTGAAAATAATTAGCCTAGGATGATGTGATGATAATAGTGTAACATTTGGGTCCACCGACCAGCAAACGTTGCCTCCCTTTGTATCTTCTTCTCACTCTCAGACAAATTGCCCCTTCGTCACCTTCTTCTTGGCTGTCAAACTTTTATATATATATATATATATATATATATATATATATATATATATATATGTTTTATGTCGAAGGTATTTTTAGAATTTTCAAATTGTTTGGTGTGATGAATATGGTATAATAACTCTAAGAATCAAATGTAAAACTATTTTGGTTGGTGGTATCGATTAGGCGATTCTGGAATAAGTAATCCCCTATATATATATATGATAGAATAATTTGTCTCGATATAATTAATCTTGAAATAATTTATTCACATTTCTTGTGTTTTGGCCTTTGAATGTGCTTTACTAATGTTTTTTCACTAATAGTTTATGATTCCATGTCAATTAACATTTGTGAATTAGAAAACACATGTCATTTTTTTGTAATTGACTAAAACGAAAAATGTATTAATACTCTATATATAAGATCGATTTTAGTATAATTTATTAGGCGTGTAGTAACACGGAGTTTTGCATCAAAGTATATATATTTTATATATTATAACTTAGGTAGTAGTCAAAATAAATATTCCAAATGTATATAAAATTATTGAAGTTTTTGTCCAGTTTTGATTTGCCATTTTGTGTTATTGCATTTATTAGGTATGTTCTTGTGGAGCCTGTTTGCTAAAGATCAAGCACACTGTCAGTTTTCATTAATTTTTTATTTTTGAGTTATATTATTATTTTTATCGTTCTCCATAAACTTATAGGAAAGGATGTTATTGGTTCATTTTATTTATTTATTTTTTAAAAAAATTAAAGCTTTTGAATTAGGGTGTGTGTGGAAATGTTGATTTAACCGATAAACTAATGAACTAAAAAAATGTCATTGATTTACTTGTATGGATAGGATTATCGACTTAATTAATAGTTCAAAACGTTTTTGTATTTGATGGTATTAACTTATTTTTTCAATTTACAATTTAACCAATAATTCGATTTGTTAACTTTAGTACCTTTTTACTCATTTTCCTCACACCAGATTCATACATATTTTGATATCTTAATGATTTGATTATCGATTTAATAAAATAAAATTGAGGCAACTGAATAAATAGCTCTAGTTAGAATTTTTATAGATTATAATTAAGATAATATTTTAACCAACTCAAGAAATAGCTCTAGTTAGAATTTTTGTAGATTATAATTAAGATAATATTTTAATCAACTGAAGAAATAGCTCTACTAAATTTTTTTTTAGATTATAATTAAGATAATATTTTACATCGTATCACATTCTTTAATTTGGTGATGAACAATATATAATAACTTAATATTTTACTTTTGTTTTTTTGGCGGTGGCTCTTGTTGGGAAGGGACGATGACGATTGTCAAGAAGTATTATATAGGTGTAAGAATGATGAGTTATTGAGACAAGAGACTAAGTAGTGTTCGATACGATAAAAAATATTTTTCATAAAAATATTTAAGAAAATGAGTATGTTTATTTTTATTTTTGTGTGTTTATAAATGTATTTGATGTATAGGTGAAAACAAGATATTTATATCATAGAATTAAGTTATCAAAACGTTGATAATATACATAAGCATTATGTTGAGTCGACATTGATATCGAGGGACGAAAATTAAGGGATCGAATTGGATTAATTGTCCAGTAATTCTAGTCGTATATGATGGATACTAAGCATAGGCGTTGTCCGCGTGTATCGATTCACGCAATGCTATAGCTAACGCGTTAAAGTATCATGTATGGAAAGTAAATGATTAAATACATGCCCGCTTGCAAAACTTCAAACTCTAGTACGCAATCCTTAAGTTTCAATTCACTTGCATTGTATTGAATTCATAGATACGATTCTTGAGTTTTATTACTTTGTATAATTTTGTACTTTTAAGACACCATTTTTGAATTTCACTTGCATGGTTTTAAAATCTAAGACCATGTTCTTTTGAATTTTATTTGTAAAATCTTAATCTTAAACATGTTAATTTTTTCAACTAATTTATGTCTTTTAATTTTGAGGTATTGATCCTACAAATGGCTACTTGATATAATAATAATTTTGGAGAAGCTACATAATTAGATATACTATTCCACTACTATATATACTATTATTATTATTATCTATACTTTCAGAATATTACGTATCTTACCACTAATTAAGAATTCTCTGTCATATATCGACGAAGATAAAACTAGATACATATACTTTTGTTACCAGATACATTAAAATAGGGAGAGAGGCAAGCAGATGGGGGGCGAGGTGAATAAGATTCATTATGTATTTGATATACAAGTGAATCACACTAGATACATGTATATGTATGTATCTGGTGCGATTCACATATAAATGAAATACATATATAGAAGAGTGGCGAGCGATATGGGAGGGAGGCAGGGGAGATTTTTTAAGTATATCGGATATTCAATTGGATAGTGTATCTCGAACAAATTACACCTAATTTTGATATCATATATCTCGAGATACATGTATCTGGATGTATCCAAACATATCTGGACGCACCAAAATTTGATAAAATTCGTAATATTACAAAGTAGAGTAAGTATATCTAAATAATTAGCTCCTAAAGTAATGAGTTTTAAGTAAGTTTCCCAAAAAAAAACTCCAAAAGCTATTAGTACAACACAATTTTGTTGGGCCTAAATATTAGCCCAATCATTGCAATCCTAAATATCCAAAGCCCATATAACTCCCCAAAATAGCCCAAAAGCCCAACAATACCTCACAAACCACAACAGCAAATCTCTGTAGAGCAATCGAAAAGGGGAAAATTCGCAGAGAAAATACCAAAATCGAACAACGAAAGTCAATTTGGCAATGGAGGTTCCAGGTTCATCGAAGAAGATGATTGCAACACAAGAAGAAATGGTGGAAAACAAAGTGCCATTAGCATATAGGGATCAGTGCGCACACCTTTTGATCCCTTTGAACAAATGTCGGCAATCGGAATTTTATCTTCCATGGAAGTGCGAGGATGAACGCCATACATATGAAAAGTGTGCGTATGAGCTTGTTATGGAACGGATGCTTCAGATGCAGAAGATCCGTGAAGAGGAAGCACGAATGAAGCAAAAGGGACATCAATCCATTCCTCTCATTCCTAAGACTGCTAATGCCTAGTTTTTTCCCCCATCATCTAGGTCAGTTGCCGCTACTTGATTTCTTTATTGTTATAGTGATTGTTTGAATTGATCTCCTTATTCATAGCTTCAATTTTGCTCCATATTGCTTTGAGTTTTATTTTTAATGATGGTGTTTGACAGAATGTATAGTAGTTTGTCAAGCTTGTTTAAATATTGCAAAACTTGTATAAAGTTGTGTTATTTGTGGAATTGTGTCAAACATCTTGATAACTTAGCCAGTGCTATTCAAATGGGAACGGAGAGCTTAGCTTTTATTTGTTAATTTTTTTTTATGACAAGGGAAACCCGCAGCCGCTACTCTTTGGGTGCGCACAGGTAAAAAAAAACCATGCAATAGCTCGCAAACCACATAGGAGTGTATTTTTTTGGCATTTGACTGACTTAGATTTCTAGGAAGGATACATTTAGGATTTAGAGAACCAAAATATTGAAAGAATTTAACTAGTTTTGTACTAAAAATATGAATAATGTTGTATTGAAATGAAAAAAAGTAAAGTTATTGTTAAGTAGATCAAGAATTCAAGTTCCCGCTCCGAAAGTGTTTTTACTATTGGAGTGCAACGATCACTAAAGTTGCAATGGACCCTAGGAAACTAGGGCTCATATCTAGACAAAAATATGAGTTTTGGTGGACCGATATCTTGTACTTTTTGTTTGTTGGTGGAATGTAGCATGTACCCAGCAGTTTAATTGACAAGCAGTGAAGTAGCCTAGACACCACCATTATAGAAGAAACGTGAAAATATTGGATTAGTAGTTAACAAGTTAGCTTGAAAGTTGTATATAGGAATCCCCTCTAAAAAAGTAGTATATAGTAATTATTATTTGAAGAATCGTGTTAACATTTTGGTAGTTCCAAAATATGGAGTGTGTTATATAACTTGGGAAGGAGAAGTTGCTTTATTTATTTTGTTTTGCCTTTCTCTAATTTAAGAGATATCTTGGAGAGTAGTATATTTATTTAAGCAGAAATGTGAGTTCAATGAACTTCAATATATAGAGAATTCCTGATTTTGTAATAAAAGACAGATTATTTACTATTGAAATGAACTAAGTTTGAATAGAGTAGAGTAAATAATAAGAATTAATTTTTGGGCTCCAATATGTATTAGAACAGATGTATTTGTATTGAAATGAAACAGGCTTTGAATTGAGTGTAATGAACACAGATTAATCATATAGCCCACCTACACTACTTTGGGATTGTGAGCATTCTAGGAGTGATAAGATTCAAAATTATGATAAAAGTGGGAGTAGCTTTGATTAAAGACAAGATGCCAGAAGCTAGGATGAGATGGTTCGGGTATGTGAAGAGAAAATGCACGTGCAGAGGTGTGAGAGGTTGGATGGTTTCGGGAGGGGTAAAGGTAGCTGAGGAAGTATTGAGGAGAGGTGATTAGGCAATACATGACACAACTTCGGCTGACCCTAGGACTTGACCTTAGATAAGAGGTTATGGAAGGCACAATCACATAAATAAGGGTTGAAGATTAGTTGGGTAGTTGAGTGTTGTCTCACTTATCCTTCCATACTAGTAGTCGTAGTCACAATCACCTAAAATAGATTTTAGGGGCATTTGGCACAACAAAGCTCAGTATCCAGCATATGATTGGCCTTGCATTGAATAAAAGTAAAGGAGATCATAATGGAGTGTTTCTTTGGAGAATAATGTGGTGCATGATTGAGATTATGTTGGCACATCTTTAGATTCCTCACATATCCATGCTTTTTTTCTCAACTTCCCTTTTAGGAATTTTAAGGATTTTCTTTGAGAGCTGTTGGAGTTCAGTATGTTCTAGAACATGTCCACGATGTGTCTATGGGAAACTGACATCGTGTCTGATTGAGATTATAGTAATAAATCTTGAGATTCTTCACCATTGTAACATATATTTTGTCATCAACTCGTCCTTTAGGAAATTGAATGTTTCTCTTACAGTTGGTGTCTATAGTTTCAAGGATGTTAGTTCTTTCTTTTATCATAGTGAGGAGATCCAGGTTTACTTGTGGTAGCAATGATTCATTGCCATTGACTCTTTTCAGCAACTGCAGACCTGAGACTAAAGTTTAGAATCTGTCTGATATTTGATCTCACTTTTGTAACTTAGCAAATAACTTAATCATTATTCTAAGTTTTAATAGCTATTATGTTTGACTGATTAGTGAGTAATAGTGTTTCTTTCCTAATCGTGCTTCATCTAATTGAGATATGAGGTGTCTTTATGATATGATGATTAAAACATTTCCTGGGTTTTATGGGCGATTCAGCTTTATAGGTGGGCAATGAGATGATTGTTTTGTAAAAAAAAAAAAAACTCTTTATGTGGAACTTATTTGGTACAACTTTCTTCGGTTGTTTGGCGTATTCTCTTCTGGAAGGTCCAGCAACCTAACAATTACAATAGGTAGAGTGGAAACATAACTTTTTTATTTGGGGGTTTGGGGTTTGTGGGGAGGGGTGGTGGTGATGAAGTGCTCTTGCCTCAGAACCGTAGAGTACCTTTTTGTCTAGCCCTTACATAACAGGAAATAATTCATATTTATCTCCTTTAAGAGGTCACTGCAAATGATCTCTATTGTTCCACGAGGTGGAATGGAGGTATTTTTGAAAAACAATGAAAATTTCATATAACTCTTACAAGGTGGTGCTGTTAGAAGTATAGAAGAGTTAAGTTTATAAAATTCTAATTCTTTCTATGTTCAAGCTCGGGTTTGTAATGGGTACATTGTTGTGTTCTGCCAAGCTTGCAGCAACCTTATCCGTTTCAGGTATTCCAAAGGACGCTAGTAGGAAATTAGGAATTCCTAGAATTTCTTTCCCTTCTATCCTTCTCTCTGTCTTTGTTGTGCTCATCTAAAATTTGCTTCTGACTTCTGCCATACAACTTTTTGATCTAGAATTACGGTATTACTTTTAACATAGCCCACGTGTATGGAGCCCAGGGATTCTTTTTTTTGGGTGTGGTAAGCTCCCTCTGCAAATTCCCCTACTCAGGAGACCAAAGTTTCCCTTTCACTTTTTTTGTTTGAACAGGTAAATAATGCGTATCAAAATAAGAATCTTTGCACTAAGATGGTTCCAGGGTAATTATATTAAAACACAAAGAAGGGGTTCCAGCTGTATGTGCTCTTATTCATGTAAAGAGTGAAATCTAGCATATGCTATTTTCATCTTCAACGTCCTGTAAGCTACATCAAAAAGCCAAACACCATATGCATCTATAACTTGATCTTCTGTGAGTATTTGATTTCCTTAGTGAAGCATCTCGCGATCTTTCGTTTCCATATTCCAGACCTTCCTTATTGAGTTCCTCATTCACCTAACAGCCAACCTACTCAATAGCTCCTTCCCTGTGTATGACTTAACAGAAGGAATTCTGAATATGTTAAGAAATAAACACCAGGTTAGACTTGCCACTGAATACTGCAAATAGGTTGCTGCCTATCCTCCACTTAACCATTGAATGCTAAGCACCTGTTGCATATTGCCAATCCTCTAGTCTGAAGGTTGCATGAGTACGGCATACATCGTGTGTAGCTAACAGCGTAAAACAACTAACATTTGGGGCATTAGATTTCCACAACTGTTTCTATGCCCCTTTACGCTAGTACTCTCAAAACTCACAACCTTTTGATTTTTTTACTAAGCAGTTAGCCGGAAAGGAACAAGATTTTAGTTAGAGCAAAATTATGACTTCTTCCTTCTTCTCTTCGCTTTCTGTCTTCCTTCTTTTATCTCTTTCCTTTTTGGATTGATGAAAGAGAAGATTCTATCCATACTAAGAACCAAAGGTTACCAACTCTGCTAAAGAAATCAAATCAAAGGCGCATAGCCTTGTAATTCTGGGAGTCCGCAAAATTACAAAAAAATTCCAGGTAATCTTGAATAAGCCTTGGAAGACCATAAAAATAAAGATTGTGTCATTCCTGGTGCATGGTCATTCAACTTTCTTTTACCTCTCGTACACTCGGAACATTTCTCTTTCTTGATTTTTTGGTGGTGAGTTAACTGGTCCTAATCCATCTTGTTCCCTTTGTTAGAGACTTATCTGGTATATATTTGCAGTATAATTTTCTTCTCTTACAGCCACTTGTTATCTTATTTCTTACTTACTATGAAGTCGGTTTATCTTTTATGGTGGTCGTCATGGTTGACAAACCACTTCACTTTGTGTTTTACCAAATCATGTTTTCCTTCATCTGAATTCAACTATGGTTACTGTTTTTGACAGGGAGATGAAAAAATTGCCAATGTCTCCAGAAGCCAAGAGAATTGTCAAATACTAGTTGGTGGATTTGTATTTGAAGTTGATTTCTGTTGAGTGATAAAGATGGTGGACTATTTGTAACCTCTACCTGAATGCAAATAATGTTTTCTCATCAACAGTTCTTATGCTATTCTAAAACCAGTTTGATATTTTTGCTTAAATGTTTTGTTCCATTTTTTTTCATAATTTATGCAAGATATTACTGTTCAACAACTAAAATAGTCCTCTTATAAGTAACTCAACTTTCAACCAGGTGCATCATTTAGTCTTATTGTAGTATGATTGCCCAGCAGATAATATCTAGTTTTACAAAGAGATCATGGGTTCAAAGAGTCCCAAGTTTTGCCTAGAAATGTGCACCAAGATAATATCATTTGGTAAAACCTGACCTGCACCGGGTGATTACACCAGATCTATAGGGTAGTTCATGAATAAAGTTGAGTGAGAAAAGATATAATACTCGGTTGACAATATTGCAATCGCGGAACTATAATTAATGAAGGGGGTTTCAATTGGATTCTCTTTGTTGGAAAGTCCTATTGTTGTCACACTCTTGTTTCTTGTCTTGGCTTACTTGGTAAAATAATCTTCCGCGTGAGGTGTTCGCCTTTTTTTGTGTGGATGTTAGTTGGTGGGTTGGGCTTGCTTAACCCGATACACAAAATTAAAACTTTGTTGCATGTAAATGTTTCTATTGAGATAGTCTCGATTATTTAAAAGGGCTTCCTATTTAGAAACTTTGACATACGAAAGAACCCTTTTCATATTTGTTCCAACTATAGAAAACAAATCAAAGAATTTCAAATCACCTCATTAATTAATTTCTCATTTTTTCCAACTTTGGAAATTGATGAAATATTACTCATTTTCACATTTGTTTCAACTTTAGGAACAAATCAAAGATCTTGTGTACTCATTTTTCTTTGATCTCTCACTATGTAGCAACCCTTGTTTTGATTTTGGTCCTTGTAATATATAACTCGATATTTAAATGTGTTGCATTCGGTTATATTATACAAGAAATGTGTTATATTTGAACAAAATTCAAAAGTATATTTAGAGGCGGAATGAATCAGACTTTATACTTTATGAGTTATGAATTTTAGAAAATAATGTTGTAATTTTAGTATTGTACATATTTAATCAATTTCTTACTACAAATACAACGTTTGAGTAAAACTTATCGAGTTCAGTCAAATCCATATTCGAACATCTAGTTCCTACCTTTGATTAAAACATCCTCAAATATAAAGTAGCAATACATGCTAAACATAACAACACGTGAATAATTAAATGACATAATGTTTAATGCTTTAAAAATTATGTGAATTTCACAAGCAAAGGGATAATAAAAAGATACATTTCAACTAATTACATGTTAAATGTGTTTAGTTAAATATCACAAAAAGTTAAATTTAAAATTTACCAAAAAATACAGGTGAAAGTTTTATTTACAATTTTATATGTATTTATGTCATATGATCTAGAAATTTTCGTCATAAGGTAGCTGGAATTTTTATTATTCAATAATATATGGAAGTGTTAAATTAGAGTTTTTTTTTCATTCTCACTTTTATTCACACTTCAAATTTAAAAGGCTAAAAAGTTGAATAAAAAAATATAAAAATAGAAAGAAAATGCTTATATTCTTCATATAGTTGGTCTGACTAGTATTATAAAGGAAAATAAATTTTAAAATAAAATATAACATTATTTTATTTCATGCTTTATTAATATTTTGTTTCTACATGAATAATCTTTCGTCATTATTTGCATCATGATTAGTTATGAATAATCAACAACTTTCGAAAAAATAATAGAAGAATAGATCATTGGTATTTATTTATTTCTATAAAGAAAATCTAAGATTAAAATTAAAAATATTAATTCAATCATATTTATCTAGTGTAAAATTTTCACTTTGAAAAAGTCCAATTGGCCAATTTTATTTTGAGTGTTATTAATTCGAAATCTTTCTCCTAAGTTTAAAAAATTCCTTTAATGAATTTTGCACAACGTAAAACCTAATTAGTTGGAATACTCAGATAAATATTGAACATCAAATAAAAAAGAAATTTTTGATTTAAAAAAAACGTTTTTAAAAGTTATAGTAGGCTGGATAAAATTTATGTATCAATTTTTAATAAGACGTCTCAAATTCAAGTTGTAATAATAAATTATTTTTCATGTATTCAAAGGCTTTTCTTTAATAATTTTGCACGATATAAAAACTTACGAAATCTTTAATTTTAAAATAAATATCAAATATCGAATATTTTTTATTTCTAAAAATGTAAAAGAATTCTAGGGAAAAGAGTGTACGTAATGCTTACCTTATATGTGAAGGCAATAGAATAATTTAACAAGTCAAACAATGTATATTTCAATTTTCAAATCACATGGATGTGACTAAAAAAGTTCTTTCCATTAAATATAATTTTTTTAATTTTGTGTTACTAAAAATTTCAATCCCATCTACCTAATTTTGTAACCTGGAGGACAAAAAGTCCAGGGACATGGACCCCATTCTATTCAATCATTGTTCATTCAAAGGCTCGTTTAGTTGAGAATATGTTATTTCGAAATTAATTATTTTAATGAGTTATTTTATTATGTATATTATGTAATTTATTTCATTATTACAAATAAATAGTGAGATAAATACTTAAATGATTATCTAATATTTTTAACGTAACACAGAATAAAATAATTATGCATTTTATCTTAAAATTATTATATTATAGATCTCATATTAAACGATTCCTTAGGATATGTTTGGTATGAAAAACAATATTTCTTCATGTTTGATTTTTGGAAAATAAGTGAGTTTTTTTTAATTTTTGACGTTTGATGAATAAGTATAAAAATATTTATATATAATTTAGATAAATATCATTACGAAGGTTTAGGTATGGATAAGAGTGTGGAGCAGTAGTCCTTTAGCTAAATAACTTAGCATCTAATTATATTTAGTTTTACAAAAAGACTACAAATTCACATATCTTGATTTAACCTCTAAATTCACTCTCGCAAGTAGGTTTCTGCAGTGAAGAAGATACAATCAATATCGAATTTATTTTTTATTCTTACGAAGTTATTTTTTATTTTAATAAAATATAATTTCTTAAAGAAAATATTAATTTTAAAAAATGACTAACAAAATATTTTTAAAAATTTCCTCCAATACACCCTTAATCATGACATTTTTTCTACTTTTTGGTTCTTACAATATGGTTGAGTATTCTAGTCTTAAATCAACTAATCTCATTTAACTAGCTTAATTAGAATTTACACTTCAAACATCCAAGGTTCCTTCTTATTTAATGCTTACTATGGTATGAGAATATCTTTTATATTTAGAAAATAATATATAAACGTTTATTTAATTTGATATGAATTGATATTTAAAGTTTTTTTATATGTGCTTAATCAGACACTTTCACTTATGTAAATCTGAACAAAAATACACATATATTCTATGTGACTTTCTACCTAAGTAGTTTGGTACGAGCTAAGTTATGCGGGTGTTAAACTATACATAAGTAATATCATATTGATAGTAATTATTCTTTTTATTATATGTATAAAATCAACACACCTAATACGATATTTAATTTTTGCAACTAAGAAACTCACATAACTAATATATATATTTATTTTTTGGACAATTTTTATATGGTCCAAAATGAACTAATTGCTCTTTTTTTCCTTCAAAATTATCCTTCTCTTTAATGAGTTTTCAACTATCTCCAATTTTAAGATAAAAGTTTGGAAAGAAACACAAAGGATTACAATATTGATAAATTATCCTTTCATTAAAGTTATTAAATAATTTTCTTAATAGATATATCATACTCAATCACAATTTTATAATTGTGTCATACCACTACAATAAGTACAGAATTTTATAGTAATAAAAATATAATCATCATTATATTATATCTAACAATAATAATATATATATACACTCCGTCCTATTTTATGTGATACTTTTAGATTTTTAGATTTAAACAAATTTATCTATGACTTTAAATTTCTTATAGATCTTTTAAACATTTTGGATTATCAATTCCGTGACTTATAATATTTTTTACGTAGCATATAAATATATAAATTTCATTTCAAAAAAATTTAAAAATTTCATACGTAAATTTCCAGTCAAACTTAAACTATTACACTCTTATAAAACGACAAAAACCACGTAAATTAATACAGAAAAAGATTATAATTTCTTTTTAAAAAAAAGTTAATGCGTAACTTTAACCAGCTACGAAACGACCTTTACAAAATTACTCCTACATGCAACTAAATGTAACAACAAAGTAAACTAGCTAGGTGTGGTGTGGAGGATATATCTTGTCAAACTGTAGAAAGCATGCATTCAAGAATCAAGATGGATATTCATTTAAGATCTTCTGATGAAAAAATAGGTAGACCTGTAATTCTATTCTCTTTAACTCATTTCATTCCTTTTGCTCTAATCTACATAGTACTCAATATACTATACTATACATTCATAATGGTCTTCCCTATAACCCTATATATATATATACACTACCTACTTACACTTCAAACCTTAGTAATTGACATTAAAATATTTTCAATTTATTTCGAGCTATCCAAAATATTTTATCTATCTTCAGCAAATAATGATACATCAACAACGATTGTAGTAGAGTGATAAGTAATTTTCATTCTTAAATAGAGATTCCAGGTTCGAACTAATTGGAATCCCTCTATAACAGAGGCGGATCAGGATTTTCAATAAGGAGGTTCAAATATGTAGAAATAGATAGCCGAAGGAGGTTCGATATCTACTATATATACATCTAAACTTATTTTAATCATGTATAAATAATAATTTTCCGTCAAAGGGTCGGGGGTTCGGATGAATCCCGTTCATACAAGGTAGCTCCGCCCCTGCTCTACTACATAGTCGTCTTTGTTAGGGAACGTTTTACGTCTCACATGTGTGATTTTTCAGTGCGAATTTAGATTTAGCCAGTATCTAATGTGGATACTGGATATCGAGTGGAAAATCCAAAAAAGAAAGAAAAGATAATGACACAATTTGCATATATGTATATATCTTTCTTTTTTAAACAACATTTATAAAACTACACAAAATATATTGGTGTATTTCTTCATGAATTTATCGAAATATGATTAAATTTATTCTTTCTATTATATATCGACACGATACAAAGTTTTGTTTCGATATTTTTCCAAAGTTTTTCTTTTTTAAAAAAAAGAGAAGGATGAGCGTTTTGAGATTTCATGTTCAAATTTTCAACAGATCATATAGAAACACTAATGATTTTTTTTTTTATTATCTATCCTAGCTTTAACAGACGAAATTACTTGATACCTGTTACTAGAGACGAAGACTAGCTAATTTGAAAATATCACAATTTTCAATAAACGAATATTAATTAAATAAAGTATAGTAGGATCCACTATTATCATCCCTATAAATATTTGATAAAAAAATGAGAATATATAGAGTCAATATTGACAATTGCCTATTATATAGAGTGGTGACTCCTATATATGGGGCTATGGCTATGGCAGAAAAATAAATTGATGATCTGTTGGCTACTCCCACTGCAATCAATTATCCTACCATACATAGAGTATCCAATGGTCAATTTAAAAGGTGAATCTTAAATATTAGTGTTTAAAATATAGTATACACAAAAAAAAATATATTTATTAGTAATAGAGGTGTCAATTAGATGGGTTGGTTAAATTTAAACGTATCATAGTGAATTGAAACAACAATTGAGTTATGATACAATTGAATTCAATATTTGCTTGCTTCATAATGGGTCGAGTCAAAGTTGGTTCGATAATGGATTACATTACGAATCAACAGTCAATCCAAATTCAGCTTTTACCAAGCTTAATTGTTTTACTTATATTTTTTTTAACTATTGTAGTACATATTTCCTCCGTTTAAAAAAGAACGACCTCCTTTCTTTTTTAATAATAATTTTTCACGTTGCATATTTAAGGCCACAAGATTAAAGGTAATTTTGTACATTTGACATAACTTTAATTTAGGATCACATGATCAAAAGTCTTCATTATTTTCTTGAACATCGTGTCAAGTCAAACTAGATCATTCTTTGTGAAACTGTGGGAGTAATAAATTATTTTATTTATTTATTATGGTTATATACAACATATCAAAAATTGAAAAACATATTTTTTTTAAAAATTATTTATAAGTTAATTCAGATTGGGTCTTTATAGTGCACATATTTAGAATAACAAAAACAATAAATATATAATATTGGGTGTTTTTCGAATGCACTATTATGGCTAACCATACTTTTATTAGTAAAATTAAGAATGAATGTACATAAATATTTCTATAATAATATTTTTTGTGATGAGATGAATATAATTAATTTTACTTTTAATTAAAAAATTTGAGTTTTAACCCTTCAAAATTAAGAAAAATATGAAATTGTTTATTCTTCCAAATGAACCTTGTTAATATAAGTCAATATTAATCAAGTCTTAAAGCGATAATGAATAGTTAATGAAAAAATAATAATATAATACTATTTACTTAATATAATCTCATATATTAAATTTAAGAAGAATAGAGTTTAGCTTGATTTAATACTATTTTAAAGTCGATAAATTATTTTTAACTCACAGAAAAATAATTTCGAGCAATTTAAAAATTAATGATTTTTTTTTAATAAGAAAAACATGTGAAATAAATATACATAAAGAGAAAAAGTGTTGTGTCATGTGACTGCTAACCCACTGCCAATATCAATTGTCCTATGTACCTTATAGAGTATATTTTCCTCTATGTTTCATCTTATATAGCAATTTTTCCCAAGTCTTGTCTCAAAATAATGATATTTTTTATAATTAAAAATAATTTAATTTTAAAATTTTCTTTTAGAAAAATAGTACTCCATTAAAAATATATAGAGAGAGAGATCATTATGTTAAATTAAATAGGAAAGTAGTAAAACTTTCATAAATATATCACTTATTAGTTTTGTATCTTTAACTAATAACAGTTTTAAAAAGATGTCTTTACTTAACTAATTAAATTAAAATATAACTTTAATTTTGCAGAATGAGTGATATTATTTGTAATATTTTTCTTGATTTTTTATTGAAAGTCACATGCTCGTATAAGAGTACGATACTACTTATTATGTCTTGTGATATATCAGAGTTGTATCTAATTTAGTTTTTTTTTTTGGTTTTTCACCCAATATTCGGAGCTCAGATTGGAGCTCCGACTAAATCCAAATCGCGCACTGCAGGCCCCATTTGGAAGTGGCGCAGGCGCTCCCAACAGAATTTTCTCCATACTCAGGGTTCGAACCCGAGACCTCTAGTTAAGGGGTATCTAAGTTTAGTTAGAACTTGACGAATTAAATTTAAATATCACCCCAATCTTGCAACATGAGTGAAATACACTTCTAAGTTCTTGTGAAGTTTACGAGCATTTTCGATATTTCTCTCGATTTTTAATTAAATCTCTCATTCTCCTTAAGAGTTTGATACCACTTATTATGTTATGTGGTAGATAGAAGAAGTATCATGTTGGGATTGTCTCAAAGATTGACACTGATTTATGAGCGAAACTAATAATTTATGTTAAATTTAGAGATGCTTCGAAAAATTTCTTTAAATAAAATTGTGTTCATATAAATTGAGACGGACGGAGAAAAGTAATAAGACAAGGTCTTGGGGTAAAAAAATAAATTTGGAGTTATTGTGAAAGTCTTTCTGACTCTCTCTTCTTTATGACTTCTTCCAATTTTGCATCATTCCATTCTCTGCAATAAGCCAGGAATATCCATCATTCCTTCTCTGCCACCCTACCCCCCACCCCCACCCCCTACCCACCTCCTCTGTATTTTTTTTTATCTTTTGTTAATCCCGACAATTACTTTCCAGTCATTTCAAAAAATATTTTACAGTATTTTAATATTTTGGCTTCTTTTAAAATTTGGAAGAAGAATTTAATACACAAATGGCTTTTTGTATTTGTTATTTTATACAAGGGGTATATAAAAGTATTGTATGATTACTGTCCCTTTTAGAGAAACACAACTTTTTATATAGCTTGAAATGACAATTTTAACCCTGATCAAGGGTCTATTAACTTTGTTTAGAAATAAAAATTGATTAATTTTGACTCTTGGAAGTTATTAAATTACACTTAATTGATCGATATATTTGAGGACAGATATCGTGGTATATGTTATCTACAAATGATATTGTGTTGACTCAACAAGAAGCATGTTGGAGGATCAAAGATAATGAGAGGCTGAAACCTTAGAATCTATGTTCAAGATGAACAAGATTAAAACGGAGTACATAGAGATAACAGTGCAAGTTTAATGATTTTACATATGATAGATATATAAATCATAAATGAAAAACAAAGTTTTAAGTACCTAGAATCAATATTTAAAAAAAAAAAGATTAATCATGATATCGCGCATCCTATCGCGATCAGTTTTTAATTATACTTTTTTTTTAATCAAAAGAATTTGCTTATTTTCACCCCGTAAAGATAAAAATAGAAATGTGTATATCTTACTTTTTTTCAAGCTAAACTTATGAGGTTACGTACACTAAATATGATATTGTAATAGCTGGAGAGTTGTTGTTTTTGTAAAAATATAGAAAACTCTCAAACGAAGTCGAAGGTAAATTTTTCGGAAATGTTTTCCAAGTGATCAAAATTATATATCTGATTATCTTAGTGAAAGTTCCTAGAAAGATGAAATAAAACTTGACAAAAATCTAGTAGTATTATTAGTAATATCACCTCCTAAGTAAAAAACAACCAAAAATGCAACAAATGATGTACAAAGTGTTCTAAATATATACGAGTGTTTTTATCGTTAATCAAAAGCATAACGAATAATAAATATTCAATAATTTCAAATAATATAGCGATATATTTGTATATTTTTTATGTTATAGCATAATATGCAATATTTTAAAAAATTAATAGAAATTTATATTATTATTGTTAGGAAAATTTTCAAGATTGACATTTAAAGTGCAAGAAAATAAGGATTTTATTTTATTTTTATGAGTAGTTTGATTTTTCAAATAATTGGCACCGGCTAACAAATTCGACTTTTGACTAATTTACCATCTTGTCCTCACTCTCGCTTCGTCTTTCTACCGTTGATTTCCAATAAAAGAAATCTATTCAACGGTCAGGATTTCATTGATTAGTTTCTATTTGTCCTTTGATGACTTTTTCTTTGTTTGGACTCTTTCTTTTATCTTTTGCCTTTGTTTTAGGTAAAGTTGACTTTTGTCTGTCTTGAGTCTTGACTTTGTGAAAAGAAAGAAAAGGAACAATTTTTTCTTTGACTCTAATGTTCGTAATTTTTGTGATATCGTTTAATTTGATATGAAAAATATAATATTATAATTCTTTTTTGCTTTGAAACGTAAAAGTTAGAGTGTTAGATTTAATTATAGAAATATAATCATTTTGTTTATATAAACTGATAAAAAAATGTATTACATAAATTTAGATAGAAGGAATACTTCTCCTTATAATAGCGTAGGACTTTATTTATTATTTTTCTTGAAAGAGAGAGCTTTTATTTTCGATTCTTCCTACCTTGAATTTAATGGAATGGCGAAATTCTATGCAGTGTTTAATATTCGCTTTCAGGTTAAATTAATTTAAATTTACATATATTTTATAGATCTCTGATTAAAAACGGATGAATATTTCATAGAAATATTTGACACTATCAGAAAATTTGTTGGTATATTAGTTTGAGATTGTTTTCACATTAATTTTAATTAAATAATTTTTAATTTTGTTAGTTTAATTAAGATTGTGAAATTGAGGTGGGAAATGAACAATAATAACAATGTAACAATACTCCAATTAAAGGCAGCTTTATAAATCTCTAATTAAAAACTATGAATACTTCATAGAAATACTTGATACTCTACCACAAAATTTGATGATATATTAGTTTGAGATTATTTTCACATTAATTTTAATTAAATAATTCTTAATTTTGTTGGTTTAATTAAGATTGTGAAATTGAGGTGAGAAATAGAAAATAATAAATATGTATAAGTAGATCGATAGTCTGAATCGTTTATATTTATTTATTATGTAAAATACAATTTCATTTTGACTATAGTTTAAAATGTAGTTTAATATAAATGTTAATGATTTGATTATATGTTATGAACAGTATTATAGTTGATAGTCATTAATTATTATTTTTTGATTTTTTAAATGACAAATTATTGACCCAATACATTAATTTATACTAACATTTGTATTTGTTTAATTGAATTAACAAAATGTGTATCCTATTGAGTAAAACGTGGTATCTTGTACATGTAATGTCGGTCTACCTGACTAATTATAATGTGAAATAAAGAATTATTATTTCAAAAGGAAAAAATTTAAAATTTGGCCAGAATTTGATTAGAATAATATTTTATTTATATTCTTTAATTAATTTAGATATTTTTATCTTTTTTATTTTAATATATTTTATCTAAAAATAAATGAAAAATTGAAATAAAAAAAGTTCATAATTATTTTAGTTTTCTGGCCATTATTTGATTATTTTTTAAAAAATATGAAAAGTATAACTAAATACAACGTCCTTACATAAATGAACAAAAAAACTTAAAAAACACATAAAAAAACTATTCATTTAAAATAAACATATTAAAATGAAATAAATAGACATATTTATCCTACGTGACGTCTTATGTAGCTTTCAACATATATTATGCTTAAGACAGGACATAAAATATCGAATTATCAAATCAAACATCTTTTTTGGTAATTTTCTATTCTGTATAATATTCAGAGTAAAATTTTAAAATTATATTATTTATATTTTAATTTAGTATGAGACATTAGTATCATTAGATATTTAGAACCAAATACCACATTATTTACTTAATGAAAGTAATATATATATATATATATTCATTATTTATAACTATTGAATATGAAATTTGAAAATTTTGAAATGTATATCCTTCTTTTACATAAAAAATAAAAACAATTGAGGCAATCAGCTATAACTTTAACATGATATAATTGAATACTCTCTCCGTTTTAAAAAGAATGATTCTATTTTTTTTTTAGTTTGTTTAAAAAAGAATGATCCCTTTCCTTTTTTGGCAACGCTTTAACTTTAACTTTCCATGTGACATGTTTAAGACCACCAGATTGAAGACTATTTTGGTATATTTGATATAACTTTAAATTAGAACCATAAAATTAAAAAGTCTTCTTTTTTTTCTTAAACTCCGTTTCAAATTTAGACCAATCTTTTTAAAATGAAGGAAGTACTACATTTTATCAAAATACTCAACTATTGTATTTAGAATTAAATATCGAGCGTCTATTATGTCACATAAATTGAGACGGACTAAAGGGAGTAATATGTATGGTGGGCATATGTGATGATGAGAAAGCAAAGAGAGTCAAAGTATCAGCGGATCAGTTGCTTCTACTATTTGTATATTTGTAATCATTTCTCTTTATCAGAGTGAACACAAAATACATATATAGACATATTACAATTTTTTATTTTATTTTTTTTTGCTTTGCAGACAGAGTAAAATATTTGGAATTTCATTTTCTCGTGATCTTTCTTTTTCTCTTTCTACAGGTAAAAGTAATAATTATACCCTTTTTTTTTGTTGCTTTAAACCTAGACATTTCCAACGGGATTGCCAAAATACCTACTCTTTTCTAACTTCAAATATCACCTTCTTGTTCATCCTCTATATAGAAAAAACAACTTTTTTTTCTTTTTTTTCTTTTTCTTCATTCAAATAGGAGTTTTTAAGACACCCTTTTGGATTTTGAAGTGATTTTTGTGGGAAAAAAGGAATCTTGGAGATACCCTTTTGGATTTTTGAGGTGTTTTTTGAGGTGAAAATGGAGTCTTGAAGATACCCTTTTGAGTTTTTGAAGTTTTCTTTGAGGTAAAAATGGAGTCTTGGTGATACCCTTTTGGGTTTTGAAGTGGTTTTTGTGGAAAAAAAGGAGTCTTGGTGATACCATTTTGGATTTTGAAGTGGTTTTTGTGGGAAAAATGGAGTCTTGATCATACCCTTTTGGATTTTGAAGTGATTTTTTAGGCTAAAAAAAGGAATCTTGAAGATACCGTTTTGATATTTGAAGTGGTTTTTTGAGGTAAAAATGGAGTCTTGATCATACCCTTTTTGATTTTGAAGTGTTTTAATGTGGAAAAAAAGGAATCTTGAAGATACCCTTTTTGATATTTGAAGTGATTTTTGAAGTTAAAAATGGAGTCTTGATCATACCCTTTTGGATTTTGAAGTGATTTTTGAGGTAAAAATTGAGTCTTGATCATACCCCTTTGGATTTTGAAGTGATTTTTGTGATAAAAAAGGAGTCTTGGAGACACCCTTTTTGATATTTGAGCTAAAAACAAGAATGGGAAATTGTGGAAGAAATGGAGGTGTTAGGCAATATATAAGATCAAAAGTTCCTCGTCTGAGATGGACACCTGATCTTCATCATTGTTTTGTTCATGCTATTGAAAAACTTGGTGGCCAAGATAGTAAGTTTTTAAACTCACTAATCCTCTTTTTTATCGAACTGAGTTAGTGATAAGTTCTGCGTACGTAACGTTCTTGTACTTGTTTTTGACTTTTTGTTTTGGTGCTTTTTATATATGTATAGAAGCTACTCCTAAGCTTGTTCTTCAAATGATGGATGTGAGAGGACTTACTATTTCTCATGTCAAAAGCCATCTTCAGGTTAAACATCCTTTTTTTTCCCCTCTTTTTTTTACAAAGTTCATAAAGTTCAAGACTTTATTATATAAGTAACACTTGTTTACATGAAAATAGATGTATAGAAGCATGAAGAATGATGTCAACAAGCAAGGTATGTATATATATTAATGTTCTTTGTTATATTACTATACTATAGTACACTAGTATATTCAATGTTCTTTCATTATAGATTATTGACCATATCTTTTGTGTTTCCTCTATTAGACTTTTCTTGATCTTTGCTTTTTTTCACATTTGTGTATATCTAACATGTATACATGTTTGTAGAAATAATCTACAATATCTCACTTTCATTTATTGCATATCCTTTCTTTCCCAATGAATGCATGTTTCTTTTCACTATCAACACAACACAACATACTCAATATAATTTCACGACCAACGCTTTAACACATTGAAATGTATGTAGACTTGTGGGAATAGAAAGATTGTTTCTGATAGACTCAGTGTAACATCACAAGTGATATCGTTGGGATAGTTGAGAGACTATTTCTGATAGACGTTTGAACGATTTTCTCTTGTGTTTGACTTATAGGAGAGAGAATGAGTATTCAACCAAGCAAAGAAGTGTGTTTAGGGGATCTTGATTGTCATTATCAACAACAAGAACAAGAAGATCATGAAGGGTGTGTTGAACAACAAAAGCTTTTGGTTTACCAATATCCATTATCTTTTAGCAGCAAACCCAATATGGAGAGAACAGATTCTACACCATACTTTAACAGTGTTCAACCAACAAAAAGGTGATTTTGTACTCTTTTGTTAAGTCTCAGTTTCCCATGTCTTATAATAAAGTGTTTGCGCTAAGAAACAAAAAGGATTTTGCATTTATGCATTTTGATATGGCATTATTATCTTTCCTTTTTAACTTTTTCAGAACTCTTATATTGATAAATCTAAAAGAAATTCTACACCATCATATCAATAAATATAATAATAACAATATATTCTATTAGATTTTTAAGATTATTTTATATATCCTACTATTTCAATATAAGTAATAGGATTTGATTAATATGGAAGGTGAAATGAAATAATCTCGTGGAATAATATAACGACTAATATTGCTTAAATCCTTCATAAATGTGGTTGCATCTGTGTTGGACTTTTCAAAAATATCGTCACTCCCATATCGATTCTTTAAAATACAAATTAGTAACTTTTAAAGGATTTGATACACATATTCATTCGACGATAATTCTAAGAGTCTAAACAACATAAAAATACATGTATCTTTGTAACAAGTAAACACTAAAAATTTACACATTGTTTTTCAGACTCTTCAATAATATTTCGTTCTCTTCTGACATCCTCTAGAAATATAAGATTATACACATTCAATTACATTTTCGAAGACTACGAGCAACACAGAATCATTATAAGTGACATTATTAGTTACTATTAAAATAACAACTTTGTTGTTTGATGAATATTTTTTTTTATACAGAGCTAGAATAGAGAGGTGCAGCAGCCAGAGAATACGTGAAGCAGTGAGCAATGAGTACAACAGTAGAAATGATTATAATATCCATAGTATTATGGCAACTGAGAAAAATGAAACAACACAACCATTGTGCAATAGTACTACTCATATCTTTAATCCTCTTACAACAAGCAATGAACTTCAAGAATCTCTATTTTTCAAGGTACATATCCCAATATACTTTTTTTATTTTTTGTTTGTTTGTTCAAATTAAACTGCTAGTTATAATTCTTGGTAGTAGTACTAGTAGAAATTGTAGGGGTAGTTTCCTTTTTTGCAGCTTTGTTTTACTATAACATAAGGTTGAGTGTACTGTTTGTGTTATCAGAGACGGAGTCAGAATTTTCTTTTAGTTGATAAAAAAGACTTTTGAGTTGAAGCTATTGGCGGCAAAGCTAGCAAATTATTAGGTGTTTCTCGCTTGAGATTCAAATTATGTGAACTTTGATCAATATTTTAACATATAACATGATATTGCATGAAAGAATTTTGCTATGTGTAATTCTTTCTTAGTATAGTTTCTTCGTCTTAATCTATGTGAAATCATTTGACTTGGCCCAAAGTGTAAGAAAAAAAAGTTTTTTACTCCCTATGTTCCATTTTATGTGACAATTTTTGTTTTGTCGAGAGTTGAACACTTTGACTTTGACTGAACTGCGTATGGAATAATCTTTAAATTTTTTAAAATGAAATTTATATATTTGTAAACTACGTAAAGAGTACTATAAGTCACAATAATTGATAATTTAAAATGTTAGAAGAATATATTAAAAACTTACAGTCAGAGATAAACACGTTTAAATCTCGAAATGCGAAAAATGTCACATAAAATAGGACGAAAGGAGTAATAAAATATGCAGTATAGGAATGTATATTACTATTTTGAACTGACAATGTGCAATGTATAAATTTGAACATGAGTTGATCTAATCTAGTTTATTTTTGCTAAAAGTGTCACGTAAATTGGGATGAAAATTGTAATAATATTTTATTTAGGTCTACTTTCAAGTTCCAACTATAGTCATACATCATACTTTCATATTTTTTCTTCTTTTTGTCTAACTTTGCCAGTAAATTCTTTGCTTGAATCTTCAACATGGTGTCTACAACTGGCAAAGCCTATTAAGTCTTCATTCTATAGGGTATTAGGTACACTAGTAAGTAGTTGACAGATAAAGTTAATGTTGCTTTCTCTTCTCTTGTTTTTTTCCTACTTTCTAAATTTTATTTTTTTAAAATTTGTTTTTTTTTTTTAAAAAAAGAAGAAAATAAACCAAGTTTGATACACTAATTGACGAGTTGTTTCCATGACATATAGGCCAATAAATTTTGGAAAACCAATACTAATAAAGTTTCAACATAATAATAAGTATAAAAAGTTGAATTAGCTACGAACTTCGTCGTTGAACTTACATAATTTGTTGCTAATCCTATGGTAAATAGGATAAACGATGAATTTTTGTTGTCTAGCTACAATTTTTTTTATTGCTAATTCTTGTTTCTTGGAAGTTGCATGCCTTGTTTTATAGGTTTATTATCTCGTTTATTATGTATATTAACTTATGGTGATTTACTTTAAGTGATCTGATTGTTTAAATATGTCTACGTCGATATATAGAATTTCAAACATATATGTATTATATTTGTTGGATGGGTTGTTGAGAGTGTATTTATTGTGCATTTGTCATGTTTTGACATGATGATAGGGAAATGGAATTTCAATACTTTGCAATTATATTTCAATATTAATTTGTCTTCCTATACTACCTAAGTTTTTGTATTTTCTTCATACAATAACCTCAGCATTTGACAAAAAAAAAATTCTGGTTGTTAACATATAGTACATTTTGTAAACCATGCAAATGTGGAAAGGAAATTGAAGAATATTTCAAAAATCACTTTGAGATCTTATATTATAACAAAAAAATCCATGTGCTATTTAATACATATAGTATAGTACAAATTTGAAAGCAGCAGTGCATTTAATTTGGTGGACCATATTATTTAATAAGTAATGAGTAGTCTTTTTGGTACATTTTTTTTTTAATGTGATGATATTTGAAATTTTACATATAACATAAATAAAAAAAAACATTTTAGACTTATTAGAACATAATTCACATTCACTAATGTATAGGTTTGTTCAAAAATAACTATAGATAATTAATCATCTACGTAGTTCTAACATGTTAAACTATACTGATAATACGTATACCAATTTTTTTGTTGCTTAGGTATTGAAGACACAAGATTCAAATAGGGATTCTTCAAAGAGATTCAAATTTGAGGATTCAATGAAGATAGATAATGTTCGAGAAGATGAAGATGAACGTGGATTATCGTTGTCTCTCACATTGCATCGTCCTACGACTCAGAGAAGCAACGCATCGTCCATAATAAGTGAAACTAGTGAAACAATTTCTTCATACTCGGGAGGCTTAAACTTCAATGTTTGGCATTCTTCTTCTGAAAAACAAAATGTTAATCTTAATCTATCTATTGCATTATGAAACTTTTTTATTACAAGAAAATTAAATTCTCCCTTAGGTTAAATTTTGAAATTTTATGTAGTCTTGTATTAAGGGGTGAATTTTACCTTTTTTTACTGTAGTGTTTCTCTATTTTTATTTTTTTTGTGGTTATTATTATTTTGTCTTTTTGTTCATGTTGATATTAGAGAAACATTTCAGTAACTTAAGTGTATTGTAAGTGTAACCTTTATGTAATTTTTTTTTTTTTTCTTTTTGAGTAATCTAGGGTTTCATATTTGTCTTACTACTATTTTGTCTTGTTTTTAAATTTAAAGAAGTGTTGTGTTGCACTTTTGTCTTTTTTATGACCATAATGAATAATACTATAGTCATTAATGTGCATTTTGTCAAACATGAACTGTAAAATTAATTATTTTTCTTACATATTTGTTGAATTGGGTTAAATGGTAAAATTTAAGACATGTTCAACTTAATTTTATCGATAAAGTTTGAAAAAAGTTGAAGGTAAGTATACTTTACTTTACTTTTTGTAGGGTAGAGAGGTTGAAGAAAAAAATAAGAAGAGAAAAGAAAAGATAATTTTGTGTTATCTTGTTGTATAACAATTTAGAATCGTTACATATATATAATTCATAAATTTTAAATATTGAATCGATGTTTATTATACCGATATCGAATGAGTAACTTGTAGTTTGAAGCCTTAAGAAAGCGGATTTTTTGGCACTCGCTTCCTTCGTCTTGAGTAAAGTTTAGTTTACTTTTTCGATTCGAAACTCTTAGTCGAGCTGATTGCGAGATCGGTCGTTTATGTTTAGCTTTTCTAAGATTCAACTTACATATGTTTTCTCTTTTTTTTTTAAACCGACAAAAAATAATGACCAATATAATTATTTTCTGCAAAATATGATATAGTGATAGATACAAAAGAAAAATTTATAAGTAACAACTTATAGATTAACTTACTTAAGACATATTAATAACCACATTATAGAATTTCCCAACAAAAATTAATGAATATACACTGTTTGAATAACTAATTTATTAACGTGATCGAAATATATATAGTATTAAAGTATATATTTAATATAAGTATATGTATATTTAGTATAACGATACATTTTGTACATATTTTGTAAATTAATTGGCTTAAGTGTTTAATTAAGGCCATAATTATCCCATTAAATTAAGGGCAACTGTCACATATAGCAAATAAAAAATTCATATTTGTATGCTATAAGAAAGTTTGCATAATTGCGCTCCATAACAAACATAGAAACTGTATAATTCGATATAAATACACAATTGAAGCGAATTGTATAAAATGAAGTGTATAAAACGAGAAAGAGAAAGACATTTGGGCAGAGAATTGTATAAAAATGAAGTGTATAAAACGAATTGTATGATTATAAGTGTATAGAACGATTATATACAATTTGAATTTGTATAAAATGAGAAAGAGAGAAAGACAAAAGAGACTTGGGCATGAAATTACAATTGAATCGAATTGTATAAAACGAGAAAGAGAGAAATTAGATACAATTTGAATTTATATAAAACGAGAAAGAAAGAAAGGCAAAAGAAACTGGGCAGGGGAATATTTTTATTGTATAATTATAAGTGTATAGGACGACAATATATGTACTTGCATGTGTATATACAATTTTCTCACGCTTTATACAAACACACAATTTATACATTTCGCTTCTGTTTGTATAAGTGAGAAAGACGAGGGTGGCGAGCGAGATTTGGGAGAGTGGCGAGCGAGATCTGGAAGAGGGGAGAGAGGGAAACAAAAATATATGTATTTATACAATTTTCTCTGCTTTATACAAATAGAAATAATTTTTATACACTTGTGTTTGTATAAAAAGTGAGGAAGCGAGCGAGAGATTGAAGCGAGAATGGGAGAGTGGCGAGCGACATTTGTGAGAGAGCGGCGACTGGCAAATTTTGGCAAACGTTTGCTATAAAGCACAATTAAATCAAATTCTAGTTACTCTATTTATTTTAAATTATTAATTTGCTATTATATATAATTATTCCTTAAATTAAGCATAGAATGTAGTAGGGCCCATGATTTTTGACTCTTGATCCAAGTAAGACACCAAATTAGGTAAGATAGTGATTGAATTTAGCAACATACATGAATTATAATTAATTATACATACTCTTTAATTTGGAAAAGTACTTACAATTTTGTCAAACCTTGACATGAAAATTTTCTAAGAAATAAGGTAAACATTACGTCCACCCTAGCTTTTAATCATATGGTATGCTACGAATATAATATAGTAGTGGCGGTGGGTTATTCTGGTGTTAAAAAAATGAAGACCATTTAAAAGTTACCAATTTATAGGTTGTCTTTTTTGCTTCGTATTATTTGTTGTTGCTACTGTATTTCGTCTTTATTATCTTCATTATGGATTCTTCAGTATTACTATATTTCCTTTTTAAGTACCTGATTTTGTATATTTTACTTGAGCCGAGAGTCTATCAGAAAGAGTCGTTCACCTTTCACCTGATATGAAAAAGATTGTGTACACATCACACTTTATAAATCCACTTATGTGATTACACCGAATATTATATTATTGTTATTAGGAAGTTGAATGATTTAAGTATGTCTTTTGCCAAAAAAATA
The DNA here is from genome assembly GCA_016801875.1 of Solanum sitiens. Lineage (NCBI taxonomy): Eukaryota > Viridiplantae > Streptophyta > Magnoliopsida > Solanales > Solanaceae > Solanum > Solanum sitiens. The sequence continues at coordinate 908,119 of JABWTJ010000310.1, read as the reverse complement.
ATATTCGGGGGCGACTCTTGCTTATAAAAATTAAGGTATATGCCTTAGGCCTTAAATTTTTACGAAGAACAAATTATATGTTATTTCTTTTATAAAAAAGTTTAATTTTTTATAGTAAAAATTAGAAAGTGTGCATATATATATATATATAATTCTTTTTAACCCACTCAAATAGAAAAATTCAAGAAAACATTATTTTATCTTATTACATTTCATTGCTAACATTCACAATTTATTTTTTATTTAAATTTTCAATCAAAGTAATGTATATCAAATTTTCAATTGGATTCTATGATTCTAACTCTTATTTTTGCTGAAAATTTGTCAACTTATTACTTGTAAAATTATGTTAACACTTAATATAATGATTGTTTGATAAAGGGATATTTTCAGCAATGAATTTATAAAATCTTATGTAAAACTGATTAATTTTTTTTTTTAAAATGTACTCGAAAGAATCATCTATAAAAAAGTTAAAGTAATAATTTCAATCTAAATAATTAGAAAATAAATTTTAAATAAATTTGTATGAAAATTTTTAAACCTCAATTAAATTTTACTTTAGATCTCTAATACGTTGAGCCTCCCCTGCTTGTATTTCTAGTTTATATTTATATAACAAAAACTTAGAGGTGATATAAAGAAATATACTTTAACATGGAAATGTCATGATTAATAAGTGAAGACTTTTAGTAAATTTGAAAATTGTGAATATTAATCATGTTTCGTGGAGTTAATAACCGTCAATATCTTGTAAATATTTATACAGATATGTTTTGCTTATACATTTTAAATAATTATCTTCTAATATTTATTTAATCATGAAATTTGATTTTCAAATATTTCTAATCACATCATTTTTTTTAAAAAAAATCACATAACATCCATATCTAAATACAATTTTCAAAAATTACAATATCAAAAGTTCATTTCTCACGTTTAAAGTTTCAACTTCTAAATATTTGACCAAACAAAAGCTTAAATTACCTAGATTTTCCGAGATACAAACTATCACCCAAGCTCCTGTAGAAGCATGACAGAGCGAAGATTTCCACGACAATTCAATAGATAAGAAAATAAATATAAGAAAAAGTCAAGTTTCACGGATTCAGACTCCGTAGCGAATCATCAAACAAGGGAACACAATATTTATTGTATACATAAACAATAATTTTAATAGTATATCATGTTATAATTTTTCGATGAAAGAAATTATGAATAAATCCGTTACGTCCCTAGCTTTATTATTTATTTATTAAATTTTATTAATATGTGCATGAAATGGGCCAAAAATGAAGGAGCTAACACTTTGACAAAACTAGATATGCAACATTATGATAATACACTCGTGCACAAAATAGGTCAATTATGGATGTTTGATGTGACATTTAATTACTTATATTATGATAATTTGAAGAAATAATTATAAATTGGATCCCAACAAGTACTATTTTCTTCTTGTTTTAAACTTGGAAAGGGTAGGAATAAAGAAAATAAATAATAATTTTCTATTACCTTGCTTTGAAAACCTTTAAACTTTTTTCTTAATTAGGTTCCAATAAAAAAGGACAAACATAAAATATTCATTCAGTTCAATTTCTGTATATCCTGATAATTAATAAATGATTTTATACATTTAGATATTAGCTCATCTAAAAGATTAGTATAGGTAACCATACATTATATGATTATAATATGAAATTATTAACATGAAAATATGATAAGTTATTTGTTATAACAGGTTGAAACACATTGAAATATAAAAAAAATCTTATATAACATTTTTATCGTATTCCAGAATAAATTGGTATTTTTTCTATGAAATATTTTTCAGAAATATATTCAATTTTTTCATGTTTGATTGATCTATCGTTTGAAAAATATTTTCTTCTGAAAAACAAGTTGCTTACAATGAGAGAAGTGACATTTCAAGTTCATTTGTTTCCTTTTTCACCCACGCGACGCCCCAACCCCCGATCCCAAACCCACCCTCTCCACTTTTTGCAATCTCATAGTATTTTAGTAGATTACATATAATGGCTCGTGGGAAGTTCTATTATTTTAACTTACTTATCAAACACTAGAAAATAAATGAGAAACGTATTACTCTTTCCATCTCAATTTATATGACACTTTTAGAATTTCAAGATTCAAACAAGTCCAACTTTGATCATAAAATTTTTATCTCTTTTAATTCTTTTGAATTGTCAATTATTATGACTTATATTACTTTTTACGTAGTTTAACAAATATATAAGTTTCATTTAATTTTTTTTTGAAGATTCCGTGCGCAAACTTCCGGTTAAACTTAAATTGTTTGACTTTTAAAAAACGAAAATCATCACATAATTTAAACAGATAGAGTATTTTATTTATTAAAAAAAACAATATTTTCCATGAAAACCTAGCACACCCTTAGATATAAATTCCCCTTTTTATAATTATAAAATTTATATATTTGCATGAAAGATTCTGACAAACAACCTCCTAGCTACTATAAATTGATCTTTGACAAAATAAAATTTTGTTTTCTTAGTAGCCTTGTTTGAATAATTAAACAAAAAAGGGATAGAATGTTACCTAGAGAATTGGAAAAAGCTCTAATTTAAGCCTTTTAGGTAGGAATATTATTCAACATAAATAATTGTAACAAGGTCAAATATCACAGCTATATAATCACATGCATGATTATTAATTATTTGCTAATTATTTTTCAAAGAACTTGAGAGTTGAGAATCCTATGGTCTATTTTTGTCAAATATTGCATTCTATGCAATTCACACAATTGAAGGTTAACAGGTTAGCAACATTGACTTTGATATAAAATATTTGTGTTATTATTGTTTAGCGATAAAAGTTATTCATAATGTATCGACTACACAATTTACGTTTCATTCTATGCCCTTCATCCCATTCTTAACCCTAACGGATTATATTATTTGATCGCGAAAAAAACTTATCCGCACTGAATATTTCACTTTTAACTTTAAATTATGAGTTCATAAATGCATTATGGTTCTTACTGTTGCATTTGAGTGTTGGTATATATAGGAACTATAAAATAAGAAAGGCAAGTAGTACCTATAAGACTAGGATTCTAGTTATGTGCGTTTATGTCCATTCGAGAATATTCGATGATTAAAAATATGTATATCATGTATATTGACTATATATGAGATAAATTTTATGCCATCGAAGTAATTTAGGACAATACTTATAATTAAAAAATCATTTTCATTAGACTTTTGGTTAAGGGTTGGGGAAAATTTAATCATCTCATCCCAACCCATGAATTTTGGTCAAGGATTAAGGAAAAATCGAACCATCTCACCCCAATTCATGTCGATCGATAATATTAGTGATTTTATTTTTCAATCGTTGTTAGTTATATGTGTTTTTATTATCGAATTATATTGAAATGCGATTAAAAGGTACTATAAGACACATCGTTTTTAGTTTTTCCTTTTAGTAAGTGTGAGAAATTGCATATTGTACATTGTCTAGATTTACTTTTAAAAAGTCAAAAATTCTTCACCTATACACTAAAGATAAGTTAAGCCGCGAGCTTTCTGAAAATTAAATAGACTCCCTGTCTTCATAAGGTAAGACTAAGATCTGCTTCGGTTACACACTAATAAGATGAAAGTTTAAATAAACAACTAACTGAGCTATTAAAACTTATTCGACACTGTGAAAATTCACTTTGGGATAACGTTAATTAATATTGTCGTATAATTATATAGTATTAAACTTCTTAATAAGGAAAAAAAAGATTTTCAATTTTCATTTTAGCAGCCCATTTTTATGAGTTGGACAAGTGCAAGTGTGGTAGGGAAAAACTGGCCCAACCCATAGGGACAAAGCCCATCATTATTGGGTCGATTCCAGGCCCAAAATTCAAAATAGTCATTTCCTTAGATTGAAAGGAAATGAAGGAAAAATTAAGAGTAAATAGGTTAAAATCCTTCTAAAACGTTGTCATTTTACGAGTTTCACATCTAAACTAATACGTCTTTATGTTATCCCCTTGAACTATAACTCCCTTTAGAGCATAAACCCCAAATTGAAGATGTAGCAAAATGTCTGAGATAACTTGTTGAGAGACACGTGAAAGATAAAAAAAAAAGTCCTAAAATTGGATCCACGTATCACAATAAAATTCGCATGTACTACCACTTAGAACACCTTGTAGGAGTTTCTGGAGTTCAATATTCACGTAACATGTAATATTTCTTTGAAGAGTATTTTAATATGAGTTCATGATAATAGATAGTCTAGGGAGGTCCAGTGATCAACTATCAATAATTTAGATACGAAATTAGGATCATGTGATCACCATCAATTTACTCAACAACTATTATTCCAAAACAATTTTTTTGTTTGAATTTTCACATATTATTTTTCGATATTTAATATTTCCCAGTTAATTTCATTTTTTGCTAGTTACAATTTCCATGTTAAATTTAAATAGTTAAAAATGACTAGTTACATACATTTAAGGAATAAAAAGTAAAAATGAGCTTAAAAGCTTGTGTAAATAAATAGACAAAATTTGACTCAAATAACAACACACTCAATTAATTAACCAAAACCATCAAATTTCAGAAACTGAAAAAAATCAATTTCTGAGTACATGTACTTATTTTTACGATAACATGAAAATCAAACAACGAAAATGAAAAAAAAAACAAAAAAACATCCATTAATATTTTTAAAAACACACTCAAATAAGATGTCAATTAATTCGCAAAATAATATTTAATTAATTTAGCAGTGTTTCGTGCAGAAGCAACGGCGACGAAACCCACGACAGTGACCACCACTAAAGCCTTCAGTCTTGCAGACATTAGCACAATTGCTCTTCCTCATGCACGGACCCTTATACTTGTGACTTGTCGACTCACAAGTCCTTGCCTCAGTCAGTTCTGTAAAAATTACATCAAACGTAAATCTGTTATAATAAGTTAAATTATAGTAATAATAATAATAATAATAATAGTAATATAAAAATTATAGTATTTATTTTGTTAGTATACATAAGTAGTTGAATTTTTAAAGAGTTTTACCACTCGTGGCTCTATTGTTAGTTTAACTAATTGATATTTGAAATACAATAGCCTTATTCAGGGGCGGACCTACACTATATAGAGGGTGTATGTAAATTCGCTAACTTCTGAAAAAATCATATGTATATATATATATATATTTTGAAAAATTAGTAGAAATTAGGATATAGTTAACAGTGCACCCATAAAAAAATATAGAAGTGCCCTTGTGCTATTGGTAGAAACGTAAAATAGCATCCTCTAGACCAAATAAAACCTGTTTTTATTATTTTTATTTTGCTATATTCATATTAATGTACCTAAAGTTTTTAAATTCTGAATTCGTCTCTAACGTTGAAACTTGCATAAGATAAATAGGGTAAAAATTCCTTATTAATCTAAAGTGATGGGTTGCCAAATTACATGGAAGTACTTTTAAGAATAGATTTGGTATATGTCAAATGTTTTAATTTTTTTTTGTAATTTCTTTGTGTTTAATGAAAAGTTTTGTTTGTCCCTAATTTTTGATTATTTTTTATGCTTATAACTCTCATCCAAAATTTCTCTGTCTTCTTTTTTGTTTGAAATTATCACACATGATTTTTCTTTAAAATTCTAAATTCCATCAAAACAAGCAATTTATATATATAAATAAATAAAATAAAAAACTAGCCAATTGTAACATAAGAAAAATCAAATGTAAGTAAAAGAAAAATACCAGTGGCAAAAACCAGCATTAGCACAAGAAAAAAAGTTGCCAACAATTTCTTAAAGCCAGCCATATCTTTTTTTCTTTTTGTGTGAAAAATAATAAAGATAACTATTATTTGTAGAAATTAATTAAGAGTGATGAAACCATCAATAGAAACAAGTCTATATATAGATGGGCTAAATGGTATAGTATTATTTAAACTGTGGGTGGTGGGTTGGCTTACTTTGAATGATCTAGAATAAAGTTAAACACAAATATATATATATATATATATATATATATTAATTGCTGTACTATTTAAAGTAAATTTTCGAATATTATGATGTTCGAGTTAGTTTGTATGTATATTCAGACTAATTTTACGTATATGTGTTATCTTCTACTAACACACACTATAATAAAAATAACTTTTAGCGGCATTAAATATTGACATTAGTAAAGAGTGTTAAAGTCTTTATCTGCATTAGTTAAGTGTCATTAGAACCAATGTCGCTAAAGGCTTTAAGGGACATATACAAAGAGTGACAATTATCGCTAAAAATACCTATTTAGTGACAATTAAGAATTAAATATCGCTAATAATTATTTTTGTTATAGTGACATGTATAAGATAAGATGATAATTATGTTCACATCTAAGATAATTATGTTCACATCTAATATAAAATATTTTTATCACTAATATATATACCTTACATTAATCCTTATAAAGGTTAAAGAAGAATGTGTACAACTACGTTGTTTTATGACAACTCAATATGCACTAATCTTTGCTCTTATAACTTTTTAAAAATCTTTTGGGATTGAATATATTTTCCATGTTAGCAAAATCTTCCTTTATCACCACAAAAATAATAAAATAAATAAAAGAAAGATATAAAGAGCTAAAAAGGAAAAACATAAACGTGTGAATATTCACTTTAAAGGCCTAAAAAGGTGTGTGATCGGATCTACATTCTATCTTAGCTTTTATCAGTGTTTTAAAAAGGGGTTATACACGAAGCGACACGTAAGTCTCATGAATTTACGGGCATAGTCTTATGTATATTTAGTTTTATATTTTTATTATTAATTAAATTTCTTTCGATGATTTTATAAATAATTTTTTATGAAAAACATATAATATATAGAAATTATATTATGATTTTTATTTGAGATAAGTATTGATAATCTATAAAAAAAAGAAAAGAAGTATTATAATTACTATTTGAGAAATATAAACATCACTCTTTCATGAATAAAAATAAAATTACTTCCAAATAGTTAAATAAAATATGATAATTTTGAGACATGTGATAAAACCATGAAGACCAATGATAAGTGAAAAAATAAAATTTCGTTACATATTTTTAAGAAAAATGTTACGTAATGTATAATTACCTTCATAGTATTATCAAATAGTAAATATGTGATACCACATTTGTTGTTTGAGTTACTCTCAATTTTGTATTTATAAAATAAAAAGTTATGTATCATTCATTTATTCAAGAATTATGAGGGTCAACAATGTTAATTAAAGATTTTAACACATAATTTGTATAAGATTTGTTAGGCGAGTCCTTAGCGTTGGGCGTTGGGCGTGCTTAGGGCGTACAGTCGGGCGCTTAGAGCGTAAGTCTTATAGAACTAAGTCCCACACTTGAGTCTCGAGGCATTTTGCTAGAGTTTCGCCCAGGGCGAGCCCCCAAGCGAGTCGCAGAAGAGTCTTTTAAAACATTGACTTTTATAAAGTGTAAACTAATTAATACCTTTTGGCCAATAATTATTTTTTGGAATATTTTTATTTTATTTAAAAATTAATATTTATTCATAAAAAATTCAATATACTGTGAAATCGTATATAAATAGTTAAATACATTCAAGTATAGATTATTATTTTTTTGTATATTTTTTGTAAAAAAAATATAATCAGACATAACTACATCTTAATTTCAATTTTAACTTCATAAATATTTATATGTGAATACAATATTTCAACGGAAAGAGTTTGTAAATAAATGAACAACTAAATACAATCCATCACGCAAACTCTGAAACTTTATGTATTTAAGTACTAACGTGTGTTACATGTGTATGTTAAGTTTTGAGATTTTTATACACGAGATATTTTATTTTTTATTAAGCTTTTAATATGTTGATAGTATTTAATATTGCACTACGTCATACTAAGTGAATAGTTAATTTATTTGTCATTTTGCTTGTTGGGCATGCAATGACGAACGTTGTATTCTTAAATCGTTATTAAAAAATTTGTTAGTAAGTAATTGTGCACGAATTAACAATCTGTCCTCTTAGTTATGTCGTGTCATGAACTGTAAGTTCCCTTTTATTATTTGAAATTTAGTGTACCCTATATTTGAATAACTTTATATACACAAAAGTAATGTCTTCCGTGGTAGCTGTCTGGTGTATTTCATACCGTCTCCTCTTTCACCAAATGTAAGAACTCGTCCAATATAATTTTCATTAGCTACATGTGTGGTGTATGTTTTTTCCTGTTTGATTTCTAACAATTCCGGTATTAATCAAATCTCACCTAATACCTTTTTATAGACTATTTTTCTTGTCTATATCCCCGTGCATCAATTTGGTTGTTCAGTCATGACCTGCAATTTTATTGTTGGCATATATATTCTTTTAGATAGTGCAACGTATAGTTTGTCATACGAAAAAAAATATTGTGGTAGTATACTCTTAATTAGACATCGTTTGACCTTTAGCTTTATTTATCATCATTGCAAAAACATAGACGTATTGAAAATTATTTTCAAATAAATTTGAAAGGGTATCCTTCATTTTCGCGGAGTTGAGAGTTTTATTGTTGGACCAAACACCTAGTTTGTGGCATATTGACCTTTTGTTTTTTCTATATGTATAACATTCTCGTCAGAGCCTCTACAAATCAATCATGTCCCATTGTATAAGCCATTTGAGGGGTCCAGTTTCGGGTAATTCTTTTCTTCTCTTTTGTCATATGAAGTATCACAATAATAAAACTTTAAAAGTTAGGATGAATTAGACAACTTACCTATACGACATAGTTCATTGGGCGTTAAGGTGTTTAGGTATGAATAGAGTTCATATCTTTATTGAGATCGACTCTATGTAGTCTTGCACGCTACATCTAGTAAATATTTAGCCGCTTCAAATAGTATAACTCAGACACGTTATTCTCCACCACAAACTTGTTATTCAAAAGGGGAAGTCATTTAAAAGTTAAAGTTAATTTGCTTTCTAAATAGTAAATGTAGAATCAAATTTTTACTAAGTCTAACTTCGTTGATACATATACACTTTTTTGCTGCACTTTTGCAAGATGAATACCATAACTTATCTTTATTGAGTATGTCTACAGTTTTTACTTCTAACTTGTACAAACAACGGCCCTTCATCTTTTCCTTGCTGGGTATTTTAGTCATTGAATAAAAGTTATAATATTACAACCAAATAGTTATTGAACTTAAGCCTGTTATTGAACTTAAGCCTAAGTGCATGAAATTCATTTATAAAGATATACAAATATTCATAATTGTATCAATTAATCAATTTAATGATTTCTCGACTTATTGCTATTAGAAAGATATATTTTTCAAAATTAAATTGTTGACCGATTGGTTGATAAGCCCTATTATTTTTATTTTTATAATATTTACTATATTTTATATCTTTCGAATGACTTTCATACATTTTAAATAACTTTTAGGATGTTATTTTCATTGTAATTGCCATTCATGTAATACTTTATTAAATTTGGGATGTATGTTTATATGTTTTTCTAAGGCCAGAAGTTATAGGCCACAACGTCGATAATATGATTGAGTATTAAGAATTCTATGAGAGATTGAATTACCTACAACATTTGAGAGATAAGCTAAACTTTTCACCCAAATCACATTAATTCATCAAACATTTTTTTTGTTGTTGAAGAAATTATATAATTAGACATACTTTACTATCATATATACTATTTTTATTTTTACTTTCAAAATATTAAGAATCTTACTACTAACTAAGAATTTTCTATCATATATTGAGGAAGATACACTTAGATACATGTAATTTTTCTATCAGATGGCAGATACACTAAAATAGGGGGATAGGTGAGCAAGTTATTATGTATCCTAAATACATGTCAATCATAGTAGATACACACTAGATGCATGTATTAGTATGTATCTGGTGTGGCTAGCGAGATGGCAGAGAGGCAAGGGAGACGAGTGAGATTTGTTATGTATTAGTCATACAAATTTACTTGGATATAATATATCTAGAACAAATTACACTTAATTTTGACTCTATGTATTCTGAGAGACACGTATCTGGACGTATCTTTGCTTATCTGGGCACACCAAAATATGATAATTAGATACATAATGTTACAAATTAAAGTGTATCTAAGTAACCAACTCTTAAACTAGTAGGATTTATATAAAATTTTTCGTTCTTTCTTTTTTATTGTGGGCCTAAAAGTTGAGGTCTTAACAACAATATGTTTTTGCTTTTACTTCATTAATAAGTTTGTATTTTTATTTTATTCATATAATATTGAGAAAAGAGCTAAGAATACCTCTGTTGTAAATAATGTGGTGTGGATGTCATATATCAAATCCACACTCCATGACTTTAAAAGATTTTAGGTATGACTTTAGGAGATTTAATTAAGACTTTAAAGATCTCTTTCATGACTTTGAAAGATTAGGAATATATTTGCTTTCTATATATAGTCATCTTATATGTAGATAAAAATGCACCAAAATATTGAAAGATTGGAAGAAAAATATTACTACTCTTTCTCTCTATTTCTTTGTTATTAAATTTTAATACTTTATTTTATAATACGTTATCAGCACGAAGTCTCTTATAAGGTATGTTTCGGTTATATAACTATTTTTATTTTCATATTCCAAGCACAAGTATACATTAAAATATTTTCAGTTTATATGTTCTCAAAATAATATAAGATGGTAGTAAATTTTATTAATTAATGAAAATAAAATTTCTTATTAAAAGAATACTACATATGATATTCTTGAATTTCAATGGTTAAAAGTTTATTATTTTAATCTAATTTGACTATTTTTATGATAGTTTTTCATCATGTCAAATTTGTCAAAATTGGAGTTCGTGGCACTTGATATTTCTGGCAATAATTATTTATCATGGGTACTCGATGCTGAAATTCACCTAGACGCTAAAGGTCTTGGTACCACCATTACTAAGGGAAATGTAGCATCGAGTCAGGACAAAGCGAAGGCTATGATTTTCTTTGTCATCATTTGGATGAAGGATTAAAGGCCGAATATTTGACAGTGAAAGATCCACTTGAATTGTGGACTGGTTTAAAAGAAAGGTATGACCACCTTAAGACAACGGTATTGCCAAGGGCTCGTTATGATTGGATACACTTACAATTACAGGACTTTAAAACTGTATGTGAATATAATTCCGCTGTTTATAAAATAACTTCCCAATTAAAATTATGTGGAGAAAATATAACAGATGAGGATATGTTGAAAAAGACACTTACTACTTTTCATGCCTCAAATCTGGTGTTACAACAACAATACCGTGAAAGGGGATTTAAAAAATATTCTGATTTAATCTCATGCTTTCTTGTGGCTGAGCAACATAATACTCCTTTGTTGAAAAATCATGAAGTCCGTCCCACTGGAACAGCTCCTTTACCGGAAGCAAATATGGTAGAAGCACATGGCCAGTCTGAAAGAAGACAAAATAAAAATTCAGGCCGTAATAATGTGCGTGGGCGTGGCAATGGCAGAAAAAGATATAATAATCATCGTGGTAGTGGTCATTATAAAAGAGAGAACAATATGAGTTCTCAAAGTAATACTTTAAGAGGCAACTGTCATCGTTGTGGCATGAAAGGGCATTGGAAGAATGAATGTCGAACGTCTGAGCATTTTGTCAGGCTTTATCAAAATTCCTTTAAACGAAAGGCAAATAGAGGCGGTACATCTTCTTCTAATGCTCGGGTGGAATCACACTTGACATTTGAAAATAATGTTGAGGAAAAACCTTCGCAAATGTACAATGATAATATTGAAGCAAATTTGGCTTTGAAGAATGACGATTTTAATAACCTCAATAATATTACTCATTTGGAGGTTGAAGACTTCTTTGAAGATCGTAACTGAAGTTTGATGTTATTTTATAATATATAATATGTTGTTGTTTTTGTGTGCTTTTCATTATCATTTTTTTTATGTCACTTTTATTTTAAAAGTAAAATAATATAAAGACCTAAGTTTTCTTGCAATGTTGTTAGTTATCTTACCTCTTATGATGTACTTTTATTTTATGAAGATAAAAAAAAAAATCAGTCTTCAATTGAATCCAAGATGAGTAATGGAGATATGTGCCTCCTGGATAGTGCTACAACTCACACTATATTAAGAGAAAAGAAATATTTCTCTCATTTAATTATGAAAGGGGCCAATGTTCATACAATATCTGGTAGTACAAAAATAATTGAGAGCTCTGGGAGAGCATCATTATTACTATCTGGAGGAACAATATTGGCCATGAATAATGCTTTGTATTGTAGTAAATCTCAAAAAAACTTGTTAAGTTTCAAGGCTATTCGCCAAAATGGCTATCATATTGAGACTGCAAATGAAGGAAATGTTGAATACCTTTATATTACTACAATAAAAGAGGGAAAAAGATTTGTGCATGAAAAATTATCTACATATTCTTCTGGGTTGTACCACACAAGTATTGATGTGGTTGAATCACATGTCATGATAAATAAAAGGTTTATTAATCATAATGATTTCATCATTTGGCATGACCGGTTGGGTCATCCCGGTTATAATATGATGCGCAAAATTATTGAGAATTCACATGGACATACTTTGAAGAATCATAAAATTCTTCAATTTAAGGAATTCTCTTGTGTTGCTTGTTCCCAAGGGAAACTGATTATTAAACCATCAGCAACTAAGGTAGGGATTGAATCCCCTACATTTCTGGAACGTATACATGGTGATATATGTGGACCAATTCACCCTTCATGTGGACCATTTAAATATTGTATGGTCTTGATAGATGCATCTACAAGATGGTCGCATGTGTGCTTATTATCAACTCGCAACATGGCTTTTGCGAGATTGTTGGCTCAAATTATAAGGTTAAGAGCACAGTTTCCAAATTATACTATAAAGACAATTCGTCTTAATAATGCTGGTGAATTTACATCTCAATCCTTAAATGATTATTGTATGTCCATTGGAATAACAGTTGAACATCCGGTTGCTCATGTTCATACCCAAAATGGTCTAGCAGAATTATTGATTAAACGTCTTCAGTTGATAGCTAGACCATTACTAATGAGGACAAAACTTCCTCTTTCGATATGGGGGCATGCTATTTTGCATGCAGCAGCACTTGTGCGCATAAGGCCAACCAGTTTTCATGATTTCTTCCCATTACAGTTGGCTTTTGGAAAGGAGCCAAATATATCTCACCTTAAAATTTTTGGATGTGCGGTATATGTTCCAATTGCTCCACCGCAACGCAAGATGGGTCCCCAAAGAAGATTGGAATATATGTTGGGTATGAATCTCCTTCCATTATAAAATATATGGAATCCATGACTGGAGACTTATTTACAGCAAGATTTGTTGATTGTCATTTTGATGAATCTGAATACCCAACATTAGGGGAGAAACATAAGAAATTGAAAAATGAGATAGATTGGAATGCAGTATCACTATCTCATTTAGATCCTCGAAAAAATTAATGTGAACAAGAGGTTCAAAAGATGATTTATTTGCAAAATATTGCAAATCAACTGCCAGATGCATTTACTAACCTTTCAAGGGTTACTAAATCTCATGTTCCAGCTGCAAATGCTCCAGTTCGAGTTGATATTCCGACAGAACAAACTGTTAATGCAAATGAGTCTAGACCACGTTTGAAACGTGGTAGACCAATTGGTTCTAAGAATAAAAATCCTCGAAAAAGAAAAGGAGAAAATAATCATAATATGAAAGCAAGTGCTCAAGGTGAGCCTCAAGACATAACAAATGATGAGACAACAGAAAATGTTGAGATATACGAAAATAATGAAAATGAAGAGATCTCAATAAGTTATGTCTCGACTGGAAAAAGGTGGAACCGAAATGATGTTGTGGTTGATAACATTTTTGCTTATAATGTTGCCACTGAAATAATGCAATAAGATGAGGATCATGAACCAAAATCTGTCGATGAATGTAGACAGAGAAATGATTGGCCAAAATGGAAGGACGCAATTAAAGCAGAGTTAACTTCACTTGAAAAACGTGAAGTTTTTGGATCAATAATCCAAACACCTGAAGGTGTCAAGCCATTGGGGTACAAATGGGTTTTTGTGCAAAAACGAAATGAAAAAGGTGACACGACTTGTGGCTCAGGGATTTTCGCAAAGGCCCGGCATTGACTATGTAGAAACATATTCTCATGTGGTGGATGCAATTACCTTCCGATATTTAATGAACTTGGCAGTTCATGAAAATCTTGAAATGCACCTAATGGATGTGGTCACTGCCTATTTATATGGCTCATTGGACCATGATATTTTTATGAAAATTCCTGAAGTATTGAAAGTGCCTGAAGCATACAATGGTTCTCGAGAAACTTGTTCAATAAAGCTTCAGAAATCCTTATACGGATTGAAGCAGTCAGGGCGAATGTGGTATAATCGCCTTAGCGAATATTTGTTGAAAGAAGGATTTAAAAACAATCCAATTTGTCCTTGTGTCTTCATGAAAAGGTCTGGATCTGAATTTGTCATAATAGTTGTGTATGTTAATGATTTGAATATCATTGGAACTCCTGAGGAGCTTTCAAAGGCATTAAAATGTCTGAAAAATGAATTTGAAATGAAAGATCTCGAAAAGACAAAGTTTTGTCTTGGACTACAAATTGAACATTTTGAAAATGGGATATTTGTTCATCAATCAACATACACTGAGAATATATTAAAGAGATTTTACATGGATAAAGCGCATCCATTGAGTAGTATGATGGTTGTGAGATCTCTTGATATTAATAAAGATCCATTTCGACCTCATGAAAATGAAGATGAACTTGTTGGTACTGAAATACCATATCTTAGTGCAATTGGTGCATTAATATATCTTGCTAATAATTCTAGACCTGATATAGCTTTCTCGGTAAGTTTGTTAGCAAGGTTTAGTTCTTCTCCAACACGAAGACACTGGAATGGGATTAAGCATATATTCAGATACCTTCGAGGGACTATTGATATGGGATTGTTTTACTCAAATGAATCCAAGTCACAATTGATTGGTTATGCAGATGCAGGATATTTGTCTGATCCCCATAAAGGTCGATCCCAGACAGGCTATTTATTCACATGTGGTGGTATAACTATATCATGGCGTTCAACAAAACAAACTATGGTTGCTACTTCCTCAAATCATGCAGAGTTAATAGCTATCCATGAAGCGAGTCGAGAATGTGTTTGGTTGAGATCAATAACTCAACACATTCAAGAAACATGTGGTCTTTCTTTAGAAAGAGATGTTCCAACAATATTGTATGAAGATAATGCTTCATGTACAGCTCAACAGAAAGGGGGATACATTAAAGGAGATAGAACAAAACACATTTCACCAAAATTCTTTTTCACTCATGATCTTCAAAAGAATGGTGAAATAGATGTTCAACAAGTTCGCTCAAGTGATAATTTAGCAGATATATTTACTAAGGCATTACCAACTTCAACCTTTGAGAAATTGAGATATAAAATTGGAATGCGTAGTCTTCGAGATATTAAATGATGTTTTCATCAGGGGGAGTAAATACGCGTTGCACTCTTTTTCCCTTAATCAAGATTTTTATCCCACTGGATTTTTTCTTGATAAGGTTTTTAACGAGGCAGCAAACAATGCGTATTAAGAATAACTATGTACACTCTCTTTTATTCTTCGATTTTATTTTCTATGTGGACATCCAAGGGGGAGTGTTGTAAATAATGTGGTGTGGATGTCATGTATCAAATCCACACTCCATGACTTTAAAAGATTTTAAGTATGACTTTAGGAGATTTAATTAGGACTTTAAAGATCTCTTTCATGACTTTGAAAGATTAGGAATATATTTGCTTTCTATATATAGTCATCTTATATGTAGATAAAAATGCACCAAAATATTGAAAGATTGGAAGAAAAATATTACTACTCTTTCTCTCTATTTCTTTGTTATTAAATTTTAATACTTTATTTTATAACAACCCCTAATTTATTGGAACTACTCAAAATTATTATTGTTTCACCTTATGGTTTGAGAATAACTTTCATCTTTGTTTTTTATTTGAAATACCCCTCCTTCCACTTTTCGGTTAAAAATATCCTCTACTCAAATTTAATTGATTTGAATTCTTTTACTAATTAATTAGTTAATTCTTTTATTGGTTTTAAGAGACAACTTTTCATTTATTTGATTCTTAATATAAGCTCATTTTGAAATATTTAAAGGGAAAAGGATTAAAAATATCTCCTAACTTTGATTTATTGTTTAAATTTACCTTCGCCGTTAAAATAAAGTTAATTTTATCCCTCGCCGTCAAAATAAAGTTAATTTTACCCCTCCCGTTACTAATTTCATCAAATTTACCCCTCATTAGACGAATTGACCCGAATTTTAAAAGTAAAACCCTATTCCTTATTTTAACCCAATAACCCAACCCCAATTAAAATAAGAGAAATTTTTCAAAATGTCATTATTTTGACATTTAATAGGACCCATTGTCAATACTTTCACTATTTAGTAAACATGTCACAATTTTAGTTTATTATGTATTTTTTTTATTTTTTATTTGTTTTAATTGAGAGAATTCAAATATTTAAAAATTGAAAGGAGAAATTAAGGGGAGAGAAAAGTACTAAACATGAAATATTGCTTAAAACTCTCATCAGTTACAAAAATTTAAAAATCAAAAAAATCAAACACACTCTCATAGCTGATGAATTCTCCCAAATTTTGATTTTCAATATTCCCATGCAATTCAAAAAAAAAAAATTGTTTCTGATTGATACGAAAGATTTTAGAGCAAACCTGAGAAAGATTTTTGCTACTTAAAGTTTGAATAAATTGTTTAAATACATATTTGACGAGGTAATTGCTTCTTCCTTATTCTTTTTCTAATTGCTTATAACAATTGAAATTTTAATTGAAAATAATTGTAAATCAGAGTATTCTGTTTTCGTATAATTGAAATTGATATAATACAAAAATAAGTAGTCTGTTTTTTTCCGTTTTCTGGTTTCTTCTCTATTCTGTTTTCGTTGTAAATTGTATGAACTATGAATAACGAATGAGTATTTGGTTTGTTGATTTTTTGTTTTGGTTGGTTAATATGAATACCAATGTTTTTGTATGAATACATGATTGATGTTTCGAAATAAATTGTGTCCCTAACAGAATACGAAATGGAGCAGATACAATCTTTTGACGACAATATGCAATTTCATTTAATTTCAATTTATTTAAATAAGTTGTATCCCTTATCGAAATGGATATGATCAATGTAATGTATGTTGTAAGTGATTGTTCTGAAATGAATACAACTTCAATATTTGTTTAGTATACGTATATGTTGAGTGACTTCTTTGAAATATGAAGAATGCAGTTTTGCTGGTAACATGATGTAAGCACTATTGTGATTGTTGCTAGTATGAAGTTTTGTTCATAACATGAAGCAAGTATTTGGATACAAAAAAATTATTAACCCTTATCGAAATGGATATGATGAATGTTATGTATCTTGTAAGTGATTGTTGTGGATACATATATGTTGGCAGACTTCATATATTGTATTCTTACAAAACATGATATATTATTGCACAGTAAGATGGTCCGACATTGGAGTATTAGTTTCATGATTAACATAACAGTGAATGTGGGGTGCAATCTTAGGTAGATCTTTGCATGCAAATGCAGTAGCCTGATTAAATGACATATGTAAGAATTCAGTGAATACAATTAATATGTATTTACTTTAACTTTGAAAACATGTAAATAGCACTACTAAGTGTATAATTACTTTACTGATACAAACCACCCAAACTGAATTCATTAAAATAGCATACAACAGAAATACAACAAATACATAAAACTTACATAGCATACAACACTAATCTAACAAATACACAACGGTGAATACAAACAATCCAATTAAAATTCATTAATAAATAATCTGAAATAACATATTCATGTTAAATGTATCCTTAAATTAAAATGTATTTACTTTAACTTTGAAAACATTCAAATAGCATTACAATGTGTATTTACATAGCATACAACACAAATTCAAAATCACCCAAAATGAATTCATTAATAAATAGCATACAACACAAGTACAACAAAAATATGAAAATTACATAGCATGCAACACAAATCCAAGAAATACGCCACGATGAATACAAACAATCCAATTAAATTTCATTAAAAAATGAAAATACAAAATACAATCTAACAAATATTACACAGTGTACATAAGACATTTACAAATATATTTTATACAAATTATTGAACAAATTGTTATTTAACTTCAACTCAACATGCAAAAATCTAAACATGCAAAAATAATTAAATACCTTTTCATCAACTATTTGGTCTTCTCTGTCCTTTTCTTGTACCCTCCAACTAGACGAAGATATTACGTTTTCAATTTGAATTTGAGGAAGAGTTTGTTCTGATCGTCTCTCTTTCATCATTTTAGAAGCGGATCCTCATTATCCGCTATTTCTTGAATAATACATAGATTAAAAGATGGAAAATCACTAGAAATCTGATGATTAAGGTGACTACCTCTAGTAACTCTCTTAGAATCATCCATTGAAGAGTGATTTAGAGGTCTAATTGAGAATTATCCAACTTTCCCCAAATATGAATGATTTAGAAAATAATAAAATCAGAAAATAAATCTAAAAAAAAAAAGATAACGATGAAATACCTTAATTAGTGGAATTTGTGTGAATCCAATATTTGAAGATTAAAAAACAACAAATAAATCGTTAGAAGATAAGAGGAATATTGGTAGAAGATAATAGGGATTTGAAGATTTGAAAAGAATGTGAAAAGGAAGATATGGAAGAGATAAAAACTTTTCTTTTTTTACATTGAGATAAATTTAGAAGAGAGAGATACGAAAAACGTGAACAATGGATAGTTGGGTAGCATAATAATATACATGGAAAAGGTAAGTAAAATAATTTCTTTTTTTATATATAAAATTAGTTGGAAAATGTGTAGGTAATAGGAGATAAAATAGGGATTTAATTAGGATACATATTCTTTTTCAAAATAATGACATTTGTGACATTTTTACTAATATTTTTAAAGTAGTGAGGTTTTTACTAATTAAGTTATTAATTTTGACAAGTTTGCTAATTTTTCCTTATTTTGACATTTAATAGGATCCATTGTCAATACTTTCACTATTTAGTAAACATGTCACAATTTTAGTTTATTATGTATTTTTTTTATTTTTTATTTGTTTTAATTGAGAGAATTCAAATATTTAAAAATTGAAAGGAGAAATTAAGGGGAGAGAAAAGTACTAAACATGAAATATTGCTTAAACTCTCATCAGTTACAAAAATTTAAAAATCAAAAAAATCAAACACACTCTCATAGCTGATGAATTCTCCCAAATTTTGATTTTCAATATTCCCATGCAATTCAAAAAAAAAAAATTGTTTCTGATTGATACGAAAGATTTTAGAGCAAACCTGAGAAAGATTTTTGCTACTTAAAGTTTGAATAAATTGTTTAAATACATATTTGACGAGGTAATTGCTTCTTCCTTATTCTTTTTCTAATTGCTTATAACAATTGAAATTTTAATTGAAAATAATTGTAAATCAGAGTATTCTGTTTTCGTATAATTGAAATTGATATAATACAAAAATAAGTAGTCTGTTTTTCTCCGTTTTCTGGTTTCTTCTCTATTCTGTTTTCGTTGTAAATTGTATGAACTATGAATAACGAATGAATAACCTGACCCTATTCTCCCAAATCTCCTTTTCCCATATATAATAATTGTTGTTCTTGTTTAGATTTCAAAAATCTCCAATGTGTAAAAGAAGAAAATATGTAACATTAGAGATTTCAAAAATCTCCAATGTTAGAACTGACCTCTGCATTGTTTTGATGAAGTTCAATGGACAGTGATGATGACTACACGAAGGATGGGACCCTGAACATCTATAAAAGACCTGCTAACAAGAAGAAAATTGGAACCTGGAAGGCTTGCCCCTACATCCTTGGTATGATGTTTCACTTAATCCACATAAGTAATTGTGTTAAAATGATGTCTTTGACATGTTTAATGGAGATTTGGGAGAATGAGTAAATGGGTATAGGAGATTTGTTAGAATGAGTTGGGTTATTGGGTTAAAATAAGGACTAGGTTTTTTTTAAAAAAAAAAATGGGTCAATTTGGGTCAATCCGTCTAATGAGGGGTAAATTTGGTGAAATTAGTAACGGGAGGGGTAAAATTAACTATATTTTAACGGCTAGGGGTAAAATTAACTTTATTTTAACGGCGAGGATAAATTTAAACAATAAATCAAAGTTGGGGGATATTTTTGACCTTTTCCCATATTTAAAACATTTAAGTTTAATATATGATTAATTATATTTAAAATAAAATAAAATTGTTAATGTTGTCAAAAAAATTTAGTGATAAGAAATAAAGAAAAGGTAAAAAATTTAGCTACTTGTATATCTATAATTATACTTGTCATTCCTTGAAATCTTCCAAAAAAATCTTTGCAAAATCTTCCTTTATACCCACCAAAAATAATAAAATAAATAAAAATAAGACACAAAGAGCTAAAAAAAAAAAAAAACATGAACGTGTGAATGAATATTCACTTTAGAGGCCTAACTTTTTTCTGATTTCTTGTAAAGCTGTGTGATTGGATCTGCATTACAAAGAGAAAAATAATTAATTGCACGTTTCGAAATAAAAAATGTGATTCTAAAAATAATATTTAGAAATTAAAGTTGTGTTTGGATATAAATAGAATTTGAAAATATGTAATTTGAAGTGAAAAATGTTAAAATAGACAACTACCTATGGCTATTATATTGTGATTGTCTATTTCATTGGATTCACGTCGGGTACAACCTCCTTTACGGGTAGCACTCCTTTTAAAAAAATAATTATAATCAGACACGAACTTGAGATTCTAGTTAAACGAACTTGAGATTCTAGTTAAAGAAAGATTGTGATTGTTTACCATTTAACAAACTAAAAGGATAATTCAAAAATATGTGTATGACAAAAAGATTGGAGACTAATGACTATGTATTATGTAACATGGTATACGTTGAATGTATTTGGCGTAGAACATTCTAGATATAGATTGCATTTGAAAAATACGAGTTATATCACACATCTATGGTACTTCTTGTTTAGAGTCACTACTTTAATCAAAAATATTATAAGCAAAGAAAATGGACACTTTCAACATAAAAATTACTACAATCTATTGTTTGAATTCAGTAAACTCTCTCAGGCTGACAACATAAAATAGTTGTTCAAAATTGTAAACAACTGAATGTCTCAAGATAAAAGGGCTAAAAACCAGATAATGCAAAAATATTAAGCAAGCGATAATCTCTCAAAAAGGTCAAGCAGATCAACGGTAACGGCGGAGAGATAGAGTCTGGTTCCTTTTCCAGGTTGCCCTTCTTGAGGGGCGAGCTTTGTGGTGGAGATGTCCTCTTCCTCGGAGTCCTCTGTATTTCTTACCAGCCGAAGTGAGACCACGTAATTCTCTGTGCTTATGCACTGGGTTGCAGATCCAGTTGATCCTTGGATCGTTGCGAATAGCAGCATGGGCTTGGTCAACCAATATTACCTCAAAGTACTTGTAGGTAGAATCCTGCATATGATAACGTCAAGAATAATGTAATTCCCTACACATTAATCAACTAAGTCTAAGCAACAAGCAAAAATTACAAGTCTCAGTCAGCGAAAAAGATAGGAACCGTTTTCAAAGTTGTGTTTGCATATTCAGAAAAGAAATGCAACCGTTATATTAGGGCTGTCGGCAAGGTGGTATTCATTATCAGAAAAAGAAACACATTTCTTTGTCTCAATAACAAAGGCAATTGACTTTGCACTGAGAAGATGAAAAAGGTACAAGGAAGTAGAAGAAATAGGTAAGAAGTTTAAAAGGCATACCTCATTAATCCAGTAAGAATTGAGGACTCTAAGACCACCCAATTTCCTACCAGCACGCTCCTCAGCAACAGATCGCTTGCTGCGCTGGAATTTGAGTTGGGTAACTCCCTGGTTGGTGGGCTTACCATACACAATACCCTTGGAAACTGGCCTCTTCCTGCCACCACGTTTCACACGAACACGGTAGACCACGTACCCCTGGGAAGATAATGGTCTAAATCACAACTCTGAAGTACATATTATAGAAAAGAAACAAATGTGGAATTAACATTATAAAAGAACGACTTCTGTATAATACTGTTCCTTTAAAGGGTATTAGAAACAGTGATATGGATATGGGTTTCTATGTATGGATTCTACAAACTACACAAAGGTAGAACAATAACACAATTGCATAGCTTCACAAGCATCTCGACGAATGTCTCAAACATAACCAACAAGCAAAATAGTATCTCACAGTGAGACAAAGAAAAGTAAACGCGAAACGGATAAACCCTATTGAGAAGAACATAAATCTCAAACACTAAATATCCAAACTCACTATTTTATGGACAAAACATGCAAAAAGGAAATATATCTGTGGTTAAGTAAATTGCTAGACACGTCAGAAATGTACCTGCTTGGCCTTGTAACCCAAGCGGCGTGCCTTGTCAGGACGGGTAGGCCTGGTGACACGGACGATAGATGGGAGCTGGCGGTACTCCCAGCACCTCACCCTTTGCAAGAACCTCATAACATCCGACTGTTTCTTCCTCCATAGCTCCGACACATAAGTGTAAGCACCTACATTTCCACCAAAATCAACCATCAACACCTATTCCAGCAATACCAATATCCAAAACAACATTATCATTTAAACTTTCTACCTATCCAGCTTCTCGAGTAAAACACAAGACCAATCAAATATACAAATCTGACAGCTTTTTGGAATAAAAAGGATAATCTTTGAGGGAAATGCAGCATATTTAGTAAAATTGAATATACTACTAAGACCATTTGTTCTGAGGCAAAAAAGTGCTTAAAAATTATTGACTTGGTCTCAGCAGAAAAGTGCTTAAAAATTAAACTACATTGGTTTGTAATGTGAGTTAAACTAGATGCTTTATTCATACTCGTCTCGTTGCTCATTAATAATACGAGTCACTTAAAATGCAGGGCTGCTATCTAGAGGTACTTATACCCAAAGTGTTCGACTAGCTCAATGTCTAAATTGTAGTTGAGAGATATTTATCAACAACAATACAGCTATCACAACAAACAACTAGATTTTGGACAAATCCATTATTTCTTCTAAATCCCCTGTTCATGGCAGAAGACTAAAGTTGTACGATATAGTATTGATCATGATGAGTAAAACAAAACCTAAAAGGAATAGCAATTGTTACTTCACCTTAAGGACCTTGCGATTCAACCTAAATCTAGTCGCTAAGAACAAATCTCTATGTGCATAGACGCAAATACATATACAATGATTCAAACGCTAGATCTGCCTTTGTTCAGTTCAACAAATTATACTGTAAATTCGGTGGTTCAACAGATATTTCAAAGTATGAACAGAAAGAAAAACTACAGAAAACGTAAAAATGAACAAACATACCCATTGTTGCTCTTCTTCTTCAGTGCTGCTTGACAATGGAGATTAGGGTTTAGTGATGAAGAAGCAATATAAAAGGGTTCTATTGGGCTTGGTTTTTTCGGCCCATAGGCCTTTGGTTATTAATTGGTCCAAATCCAATTTCATTTAAAACGTAATTATTTAAAAAATAGCCAATTTGCACTGAGTAACCAATATTTGGATAAAAATATCCCTAAGGCCTAAACTAAACACATTGAATTTCATAATGAGATTTTAGATCGTGACATTGTGTGTATTTCTTGTGCATATCAATGTATATCAGGCGTATTTCAAATATATATATATATATATATATATATATATATATATATATAAAGGTTTAGCTTTTGTTAAGAGTGTCCAATTTATATATAAAATATAATTTTCTGACGAATGCTATTCAATTAATTGTATTACTCATTGAAATTTCCAAAATTAATACCAAAACAAGACAATATGGACCCAATACATTGAAAGGCTAAAATATGCCCAAATTAGAGGTATTTGAATTGATTTAACAGTTTGTCAAATTTATTTTCAAGTCAGTCTATTATTTTAAAAAAATATTTGTAAAAAATGAGAAATACTAAGAATAGAAATAAAAAGGAAGATTCAAAGCAATTTCGATGGAGGCAAAGCTCAAAAGAGGAAAAGAGCAAATCAATGACTACTAATATGACAATAATATAAAAAGCCTTCACGTTTTTATGATATTTAAAGAATTAAACATTTCTTAGTTATTATATTTACGTAATATATATATATATATATTCGATAAAAGAAATCAAACTTAATTATATGTGAAAAGTAACATTAAATTCTAACATACCTAACTTTTCATTCACAATAGACTAAATGAGAAAGGACAAACCTAACATAAAAAAATTGTGGTTAGAATTTAGTTCTTTTTCATATTCTAGTCATGTACTCATGTCCACGTGACTTGTTTACAACTTTACATAACTTTATTAGTAAAATAAATTGGTAATAATACCATAAATAAATAATTTAGAGGATTGATATTATGATCCAAATCTATCATACATATACTCATTATTTTGGATATAAATAACTAGATTTATATAGATTTCTATTTTATTAATTTATATCATAGTGAGTTTCAGAAATATATATAATATATTAACTAAATTAATTGTACGTCTTATAAAACTCTTTACTTTCTTTCCCTCATTATAAAATGAGATGAACCATCCCTTCCTCCTCCATTAGAGGCGCCACAATCGACTTGACTCGATTCGACTTCAAACTTACACGAGAACCAACTCCAATGATGAAAACACAATAATATATATAAATCTCTATACGAAACCGTACACAATTCCCAATGCAATTAACGAACCATAGAAAATTATTTGTTATGATTTTTAAAAATAATTATTTTGAATTATTTTTTCTTTTAAAAGGTCAAATAACAATATATTAATTATATTTTCTCATTTTATATTTGGTATTTATTATTCTTAAAAACTACAAACACCTTATCAGATCAATTATGAAGTAATGTTATTATCACTTAAATAAGAGTGAATGACAAAATAATTAAAATCTCTCCTAATTAATATTTCTTAAGAGCGACACAAAAAGAATTGCGATAAATAATTTTAAATAAGGAGTATATATTAGAAAAGAGTTATAAGTCATATGACTCATATCAAAAGAAATACTATACACATAGAACCCAACAAACCAAGTAATTGGTCTATTACATGTTTGCACGAAAAATAGAAAAATTTAACAAACTTCCAAAAACTAGTTTCAGACTCAAAGGCTACATTTGCCTAATTAATAAAAATTCCTCAGCTATCACTATTATAGTATATTTTACAATTTAGAAATTAGATAAGAGTCATAGTCCTAAAATTTCATACCTAAATAATAATAGTATAGAGAAACAAACAAATCAATCCAAGTCTTCATAATCGAATTAAGTGTTTTTAGTTAGGCGACTGATTTTATATCTTTTTTACGTATATGTGTTTCAATATGAATCACATTAGAATACAATTTAGTAATCAACGATTTACTCATTCAACGACTTTGTATATTGATTTACATGTTATATTTACGAGATAAAAATTGAGGAGCATATACTTGAATCATAATATTTTTTTTGTCTAAATGATAATCAATTTCTTTTTCTCTCCATTTTCATTTTTCTGAGCATGTTGTCGAAAAATTGAAAAAAAAATTCCAAATGAAGAAATTCAAACTTAAAAAGATATTCGTTATTCACAAAAATAAGGGGACAAAGAGATTGATTTTATATTTTAGAGACATATGTAACAGATTTTCAATTGTATTTATCATTACTATTAGGATATGTGTTTGTTGGGGGTTATTTTTGGTAATTTAACTAAAAATGGTTAAAGAATATTAATTATACATTTCAGTATTTACAAATTTATTCTTAATCTTTTTAAAAGCAAATTCTACATAATTAAAGTTAATTAGATTAAAAGAGTTCCATAAATTACAACTTTTTAAAAACATTTAAAATGTTTAAGAATAAAAATGTGGAAAGAGAAAAAATGGAGTACTTGCTAAGTTGGTAGGATTGTTTTAATCATCTTAAATTATGTTTAATATGAAAGATTTTATTTATAATTTTATGCAATTTAACTTCACTTTTAATAAATATAAATCTAACTAAATATACTAAAATCCAAAATTCAAAAATCGTTGTTAAAAGTGTCACGTTTTTCTGCATCATAAAAGACTTTTGGTATTTTTGAGTACAATTTAAACAAGTAACTAAATATCAGTCCTTAATTGTTTTTATCAAGGGTATATTCGATACGAACCAAAATATTTTTCTAAAAATAAGTATTATTTACTATTTCTTTTTTGAAATAATTCATATTCGTTATAATTTCTACTTTTAAAAATATTTGTGAAGAAAATTTAATTTTAAATTTTTTTTTTCATTGGCGATGTCATTTTTCTCATCTTTAATGAACTTAGTTTTTAAAATATTTGAAATTAAACAATGAAAAAAATAAAAAAAACTTCACACAAAACATACTCTCTTTATCGTAATTATTTGTCTACTTTTTGAATTGACATATCTATTAAAAATATTTTTTTATTAATATAGGGATTTTACTATTCTAAATATAAAAACTTTACGTGCCCTACCCCTTTTTTTAAATTTTTGTCTGAGGATTTTTATTGGATTGAGTGGGCCATGGATCGACAAACCGGACGGCCTGACTTGACGACGGCGGCAGCGGCGGCGCAGTCAGATGCAGCTGTAATAGTGGCGGTGCATGACGGCGAAACCATTAATAATGAACAAAAGGTTCAGTGGTTCATCTCATTCCACGCTCTCTGGATATCTATCTCTTTGTTTTGTGTTTTTTTTTTTTGCCGTTAAAAATGGAACTTTGTGCTCTGTTTAGTTGTATTTTGATTTCTCTCTGTGTTTAACTTCCATTGTATGTTTACATTCATTTAGTCGAAGTGAACACAAACTACTGCTCTCTCGTTTTAGTTTACATGATACAGTTGGAATTTCGTGATTGAAAAGTTTTAAATTTTGATTATGAATTCAGACATAGAAGGCTTTCGAGTTTTTTTTTTTAAATGATATACACTTTCTCTGTTTGATTTAGTTTTTCATTTTCTTTTACCTTATACAGAGTTTAAGAAATTTAATAAAAACTTTTGAATTGTATGGTCTTTTGTTTTATTGATGACCGTAGTGTTCGGGTCAGCTTTTCGCGCACCTCGATTTATTACCTCGAGCAAAAAGTATCAAATAACTCTATCCACCAAGGCTCGGACAGAAGGGAAGAATCACATGGTGTTTTTGGTCTATACTGAGTTTTGAATTGAATGTCTTTAAACTGAAGATATGTGGAATCAATCAAAATGTTTTTAATCTTTTGGTTTTAAATATGTCATGAAAAGTTGAAAGTAAAGTGTTGCCAAAAAGAGTAGAGAAATAGAGTATTTTTTTTCGAAGGACTAAAAAAAGAAAGTAAGACAACAAATTGTAGTATTTGGAAACTAAGTCGAAAGTAGTATAAATCTATGTTGCTTGTAGTCTTCCAAAATATCGACCGGTGCGTGTCGGATCCTAAAGATAGTGTATTTTTGAAGGATCCGATACGGATGCGGCATCGTTTTTGGAGAGTCCGCCAACATAATATAAGTCACGGTAACTAATATAAAATACTTAACAGACATATAAACAAAGTTTGCTCGAAGAAAAATGTGGTTGACTCTACTGCCACGTATATTGTGATTTGAGGTGAAATTGTTGATGAAGATGGTATTTTCTTAATCCCATTCCTTCATATGTATAGTTGTATCTTTCAATTGAGGTGAAGTTGTGGATCATGAAGTTGTTGTTGATGATGATGGTTGACTCTACGAACAACTTTTGCGTTCAAAGTTAAGTTGTCTCTACTAGGATGTACTTTGACATTTGTTTTCACTCGGAAACTATATTTCTTTAGGACACTAGCCGATGGGAGACGTTGGTACTTGCATACAAGACCTTAGGAGTTGTTTTTGGGGGTCTTGTCACATCTCCACTCTATGTATATCCATCAATGCCATTAAAGTCTCCAACTGAGGATGATTATTTGGGGATATACAGCATAATGTTTTGGACTCTCAGTCTAATTGGTGTTGTCAAATATGCTACCATAGCTCTCCAAGCTGATGATCAGGGTGAAGGTATTGCTGATCACTCTCTCTTTGTACTTTTGCTACTCATGACAACATTTTCCCATTGAAAAAAATGGGAATTGTTTCATATGGAAAAAAAAAGGAAACTTCTCGCTGTTTTAGTGATAATCTATTTCCCACCATGCATTTTCCCGGAATGAGTGGAAAAATCATATGTTATAGCACAAATTTCCCACTTATTTGCAGGTGGGAAAAACCTTTATTTCTAGTAGTGAGGTGACTCGAGTTTAAGAACCTGTCTGTTTGTATTCATACTAAAAGATTAATTTTTTGGAGAATGTTGAAGGTGTTGATGAAGGATGTTTATAATGTTGACTCCATTCTTAATTTTCTTTATGTTTTGGTTGAAATTCCTTTTGAAAGACACTTCAGTGTTTCTTCATATCTCTTTTGATTTGATCATTATCGAAATTTCAGTTTTAGAACATGGTCTTTTGTAGGTGGAACGTTTGCTCTTTATTCATTACTTTGCAGGAATATAAATATTGGGATTCTTTCTTCCAAGAGTGCCAGTTTGAATTCAAGCCACTCCTATGTTAACCAATCGAAAAAGCCAAGTAGGTTGGGTAAATTTTGTGAGAGGAGTTTGATTGCCAGAAGGGTACTGCTTTTCATCGCAATGTTGGGTATGTGCATGCTTATTGGCGATGGCATACTTACACCTGCCATCTCAGGTATGTTAGCTTGTGTTGGGCCTTTTAGTTTACTTTCAGCAACCTTTTGAGTGCTTGTCAGTTTTCCCTCTTTTATTTTCAGTTTCATTAATTGTCCCTTCTTTCTGTCAGTGTTGTCTGCAATGGATGGCTTAAGAGCACGATTCTCCTCGGTCAGTAAATGTAAGTATGACAGCATGCAATATGGTACATATTGTTCTTTGCTTTCTTAGTCGAGTTCGTTACACGGGGCTTGCCTAGTGTGGCTTACCGCTCCTGTGTGGTTTGCGGGCTATTACACTGAAGCGGGGTTTATCCTATGCCCACCCTAAGAGTAGCAGCTGTGGCTCTCTTGTCATAAATAAAAAATTGTCTTTGAATGGAGAGGCCTTTATGATTTTGAGGGTAATTGGGAAGTGGTAGAAGAGCAATTTTGATTCTTGTAATTTCTCAGGTTTTAAGATATTGTGCTTGTTAAAAGACTACCTTTCACAGATTTACATATTGATGTTACACGAGTCCGATTTTGGAAGCTAATTGAAATAACTTGAATCCTTGTTCTAGTAATTATTTGAAGTAATTAAGCAATGATTGAACACTTTAAGGTTAATAAGTCATATTAACGAAAAGGAAGACGCTGAGCAGTTTTTGAAAGTTAAGGTCTTCTTTTATGACAGGTTGCGAGTCCTTTTTAAACACTAGATCATGTGAAACATGTTAATAGATTCATTTATGTAAACACATCTCTCCCTCTCAATATTCACAATTTCTCTGCTTGCTACTTGCAGCGTTGGTCGAAGGTCTCTCTGCAATCGTTCTCATTGTTCTATTCCTCCTGCAGAAATTTGGTACTTCACGAGTGAGCGTCCTCTTCTCTCCTATCATGGGTACATGGACTCTTACCACTCCTCTCGTTGGGATATACAGTATCATAAAGCATTATCCCAGCATATTTAAGGCAATATCACCCCATTACATTGCCCTCTTCTTCTTAAGAAATGGAAAGCAAGGATGGATATATCTTGGTGGTACTGTCCTATGCATTACAGGTTAGCCTCGTTGTTGGTGTGGTCTGCAAAAGCCAAAAGTTGTTAATTTTGATTATGATATGAATCCATTCCCTCATGTTTGGAGTTCTTTTACTTTCTTTCCCTGTTACTATGCAATTAATATTGGGGGAAATTTGGACCAATTATCACGTGTACAATGTCTACCCATGGCGGGAAAAGCTTAAACCTTCTTAGTTGTTCCATATCCAGTGAAACTCGAAAGGTGATGAATGGAGGTAGAAAATATTATAAAGAATACGGAATGCCCCTCTGGTCAATACTTTTATCCAAAAATGATAACAATTGTTGTGGTTTGAGCGAGAAAAAACATGGAGGCTGTTCTAGATTAGTACCTTTCACCGAAACATATTAGGCCGCTAGAGTTATTTTCTGGCCAAGATCTGTTTCACTTCCATCCAATATCTGCGTAACAGTACAATCCTTTCATATTTTTTAGGTTCTGAAGCAATGTTTGCTGATCTTGGTCATTTCAACAGGAGTTCAATTCGGGTAAAAATACTTGCTACGTTTTGGAATTTCTTTTAGTCTCTCTTCTTGCTTGTTTTATATGATTTATGGAACCTTGTTTTCTGGCAGATAGCATTTCTCTGTACTATATATCCATCATTGGTGCTGACATATGCGGGACAGACGGCATATCTGATTAGAAATCCCAATGACCATTTTGATGGATTTTACAAGTTTATACCATCTGCTGTGTACTGGCCAATTTTTGTTATAGCCACATTAGCTGCTATAGTAGCAAGTCAGTCGCTGATTTCCGCCACCTTTTCGGTTATCAAGCAATCAGTTGTGTTGGATTATTTTCCTCGGGTGAAGGTAGTTCACACATCCTCCAGCAAAGAAGGCGAGGTTTACTCACCAGAAGTTAACTACATCCTCATGATTCTCTGTGTTGCAGTCATACTAGTTTTCGGAGATGGACAAGACATCGGAAATGCCTTCGGTAAGATTCTCTAAACCCTCTGCTTCTGATCTTTCATTCTTAGGGACTATCTTAACTGAATTGATCCCTTTATGGAAGTTATCTTTCACTCGACTTTTCTTCGTAGGATGGTGGTTGTTAACATCGACTACTAGCATTTTCTTTACCTAATTTACTGCTACTTGGTGATGACTTGCTTACTTTAAGGGGTAACTAGTGTAATGAATTGAGCTAAACAAATTGTGAACCGGAATTTTCTCATTCTGTTTGCTCGTTTGTTTCAGAAATTGTCTCGTCTTGTTTAGCATTGTTCTAATAAAATTACATATATGTATGATCTTGTATGTTTATATTAAGGTATAAATTGCATTTTTTCTTGCAACTGTTCAATTCTTTCGTATTGTCAGCATAGAAAATATTGCATTAACTAATTAAAATGGATTCTCTAACAGGTGTTGTAGTTAGCATGGTTATGCTTATAACGACTATATTGTTGACATTGGTTATGATCATTATTTGGAGAACTCCACCAGCTCTGGTCGCGCTCTACTTCGTTGTATTTTTTATGATGGAAAGTGTATATGTTAGTGCAATCTTCACTAAAATTCCCGAAGGTGGTTGGATTCCTTTTGCCATTTCTCTCATTCTTGCTTTCATTATGTTTGTTTGGTTCTACGGTAGGCATAGAAAACTCGAGTATGAATTGACACACAAGATAGACTCGGAGAGACTAAGGACACTGCTAATCGATCCAGGTCTTCAGAGAGTTCCTGGACTCTGCTTCTTCTACACAAATATCCAAGATGGTTTAACCCCAATTTTAGGTCATTACATAAAGAACATGAGATCTCTTCACAAAGTTACTGTATTTACAACTCTTCGTTACTTGCTGGTTCCTAAAGTAGCACCAGGTGAAAGAATCATTGTTAGTAAACTAGGTCTCGGAGGGGTTTATAGATGTGTGATTCGTTATGGTTATGCAGATAAGCTTAGTCTCGAAGGAGATGATTTGGTCAATCAAGTCATCCAAAGTTTACGAGCTCATATGCTCCACTGCTCCAATTCGTTGGAGGTTGACAATGAAGTTTCCGAGTTGGAAGAGGCAAAGCTTGCTGGAGTGGTCCATATTCGTGGAAAGACGAGGTTTTATATTGGTAAGGACTGTGGATGGTTTGATAGAACTATGCTTGCTTTCTATGAAGTTTTGCATAGCAATTGCAGATCTGCATTGCCTGCTATGGGTGTACCATTACCTCAACGTATCGAGGTCGGAATGCTCTACGAGGCGTAACAATATTGACATGTTGTTACTGGTTTGGCTACAAGGCATTGAAAAAGTTTCAAGAAGATTAATCTCACAACAATAACAGGTAAGATCAATATTGATCTAATATAGTATAATGAAAAATAGAAGTTCTGTAAATGATTAGTGCTTAGTAAATTTTTGAAGCTGCGGTGAAAACACTATGTATGTTGTTGATGTGAAAGTGACAGGTCAAATATTTGAAGGTAAGTATTAAGATATATATACAATTTACCTTTTTTAGATCTTAATCGTGGAATCGCACAGAATTGTTAGTGTTCTTGTATAGCATTTCCATAAACAAAAAAAATAAAGATAAGGTGGACGATCCTACTATGTATGTATAGCCAGACCTCTTTATAATTATCACGTATAAGAATATTTCATTGTAATGGTCAAATTTCTATTTAAATTGATTTTTTATGTTATATTATGTTAAATGTTCTCGATAGTATTATTTTACTATATCAGTAGAAAATGTTCTTAAAAAGGTTCGACAGTAATTCTAGATTGAAGGAAGAAAGTTATAATGAAAACTAAACAAAACTTGACAATAATAGATACGAGCGTGAGCAGTGGCGGAGCCAGAAATTTCTTAAAGGGTGTCCAGAAATAGCAACTTGTAATGTTAAGGGTGTTTAAAGTAGGTTATTTAATCATCTCGTATATCATTCTACTTGAATATATGTTAATTTTTTTTTCGACGAAGATTGTCCAATTGGACACCCTTGATAGAATGTGGCTACGCTACTGATCGTGAACTAGTGATCAATGAAGTAGTTGATTGCAAACCATCAATTTTCAAGGTGATTTCTACTCAATAATTTGTCCCGATGAACAAAGCTGCCTAATACATAAAAAAAAAAAAACATATTCATACTCAACAAAGAAATGGAGGTATGTAGTGGGCATTTTGGTAATTTAAAAGGCAAAAAATAATGGCTAATGGAAAAGTTATTTTCAAGGGCTAATTTAGCATACTTAATTAAACCAATTAAAATATTAAAGATGAAATACACTTAATCAAATAACACAAAGACGAAAATCACAATATAACAATAATTCAGAGACTAAAATTGTGATATAGTCACTCAAAAATTAATGTAATCAATAACAAATGACGTCCATCATATCATGATAATAGTATCGAATATTTATTTGATCCAAATTAAAACCAATCCATAAAACATATTCTTAAGTTGGATTAACTAATAACTATAAAGTAAATTTTGAAACCGAGTTTTGATTAAAATGTAATTAGATCTCTGCATCTAATTGCAACACAAAATCATGAGGTCCAAAAAGAGAAGCCATGATGAAACCTTTGTGTTGTGGAAGTTCACTTATTTTTTCCAAGTCCTGTTGAGAAAGTGACCAATCAAATATTTGAAGATTTTCTTTCATTCTCTCCTTGTTGAGGCTTTTTACAACAAGACTCGCCCCTTGCTCATAAATCCACCTCAATGCTACCTGCACAAAATATAGACGAATTTAGAATTTAAATATTTATTATATTTTCTTGTAATTACAAAGGTGTTTGTTTTTAAATTCACAACTATTTAACTTTATGAACTGATAGAGTACAATTTTTTTTACACTATATGTCATGTCACATAAAAGCTAAATAATTTGAATTCACGTTGTGCAAGGTTTATTAAATGAAAAATCCCCCTACAATTCTTTTTTTCATATCCAAGAACTTGAAATGTTTGATTGAGACCGAAGGAATCTTATTTATCCTATCACAATCTTTATTGATCGAAAGATGATTTAACCAACACAAGCTTTCACTTCAAGTTTTACCATGCAAAAAAAGATTATTTACACCTTTTGTTACACTGTTCATTCCATCACAACCCTTAACGTAATAAAATT
Source organism: Solanum sitiens (assembly GCA_016801875.1). Lineage (NCBI taxonomy): Eukaryota > Viridiplantae > Streptophyta > Magnoliopsida > Solanales > Solanaceae > Solanum > Solanum sitiens. The sequence continues at coordinate 873,977 of JABWTJ010000310.1, read as the reverse complement.
GTTACAAAATACTCCAATGCTAATCCTTCACCCTAAACTCATTTGACCTTTTTTCACAACTTAAAAGTCACCAAGAGGAGGAACATTGTATACATTTTTCTTTATTTAATTCATATTTGAATATCTTTGTCTAGTTGAACGACAATCATATTTCTTAATAAAGAAAACTTAAAGAACATAGTAAACCTCGTACTATAAGAGCAAATTCCCTCGGACCGAAAGGGGAATATCGAATATTAAAAGACTAAACCCTCCGACTAGTAATATCAAGAAGGTTAGTGTCCTCGTTAGAAGGAATAAAGATATAAAAGACCATACCATATAATCCGCGACTAAAGGATGAAAATTAGAGTACAATTAAAATATAATTCACAAGAAGATGAAAACACAAGAAAAATACCTGAGCAATGGTTTTCCCTTTGGATTTAGCAATTTCACTTAGAACATCACACTCCATAACTTTATTGTGACCCCAATTTGTATTATATGCACCCAATGGAGAATAAGCAATTATGTGAATTCCCTTTGCATTGCAAAATTCCCTTAGTTCCTTTTGTTGCCAAATTGGATTCATCTCCACCTCAACAAAACAAAATTAGTCATATATCAGGTAAAGGCAGATTCAGAATTTTAAGTTAATTTAGATATATAAGTGCTACTATATTAATTATTGAGATAGATTTGTGTATTTTAAAATTTTCATTAGTATATATTTCGAGTGGAAAGTAATAGGTATAGTCGAATTGACAGCCAAAGATAGAATGGCTAAGAGGGTGTTTGAGTAAGCTTATAAACATTTATATGTTTGATAAACATCGATTGTTGACTATTTTTAATCAGCTAATTCAAATAGACTTTCAAGTCAATTTATCTTTTCTATTCTCTCGAGTAGTTGAAAATTTTGAGAAAATTGACTTACTTGATTGACTGCAGGAGGAATTTTAGCTACCGAAAGAAGTTCCACGAGTTTTTTGCAAGAGAAATTACTAACACCGATTCCCTTTGTGAGTCCAAGATTTTTGCATTCTTCCATACCTTCCCACACACCCTTAATATCCAATGGATGAATTATTTCTTTTGGTACTGGCAATTTTTGAATTGTTTCACTTACACACAAAGGGTGGTGAATTAGATACATATCCACATAATCCAATTGCAATTCTCTGCATAAAAAAATAAAAATAAACGCAAAATTAATTTTGTGTACTTAAATATATCGACTAGATAGATTTTGGAATATATATGAACGTTTATTTGCAAAAAACTTCAGATAATTCATAACGTTTTGAATCGAAAATAGAAAGTTGAGTAATGGTTATTTTGAAATGTACTAATTATGTCTTAAACAAGTTAATTATACATTTACACTAAACACTTCTATAATATGATTCAATTTTTGATACATCATCTATAGAGAAAAATTCTACTTTTACACCCCCTATGAGATATATTGGTACCTAAGTGTATCGAAAAATAGATTAGAATTATAAGTGTATATTATTCAATTTCAGATACATCCTCTATATTTTAAAATCGAACACTTATACATCCTCTATAGCCCATGAGATATATCCATAACTAAGTGTATAAAAATAAATTAAAATTACAAGTACAAATTTTTCTTAATATAAAAGGTTCAAAGATTTGGTTTTGAAATATAGTGGATATATTCGAAATTGAAATATATTAATGAAGAATTTAGTGTAATTGAAAAAAAATAATTGCTTTTGACTATGGAAATAATAATTTTGTCACATAAATTGAAACGATATAATATATAAGGCTTACCTAAGACTGAGTTTACAAGCACCAACAATTTGGTCACGTTGAGCAAAAGTGCACCATAACTTTGTTGTAATAAAAAGTTCATCCCTTGACTTAATAAACCCAAGATGAATAGCCTCAACAATGGCTTCTCCTAGAGGTTTTTCCGATTGATAAATAAACGCGGTATCAAAATGGCGATAGCCAGCTTTAATGGCCTCCAATAGGGTGGATTTCATCGTCTCCGATGGATCCGCTCCGGGCCGAGATGAAAGAAAAGTACCTCCCATGCCAATTGCCGGCATGGGCTTGTCACAGCTGTTCAATGTCACTTGTTGCATTTTTATTTTTGTTGGTGAAATGTTTTGATCATATGATATAAATCTAAAATTAGAGATAGAAAAGAACTCATATTTATAGATAGAAGTATGAATGACTCGATAAGATTTGAGGTCTAAAGTCAAATTTGAATTCCAAAAAAGGTAAAAAGTTTATTTAAATAATATGATGAAGATATGAAATTTAAGTTTTATATATTAATAATGTTCAAAAGATATTTATAGAAAGAACCAAATTCCTTATTAAGTAATAAATTAGATGTAAATAACTTGATATGCATTTATTGGTAATTTGACTAAGTAATAATATGATATTATTATAGTTTAAAAGTTTTTGCACAAATAGTGATCTTTATTTTATTGGTTTTCTAAAATTGTCTTTAATTTTTGCACATGTTTTTTATTTAATGAAGATTTGTGGGTCAAAATATTTTTAACTATAATTACTTAATTTGGCAAAGCAAAAGTTTAGGTCCACCATAAATTATGTAGTATATTATTATCTAAATTTGCAAGGCACTATAATTTTTTTGCATTGTCCTACAAAAGTATAGAATTAAAAATCATAATTTTGTGAATTCTGAATAATAATGATAGTCATGTAAAAAGTATGGAAAATTACATAAATCCTACTAGTTTAGTAGCTTATTACTTAGATACATTCTAGTTTATAATATTACGTATCTTATCAGATTTTGGTGTGTTCAGATATATTTCAGATATATAAGGTCAAATTTGTTCTAGATACATTGTATCTATACATAAAAAAATCTCGCTCGCCTCCCCCCTCAGATTTCACTCGTCTCTCCCTATTTTAGTGTATCTGGTAACAAAAATACATGTATCTAAGTATATTTTTCTCAAAATATAATAGAAAACTCTTAATTAATGATAAAGTATGTAATATTTATAAAGAAATAATAATAATAGTACATATAATAATGAAATACGTCTAATTATACGATTCCGTTAAATTAAAAAGTATAGTTTAAATTTGAATGAGCCCATTCATTATGAATTTAGCTGGCCTAACCCTATAGAGTGGTTCAATACAGGCCCGCAAATAAGGCAAGTTGGCCCATATAGAGTGAGTCCAAAACAAGTTTTTTTACGTTTCTATTTTGAAGTGATTTTTAATTTTAGTCTCTTAAATTAATAATTTTAAATTTTTGTCTCTTGTGTTCTTTAATAAATTAAATTAGGAGATACATCATATTTCAAACAATTTATTACTATTTGTTAGAATCATATATAAGTTCACATCAATTGGACACATGATCAAAATGATTTTAAAATGAGTAAAAGTGATTCTTTTTGTGTGTGGTTAAAGTAGAAGCGATGGTAAAAACACAAGTACGTTTTTATCGTTGAGGAGGTGATGAATCAAATATTTAAAGGTAAGTAAAGAATATACATACAATTCACTTTTTTTAGATGTTAATTGAGGGATCACACTGAGTTGTTATTGTTCTTGTATAACATTCCCATAAAGTACAAGAAACAAAGATAAGGCGAAAAATCATACCATATATAGTAAGACCTAGCTATAATTGTCATGTATAAGAATATTTCACTATAATGGTCAAATTCTAATTCAAATTGATTTTCGTGTTATATTATGTAAGAGGTTTCCTATGAAATTATTTTGTTATAGTAATATATAAGAATATATTTTAAAGAAGTTCGATTGTAATTCTAGACTGAAAATAAAATTATAATAAAAATAAATTCAAGACTAAATAAAATTTGACAATCACAGATAAGGATGTGATCAAGTGATCAATGAAGTAGCTGGTTGAAATCCATCAATCAGTCGCAAGGTAATTTTTAATTTTTTCTCATTAATTTTTCTTAACTTTAATGAACAAAGGTATCTGATATATACTAATATATACTACTAATGAAAGATGACATATATCTTGTGAAATTGACGCAAATATCACTTTTTTTAAATAAAAAAAAATCTGATCAAGAAAAAGTATCCACCAAGAAATTGAATCATAGAGTGTTTTTTTTTAATTTTCTAGGAAGAAAATCATTTTCATACTCAACAAAGACATGGAGGTGTGAAGTAGGGCATTTGGTAATTTAAAACACAATAATTCATGGCAAATGGAAAAGTTAAATTCATGGACTAATTCAACTCACTTAAACTAATTAAAGGTTAAATGTGCTTGACCGAATAAAACAAAGATGAAAATCCCAACATAATAATAATTCAGGGACTAAAACTGCTATATATATAGTTACTCAAAAGTTAAATGTAATCAACCACAAATGACGTCCATCGATATCAAAATGACATTATTGAGTATTTATTTGATCCAAAAGTTGATCAATAAAACATATTTTTAAGTTTGGACTAACTAATAACTTTAAATTAAATCTTAAAATCGAGCTATGATTGAAATGTGATCCTCGACGAAAAATCAATTATATCTCTGTATCTGATTGCAACAGAAAATCATGAGGTCCAAAACGAGAAGCCAAAGTGAAATTTTTGTGTTGTGGAAGTTCACTTATTTTTTCCAATTCTTGTTGAGTGAGTGACCAATCAAATATTTGAAGATTTTCTTTCATTCTCTCCTTGTTGAGACTTTTTACAACAAGACTCACCCCTTGCTCATAAATCCACCTCAATGCTACCTGTATACATAGAGACGGATTTAAAATTTAAAAATTTATTATTTTTCTTGTAACTACAAATATATTTGTCTTAATTCACAAAACTATTTAACTTTATGAACCGGTGTAGTAGAATATTTTTTTTTTTTATCTTTTTCATATCTAAATTTTTTATCTAGTTGTTTGACAACCAACAATCTTAATGATGAAAACTTGAGAACACGATAAATGTTGAATGTTGAAAAGCTAAACCCTTGACTGATAAGATCGAGAATGATAGCGTCCTCGCTAGAAGGAATAAAGATATAAAAGACCATATTATATAATTCGTGACTAAAACAATGATATTATAATTAAAATAAATTTCGAGACAGAGCAAACTAGGTAAGAAAAGAGGAACAAAAAAAAAAAATACCTGAGCTATGGTTTTCCCTTTGGATTTAGCAATTTGAGTTAGAACATCACATTCCATAACTCTATTGTGACCCCAAATTGTATTATATGCACCCAAGGGAGAATAAGCAGTTATGTAAATTCCCTTTGCCTTACAAAATTCCCTTAGTTCCTTTTGTTGCCAAATTGGATTCATCTCCACCTCAACAAAACAAAATTATTCATCTATCAGATAAAGACAGATTCGGAATTTTAAGTCAGTTAAGATGATATATAAGTGCTACTATATTTATTATTGAGATGGATTTGTCTATTTTAAATTTTTTATTTGTATATATTTTGAGTGAAAAGTAATAGGTATAGTCGGATTCATAGCCAAAGATGGATTGGTTAAGGGGGTATTTGTGTAAGCTTATAAGTTGATCAGATTAGTTTCTAAACATTTTTTAACGTATTTATACGTGTGATAAACATAGACTATTGACTACTTTTAATTAGCTAATTCAGACAGACTATTAAGTCAATTTATCTTTTTTACTCTTTCGAGGAGTTAAAAAGTTCGAAAAAATTGACTTACTTGATTGACAGCTGGGGGAATTTTAGCGATGGAAAGAAGTTCCACGAGTTTTTTGCAAGAGAAATTACTAACACCGATTCCCTTTGTGAGTCCAAGATTTTTGCATTCTTCAATACCTTCCCATACACCCTTAATATCCAATGGATGAATTATTTCTTTTGGAACTGGAAATTTTTGTATTGGTTCACTTACTCTCAAAGGGTGGTGAATTAAATACATATCCACATATTCCAATTGCAATTCTCTGCACAAAAAATAAAAATAAAAAATTAAACATAAATTAATTAAATTTGTGAATTTAAATATGGACTAGATAGATTTTGGGATATATATGAACGTTTATTTGCTACAGAACTTTGATAATTCACAACGTTTATTAATAATGTCTTAAACAAGTTAATTACACTAAATGATTCAATTAATTTTAGATACATCATAGGTATTTTAAAATCAATATTTATACGCTTATACAGAAAAAAAATCTAAAATATAGAGGATGTATTCGAAACTGAAATATATATAATTAATTAATTTTAAAAAAAATTGCTTTTGATTCTAAAAATAATAATTTTGTCACATAAATCGAAACGATATAAAATATAACCCTTACCTAAGAATGAGTTTACAAGCACCAACAATTTGGTCACTATGAGCAAAAGTGCACCATAACTTCGTTGTAATAAAAAGTTCATCCCTTGACTTAATAAACCCAAGATGAATAGCCTCAACAATTGCTTCTCCTAGAAGTTTTTCCGATTAATAAATAAATGCGGTATCAAAATGATGATAACCAGCTTTAATGGCCTCTAATAAGGCGGATTTCATCGTCTCTGATGGATCCGACCCCGGTCGAGATGAAAGAACGGTTCCCATGCCAATTGCCGGCATGGGCTTGTCACAATTGTTCAATATCACTTGTTGCATTTTTATTTTTGTTGGCCGGCCTTTGTTGAAATGTTTTGATCATATGATATAAATCTAAAATTGGAGATAGAAAAAAACATTTATTTATAGATAGAGTCAGAATTGTTTCGAGAAGATTTGAGGACTATAGTCAAATTTTAGTCTAAAAAAGATTACATTTTTTTTTAGTTTTAATAATATGGAGAAGATATGACATTTAAGTTTAATATATTAATAGAGTTAAAAAATATATTTATAGAAGAATAAAATTACTGGTCAAGTAATAAATAGATGTAATATCTTGATAAGATATGCATTTATTGGTAATTTGATTATTAAATATCTTTGGCTATAACTTAATTTGCAAGGCAAAAATTTAAGTCCCAACATAAATGGTGTAATATCACATAAGTTTAGAAAATTAAGGAGCATAAATTTGTGAGTTATTATTCCTCCGAATTTTGTTAACTTTTACCTTGTTCGATAAAAGTTTAAAGAACTAATATATTTTTTTAAGTTTTGAAATATAATTTATGTCTCGCAAATTTCACTTTGCGGTATATTATTTTTTCATTGTCAGGATTTTGTTACTTGAAGAACAAAAATTAAAAATCAATATAAAATAAGACATAACATAATTTATTTGATTAACTTAATTAATAATTAAATGAAAACATGCACATTATATTTTTCAAAAAATTAAAAATATCTAATGGAATACTTTATTAAAAGTTCCTAAGAAATTTAGAAGACTAATTATATATCGAGCCATTTTTACCTCACTTAAATATTCATATAAAAGTATCTTTAAATTTTAATGAACCCATTATAAATCTTGCCGAGCAGTGGCGGAGCCAGATTTTTCAATAAGGGGGTTCAAAATTCGTAGAAATAGACACACGGAGTAGCGGAAAAAGGTTCGACATCTACTATATATACATAAAATATTATTTTAACCATGTATAAATAGTATAATTTTTCATCGAAGGGGGTTCGGATGAACCCTCTTGTACCAAGGTGGCTCCGCCCCTGTTGCCGGCCAAACCCTATACGGCAAATAATGCAAGTTGGCCGTATAGAGTGAGTCCAATACAAGTTTTTGCACGTTTCGATTTCTATTTTAAGGTGATCTTTTATTTTATTTAGTCGCTCAAATTTATGATTTTAAAATCTCGTTTTTATTGCTATGGACCAAAATAACTTTAGCAATAATTTAAATTTATTGAGCGCAACTAAATTTCACAGATAAAACTTCTTAGAAAATATTTTGCCTTAAAGTATAACTTTTAATTTGCAGGGCGGGATTTTCAGAGTATTTTTTGTCTTAAGGCATAACTTTTGATACTGAACTTATTTCTTAGTACACATCTTTAATTACTGACCTTATTTCCTGGGGTCATAGGTTTTGTCGTTGAACTTATGTCAATGTGGCATATCTGTTAAGAAGTCTTACTTCGGTAAAGAGATGAAAATTTGGTCTCTTACTATGGACTTGGACAATCATCCTTTCTTGATCTAGCTTTTGGGGTTGAGTTAGGCCCAACTGTCATATCTTTACATTATATTAATGCCAGACTCATCTCAATTTGTTGTTCACTGGTCTTAGACTCTCATTTAAAAGTGTTCACACTCTAGTTGAAGTCTGAGCGTGCGGGAGAGTGTTAAGAAGTCCACATCGATAGAGAATTGTGAATTTGCTCTCTTTATATGGACTTGGACGAATCTCTCTTCTAACTTTTGCGTAGAGCTTATTTTTTGTTGTCTTTTGACATAACTTGTGTCACTTCACTTGTTACCTTGGGCATAACTTGTGGCTTAAGCATAATTTTTCTTGTCTTAGATATAATTTATGCAATTGAACTTATGTCTTTGAGATGTAACTTGTATCATTAAACTTATATCTAGAGCATAATTTAACTCAACTTATATCTTGCATTTTTTTTTTTCACTACTAAATAATTTAGAGTGAAAAAAGTAAAAATAACTTTACGTCCTTTGAGGTAAAAGTGGATAAGCCCAACAAAATCCTACCAGTTGGATTCAACCCACTAATTTTGGATCATTCAAAATGGGCCTGTTGAAACCAGACCCAAAATGAGGGTTGAAATGGGCTTGTTAAATTTGGACCTTATATCGGGAGCACGCTCTCAATAGAAACGATAACAAATATTTTGATATATACGTAAACATACCATCTAAGTATATTTTAGGTGTTAATTTTTCATACTTTATATATCTTTCATACCATTTATATGCATATACAATTCGAAAAACACAAATAGAATGTCTGGTTTGATTCTCGAGTGATAAATATTACAAATTATAAGCTAGAGAGGAACATGAGAAACAAAAGTGCACATGATAGATATGTGCATCAATAAGGACTCTGATGGAGTCGTAACTGATAAGTAATCCTTCATTCTTAATCAGAAATTTCAAGTTCGATCAAAATGTAAGTATTTGTGTAGTGAAGAGTCAGAAGAGTGGGGGGGGGGGGCTTGGGGGGCCATCACCAAATCATTTGCATTTTTTTTTGTTGTGAAAAGAAAAAAAAATAGAGTCAAAGTGGAATGTGACATATCAACTGTACAAAGGCATGCTACAAAAAAAAAATTGGTCTTCATCTCTAATTAATATTCTTTTGCTTTGCATAAAAAGCCCCACCATTATCACCATAATAATGCTTCCCTAATCCCTAAATTAAGAGAAGTATGACATAAATAATATTGTTTTTAAAAAAAATTAAACAACAACAAACATTTAGTCATTTCAATTATTAAAAGTTGCAATTAACCAATAAAATCATGGTTATTTGAATAGTGATAAGGATGATTAAGTTTTGACCATGACAAAGTTTGAATTATATTGTCTAATTGCAATTTATTTGTTTATTTAGAAAGAAGCTAATTTCCTTATTAATTATCATACAATAGAAATGTTTGATTACATAAAAATTGATCTTTTGAGGATTGGTGGCTTAGCTCCCATTTCATATAATAAAGTGTGGGGTTTGGCCCTAGTGATACTCACACAAAAAATGTGACTATTTGTCACATTCCGAATCTGAATACGTAATCACATCAGTACGTAATTAAGTTTGAACTGATCATAAATGTGGCAATTCAACGTGCGTAACATATAATGATTCGTGATTCGTGTAAGCATTTCATGTTTTGAAAGCTGAGTGAGGCTTGGGGTGTCCCTTGTGATAATACACTAAAGGAGGGTAATTGTTCCTTATGTTCGAGCCTGAATGTGACTACATTCGTAGCTAAATTTGAATATATCATAAATATGACAATTTTATGTACATGACATATAATGATTCATGTAAACATGTAATTTTCAAAAAGCTGATTGTTAGGTTTGGTCGTCGTGACAACACACAAAAGGAGGGTGATTCATGTTCCTTCTGTTCGATCCTGAATGTGATCACATCAGTAATTATAAACTGGTCATAAATATGACAATTCGATGCACATGACATATAATGATTCATGACTCGTGTATACATCTAATGTTCAGAAAGTTGAGCATGGGGTCTGACCCTCATGACAACAAACAAAAGGAGGGAGGCTATTATCTTCCTTACATTCGAGTCTGAATGTGATCACATATGTAGTAAAGTTGAATATGAAATGGTCACAATATGACAATTTGATACACATACCATATAATGATTCATAATTCGTGCAAACATACGATAAATAAATCACAAAATTCATAAGAAATGTCTAACAACACTCATACTTTTCTTACTCATAATTTAATTGAATTTCAACTAATTACAAAAGTTTAAGAAGTTACAAGAAATAGAATTGTCAAATAGACAATGATACTATTAAATTCTTTAAAGTAAGTTACTATATTTTCCATGACAGGATATATATGTGGGATCCGTTAAATCAATAATAATTGCAAGCGTGATAAAGATTCTTTTTAAGTCAAACAACTTTCATCTTTTTCATATTTTTATTTTTTATTATAAGTTTTATTTTCCCATTTATCTTTACAAAAAAAAAGAAGATATTATCATAATATGCCAATGAGTTAACTAACCTTGCCTTTACATTGACCATTAATAAAAGTTGGTAGTTTTTTTTTTTTATTTAATAATGTGAGGTTTTATCACTTTTATATAGTAAAAATAAAAATGAAAAAAAGTATTTGTATCCTTTTAACTATTTACAAGCCATGCGCATTGGACATTAAAAATATTAATCTTTCAATCATTAAACAAAAGCACTAAATCTTAATAAGGTTCACTTCTAATTTGCTTTTTTTTTTTTTGGTTACCATTCATATTTTATTTAAAGATATTAGGCTTTAATTATTCAATTAAAAGTTAAACGAAAGGGAATTATATTACTAGCTAATATTTTTGAATATCAATCAAACTTGTTATAACTATTAGAAACAATGTTTTTTTTCACCGTGTATTAGTGAGAAATTTGTGTTAGAAAATATAATTTTTCTATTCATCTCCTATTGTATGAGCTTACTGAAAAAATATATGGCGAAAAATTGATTCTCATTGTAATAGTGGATAACTTCCTAGTTTTTCGTATGAAAATATTATTATTTTACTTTTCTCACCAATTCAAATAAAATATCTATAAAAATAAAATCGTGAACTAATATTTTCTTTCATTAGTATGTACTAGGTCCAAATTGTTGGGATTTTAAAGTGTGAATGAAAATTGAGGTAAAATACATTTTAAATTGCGCCATTCCACCTACACATTTTAATTTGATATACTTAAAAAACAAAATCTCCAAATTTAATTTCTCTCATCATTTTTGTATTATTTGAACTCACGTTGAAGTTCTACAATTACATTTGCTATTGCATTATCATTGTTGTAGAACATTTTTTCTATTCTATCTTGAGATGAATTAATCTAAAATATTTTGATAATAACGAAGGAATTAAACTCGTTAATTAAAAATCAATATATACACTCTTTTACGTCAAAGAAGATCGACAGTGCAATTTTTTGTTGGATTTAAGAAGATTTTGTGTGGAAAAACCCACTCATAAATCCAATCATTTTATTTTATTGAAAGGTCCACTAAATACAATTTTTGTAATAATAAATATCATAATGATTAAATGGATAGGATGTGGTAACACTTTTCAAACGGTCAAAATATAATCTAACTTTACATATATATTCACACCATAAATTATATATTATATATTTAGATAGTAGGACCTTCAACAAAGTAATTAGACTTTAGGGTACGTAAGATAAATAATATTGACAATATTTGAATAATTTTCACTTCTACTAATAATTTTTTAAAAAGTTTAATGATATCATTAGTTGAAAATTTTACAAGATCACTTAAGATGGAAAATGTAACCATCTTCATAATTCTTTATGAATCAACTTACATGAAATTTATCTTTATTTTTTATTAGAAAAAGATCAAAAATTAATTTGTCTATTTGCTATTCATGTAACCATTTGTCTAAAATGAATATTTTCTTAGTGATTTAAAAAACATCGTTTTTGCAAGTGATCATAACATAGGTCTAATGAGATGAACATTTGATCTTTTTTTTATATATATAAAAAATGATAATTGAACATGTGAAGTGTACTCGTATCCAATTAAACGATACTGATATCATATGCAATTTTCAAGCTTATTACATTATCACAATTTATCGTTTTTCTTGTCCTCTTTTGCCTTCTATAATTAGTTACCTTCAAAGTAAAAGATTATTATTTTTTTGTACTTGTATACTCCTCTTTAATTAAGTAATATAGTGATACAACCATAAGTATTATTAATTAAGGAGTTAACATTATTGTGATATCAAAAACCTAAAGATCCTATTGTTGAATACGTTCTATCATTTTTCAATCAACTTATTGTTGAGTTTCTACTAGGGTGGAAAAATCAAAACCAATTCGCTCAGCTCGTCCAATTCATTTAAGTTTGGATTGATTATTAACCAGACAATTTATTAGCTTAAGCCATTAAAAATTGTGTTGATATCATGTAACTCGAATTGACTCATAAGAAATATTGTCAAAATATTTTAATTTTTCCAATTTGATATGCTATATATAGGCTATAGTCATAACAAAAAAAAAAAAATTTATTAGGCACTAAAATAGTTTAAAAGAACAAATAAAACAATCAAGTTTAGTAAAAATTATGTTGGATTGGATCTTGACCCATTTTATAACCCATTATCTGACCCATTTCGATCCAAATAATTGGATTATATTGAGTCTTAACCTAATTATTGTCTTAACCTATTATAACCTGCCACATTCTAAATGAGTAAAGGCTATGAAAATATAATTAAGGGATTCGAAAAATTGCCTTCATAGTTTTTCTAGAGAGAAAAATCTATAAAATATTTTATAATAATAAGAAATAATCAGTGACATAAAGAAACATTTTTACAACCATCTAAAAGACACTTGATTTAATCTAAACTTTTCATTTTGACGGTATTACTCATATAAATAAGACATTTAATGTGATTCAAACTTCAGTTTCTATGTTATCTTTTGTGATTCAAACTTCAGTTTCTATGTTATCTTTTGTGATTTTATATAAAATACTTGTATTTCTTTTTAACTTTTTGAATCAAGAACCATTTTCGTGAGACATCTTGATGCTCATGGAAAATCCTATTTCTAATTCATAAGAAATTTTTGTGACTAGGAGTTGACTGAAATTCAATTCTTATGAAGTTTTGTGCGTATATACTTCATAATATTGCTTAAAATATCATTGTATTTTTAATAATATCATTTTCAAGTAGTTTCAGAGAAGGAAAAAATTTTATCTGTTGAATTTATTATGCAAGAACGGATGGAACCTAATATTAAGTTAAAACATTCTCTTTCATATCATACCTCTTTCTCAACATTAAAAGATTAATCAATTCGTATTTTGAATCTTTGAAATAATTCCTAATATTTTCTGATTACTATCTTTTGGCAATTAATCATCATATACATCTTGTTATCAATTGCACTTATGTATTAACCTTATATATTGTTCTAAAAGTCTACTAAGAATGTTTTATGACACCACTTTCATATCAATAATTTCACTAAATAATTCGAAGATATTTGTTGAATCATGTGTTGAGAATGCTAGTTCTGAGTTAAGTGTTTTAAATAACTTTGAATTGCTTCAAAATGATATTTTATTTTTTAATTTGAATTTGAATTTTATAACTAGTCAACCTCTCTCAATTCAAATTTACAATGGTAGTTAACTTTATCTTGATAATGACGTGCATTTTTTTTAATTATGGTATCATTTTGATACCTATACCTAATTTTGAGAACGTCCTTTAAATTGTAATTAAGTTAATTTTTTACAATATAAAATATACCATAATTTGAAATTATTTCATATAAGTTATAAAAAATAGTATTTGAAGTTTGGCAAATTTTATATATCTTTTGTCTGCCTTGTTAAAGATCATACTTCAAATATTTTTATTGAAATTATGATCTTGAAATACCAAACTTCGAACACGATATGATATATATGGTACTCACTTCAAGCATTTTAATGTGAAGTTCAAATGATGAACAAACTTTTGCTTAAAAAAGCAACTTATTCTTTGAATTTCAACTATTCATTACACGATTCACACCTAAATTTAACTAAAATGTAAAATATAAGTTTCAAATATCGTAAAGAACAAAAATCATTAAATTATTAGAATAACAACAAATCTAACAATTCGTTTTGCAAAGACTAGTGACTTGTCAATGCGTTCAAGTTTTATATGAAGTTACATTTACATTGAATCTCAATTAAACTTTTTGAATAAAAGTGGATACATACTAAATGAAATGACAAAATAGGGTGTTTCATCAATTTTTAAGGTAATTTGCTTCCTCATGTGGTGTTGAAAAATGTCGAATCCTTAATTAATTTTTAAGACTGAGCTAAACTCAGATTTCATTTCTTATCTTAAAAAAACATCGCATATCCATTTAAAAATAACATATTTATAAAAACCAATTATCAAAAAAATAACTTATTGACACATATAAAACGCTAAATTCATGAACTAGTTTGCTAGCAACACAAATATTAAACATAGAACAAAATAATATTTTTTTTCATAGGCAATGAGTGTAAAAACAGACTATACATCACAAGAACCTTTTGATCATAACACAAACCATTTAAAAATGTTATCAAATTCTGTGCTTGCTCTCAAATATATAGATTCATTGGATGTTAAACAAATAGTAGTAATAATTAAGACCTGTGATTTTATTTTTTTTTACAAAAATAAAAATGCCAGAAAAGATCAATGGTCCAAGGATCCCAAGCATGCTGATCTTGCAATAAAATTTTATATTATATGATATATATTGAAAAATATAATGAGTAAATTAGTGTTTGTGGGGCTCATAACCAGCTAGTAAAAAGTTAACTTTATAAAAGAAACCACAAGGTTTTGAATCTTGGATAAAAAGGTCTTTATATATTTTTTAATTATTATTTCATTTATTTTTTTAAAAAAGAGTTGATAATTTTTTTTTTATCATTTAATATATTAATAAATTCCGATTTTAGTTGTTGTGATATTTGATTAAGAATATTTTATTTTAATTGATTAAAATATGCATTTTTATCCTTTGGTTATTATATTTATTAATAATTCTACCATGTAATTATACATGTATTATGTTAAACTTGTACTATTAATTACTTCACTCACATTAATGGTGTATAATCATCTATTACAAACATATTCTATAATCAACATTTCATTATAATAATAAATTTATCATATTATGTTATTTTTTTATAGCATCAAAAACATCATTCAGACAAATAATGTCATTATAGAGATGTTTGATTATAATTTTCTAAAAATAATTCAATTATAACATACTTTCATAGGATAAAAAAAATACACATTTTAGTTAATTATATTCATTTATATATTTTAATCACTAGCTATGTAAGAAAAAATAGGGGGAAAAGGTGTCAAAAAATATATTGAGAACATCATAGCCACCTATGCCATTAACCATAAGAGCTCATTGATGTTGTTCCTTTGTGGCCCCTATCCTATATAATTTTTTATAAAAAGAATAAAAAAAATATTTTTTAATTGAAAATAGTTTTTTAATTATTGGTTATTATCAAGCTTTTGCACTATGTTAATGATTCTAATCTAGACACTATATCTTAAGTAAAGCAAAGTAAAATTAACAAATCCCAATTTGGATCATCATTAGATTCTTTTAATTTGAGTAATTATTCTAATTTCTCTCTATTTTCTTTTAACATCAATTAATATGCTAGGACTTTGCTGTTGTGTTATTAACAACCCCCAAATGTGAATTAATTTATATTATTATTTTTACTTTTATTATTTCATTAATTTAGTTGTAAGTTGTCATATCACACATATGAAATTTGTCAATTAAAGAAATCCATACTTTATATGTTTGTCTTGAGAATAGATTTACTTTTAGGATCAAAGTGTTTTTACCTGCGACTTTATTTCAAAGTTTAAATTTAAAACAAATAGTTAAGAATATATTTAAATGTTTTTGAGTTCAATCAAACTTTTTACGGTATGAAGTCGAGTTGAACTGAGGACGATCAAGCTTGGCCAAAGTATAACGAACTCGAACTGAACCAAGCCAGATTTTAATTGAAATCAAGTCAAACTAAATCTAGCTAAATACAAACATATTGAGTTATGAGTCAACTCGGCTAGTTATCCAAATCTAATTAAGAATATCAAAATACTTTCTTTAACATATCAAAATACAATAACTTCGCACAGTATTTTCAAGACTCAAACTCGACATTTTATTTTATTTTTGCACATAGTATGTGAAACCAAGGACATTATAAGATCTTGTAGAAAATGTGATCAAAAGGAACATTCTCACGCTCACTGACAAGATATGACACATTTCACGTTGGATCTAACACACTTCATTTTATTTTTCCTTTTTTTTATTAATCTTTTTTTTAATTTATAAAATTAATTTAATTTTGACCAATTTATAAAATTATATATTTCGTTGGAGAGGAAAGGATCAAAATAGTCTCTCATCTTTGGGTTAAGGCTCAAAGTGATCCTTGAGTTTTCACATGGAGCACTAATAGTCCCTCATATTTGCAATATTGGTGCACTTTTGGTCCTCCCCTAAAATTTTGCCTATTTTTTAAACGTTAATTTTGTCCAGAATTTTATATAAAGAATGTCCAATCGTCTTTTTATATATTTGAGAAAAGGTGATAAGAAAAACACCTTGTTCTGCTTACTAGAAATTTTACTGCAACTAAATTAAGAATATCTTAACATATGACTTTGTAGAAAAAGAAAAAATTCTACTATTGCACGTGAAATTATCATTATAAACCTCTCGACTTTACCTGCAATATGATTTCTACAAAACAAAACAAAGTGTTTTTCTTCTCAAATTTTTTCATATGGAATTTTTATTTTTACTAAATATATAAAATGACGATTGCACATCCATACATACGTTATAGATATATCAATGTTAAAAAATAGATAAAATTCTGGATGAGGATCAAAAATTCACCAACATTACAAGCATGAGTGATTATTAGTGTTTAATGTGAAAACTCAAGGATCACTTTGAGCCGTAACCCAAAAATGAAAGACTATTTTGATCTTTTCCTTTTCGTTGGACAAGTTTTTTTTAATAATAAATCTCTAAAAACCAAGTTCATTAAAAGAAATAATTTAATAAGTGACATTTTGTGTTTATTTCGAGTCAGGTCGCCACATCTAATCCGACCTTTATATTATTTTTATTAATTACATATAAATGCAATTCATTTTTTAAAAAAATGAAATTTACTTCCCACTATTTATAACTTACTTTAAAAAAATATATTTTTGATGAAAAATATTCTTAGTTGTATTAAAACACATTTTGTGTAAAAAATATTATTTTTTTCCTCTTTTAAAGCGGCACCGATCTCTGGATAGACTTTTTGTCTGTGGATCCTTTTGACCAAAAGTCAAATCCTCCCTTCTTTTATGCCATTATGATTTTTTTATTATTTTTTCATAATCTCATTCTCAAAATATATTTTGTAGATTTTTTTAAAAAAAAAACTAATTTGGGTTTTGATTTTTTGGATAAGGGCTAAAATATTTAATTTTTATTCTTAATTTAAACATTTTGATAATTGTGTATTCGTGTAGACTCCTCTTAGTTTTTATCAACAAATTTTGATTATAGACAAAGATCATGTACGATAATAAACTTATTATCTATACATTTATAAATAGCCTCCATTTCGAATTTCAGAGATATTAGTATCATATAAAATAAGGTAGATGAACAATATTTATCCATCTCTTTAGGAATTTTTTTATTTTACTATATCTTTGATTTCGAATCAGTATTATATATATTTTTAATTTGACTTTGATCATTTTTTCATGAGACTAGTGAATATTTTTCATATTTTACAAATGAAATGACAAATATAAGATGCAGAAAAAAATGAAAGTATTTATCTTAAAGAAAATTGTTCCAAAATAAGTTTGATAATTCAATTGAAGATGGACAAACAAAGTGGTAATATTGGAAAAATTACAATTACTGATTTTATCAATACTTCTTATTTATTACCATTTATAACAATACTATATTAAATCTGCAATATGAATTAGAAGTAAATTATGCATGCAGTATATATAATTATAATTGTTTTTTGAAATATATTATGTTTGTTTGATAAAAATTTGCCACAATGTATTATAAGTGTATTAAAATATGTGATAAATGTATTATCCATTATTAAAACTTGTATTATATTTGAATAAAAAAATTATTTTTTGTAAGATTTATTAAACTTATATTATAAATAAATTGAAAGCGATCGAGTGAAAAAATATGTATTTATTATAAATGATAAATATTTTTTTATTTTAATATATTTATGTTAGTTTCCCTATAAAGTTATGATATTAGAAAAAATATTTAATTATATATCCTTAAAATATCTAATTATATGGACCTACAAAGGAAAAAAAGAAAGAATATTAATTGAAAATAGATAATTGCTTTAGCACTATTAAAATTACATCACCTACCAAGACTTTAGTGTAATAGTTCAATTCATTACTTCTTCTTTTTTTATTGCTCTTATGTTCCCTCCTTTTTCCATTTACAAAAATCTTCTTTCAACAAATAAACACAAACACAAACATTTTTATTTGAATCGAGAGTTTTTCAAAAATAATTTTTCTACTTTTCAAGGTAAGGATAAGGTCTATATATCCTCCTCGTACCTCCTTGTTATTGTTGTACGCAAGCACATACACTATAAGTTGAGCTAAGGTCTATTGAAAATCGTTTTTTTTTTATCTTCTAAGGTAGAAATAAGGTCTGTTTATATTCGTGGTATTGTACACAAACACAAAATAAAAAAAAAGGAATGGCAACTACTTTTTAAAAAGTTAGTTCTTCTAACTTTGCACTATTGAGGAATTTTTCTCATCATAGTAAGCACTCTCTTTACTCCTTTTGTGCTCCTTTTGACATTCATTTTCTTCTAAAAAAAAACACAATCATCTTCCAAACGCATCACTAAAGCTTACTCTCTAAGCTCTCTTCTTTCATTTTCTCTATTCATCATGGACAACATGAACACCAACTCTGCTATAACATTGATAATTTTCTTGTTTTTTGCCTTGATTCTTGCATCCGTAAACGCAGTTGTTTCCTCCATCAAAACTGATGCTGAATCACTCTTGTTATTCAAGAACATGATACAAAAAGACCCTTCTGGTGTTTTATCAGGATGGGAACTTAAAAATAATCCATGTTCATGGAATGGTGTAACTTGCAATAGTCTTGGAAGAGTAACAATTCTTGATCTTCAACAATCTGAACTTGTTGGAGAGGTTTCTTTTTCTCCTTTCAATTCTCTAGATATGTTAACTGTCCTTAATCTGTCATCGAATTCGTTTTATGTAAATGCATCAAATTCTTTAGCTCAGCTTCCTTATAGTTTGAAACAACTTGAACTTTCATTCACTGGCTTAGCAGGGTATGTACCTGACAACTTGTTTGCAAAATGTCCAAATCTTGAGTATATTAGTCTTTCTTTCAATAACATAACAGGTTCTTTGCCTCAGAATTTCTTGTTGCATACTGATAAGTTACAGTATCTTGCAATGGACTATAATAATCTTACAGGATCAATATCTGATATCAAGATTGAGACTTGTAATTCATTGTTACGTCTCGATTTGTCAGGGAATCAGATAATTGATTCAATTCCTTCTGCTTTATCTAATTGTACAACGCTTCAAGAATTGGTTTTGGCTGATAATTTCTTCTCTGGTTCAATTCCTAGTTCATTTGGTGAGCTTAAAAGTTTGCAAAGATTGGATCTTTCTAAGAATCATTTATCCGGTTGGATCCCGTCTGAGTTAGGGAACTCATGTAGTTCACTTGTGGAACTCAAATTCTCTAACAACAATATCACTGGTTCAATCCCGAA
Source organism: Solanum sitiens (assembly GCA_016801875.1). Taxonomy (NCBI): domain Eukaryota; kingdom Viridiplantae; phylum Streptophyta; class Magnoliopsida; order Solanales; family Solanaceae; genus Solanum; species Solanum sitiens. The sequence continues at coordinate 853,856 of JABWTJ010000310.1, read as the reverse complement.
TTCCTTCTCATCATGTTCTTCTCTTCAGAATCTTGATTTGTCGAATAATAATCTAACCGGTCCATTCCCTGATTCCATCCTACAGAACTTAGCTTCTTTAGAGTCTTTGCAAATGAGTAGTAACAAGATTTCTGGTTCATTTCCTGCTTCTCTTTCATATTGCAAGAAACTACGCGTTGTAGACTTTAGCTCCAACATGATCAATGGGTTAATTCCACCAGACTTATGCCCTGGAGCTTCATCATTAGAAGAGCTGAGAGCACCTGATAACTCACTTTATGGTCCAATTCCATCTCAATTGTCTCAATGTTCACAGCTCAAGATAATTGATTTTAGCTTGAACTATTTGAACGGTTCGATACCATCAGAGCTAGGAAAACTAGAGAATCTTGAGCAGCTTATTGCTTGGTACAATAGTTTAGAAGGGAACATACCTGCAGAGTTGGGAAAATGCAGCAACTTGAAGAATCTTATACTTAATAATAACTACTTGAGTGGGAAAATTCCTGTTGAGTTGTTTAATTGTGGTAATCTTGAGTGGATTTCACTCACAAGTAATGGACTAAGTGGTGAGATTCCTAAAGAATTTGGGCATCTTTCAAGGCTGGCTGTTTTGCAGCTAGCAAATAACAGTTTGAGTGGTGAGATTCCAAGTGAATTAGTTAATTGTAGTAGCTTGGTTTGGTTGGATTTGAGTAGCAATAGGTTAACCGGGGAGATCCCACCGCGACTTGGTAGGCAGCAAGGGGCTAAAGCATTGAGTGGGATTCTTTCAGGTAACACTTTGGTGTTTGTTCGAAATGTAGGGAATTCGTGCAGAGGCGTTGGAGGATTGCTTGAGTTTTATGGGATACATCCTGAAAGGCTTTTACAGGTTCCATCACTAAAGAGTTGTGATTTCACTAGGCTGTATTCTGGTCCGGTTCTTAGTGCTTTTACTCGGTATCAGACTATCGAGTACCTTGATCTTTCGTACAACGAGCTTCGTGGGAAAATCCCTGATGAATTTGGTGATATGATAGCTTTGCAAGTTCTTGTTATATCACACAACCATTTGTCAGGAGAGATTCCTTCATCACTTGGGGGGCTAAAGAATTTGGGAGTGTTTGATGCATCACATAACAGATTGCAGGGTCAAATTCCTGATTCGTTTTCGCTTCTTTCTTTCTTGGTGCAGATTGACTTGTCGAATAATGAATTGACAGGACAAATTCCACAAAGGGGTCAGCTTAGTACACTTCCAGCAAGTCAATATGCAAACAATCCAGGACTCTGTGGGGTTCCGTTATCCGAATGCCAGTACAACTCACCTGCCACGAATACTGGAGACGGAGGAGGAGGAGGAAAAAGAAGTTCAGCTGCATCATGGGCTAATAGCATTGTTCTTGGAGTTCTCATTTCCATTGCCTCAGTATGCATTTTGATAGTTTGGGCTATTGCTATGCGTGCAAGGCGACGAGAGGCTGAAGGGGTGAAAATGCTTAGTAGTTTGACTACTAACTATGCAGCTTCAGCATGGAAGATTGACAAAGAGAAGGAGCCATTAAGCATCAATGTAGCAACTTTCCAAAGACAACTTAGGAAGCTGAAGTTCTCACAACTTATCGAGGCCACGAATGGATTCTCAGCTGCAAGTCTCATCGGTTCTGGAGGATTCGGAGAAGTCTTCAAGGCAACATTGAAAGATGGATCAAGTGTTGCAATCAAGAAACTCATCAGGTTAAGTTGCCAAGGCGACCGAGAGTTCATGGCTGAAATGGAGACATTAGGAAAGATCAAGCACAAGAACCTTGTGCCCCTCTTAGGATACTGCAAGGTTGGTGAGGAAAGACTTCTAGTTTACGAGTTCATGGAATACGGAAGCCTAGAAGAAATGCTACACGGGAAGACAAGAACACGCGATAGAAGGATCCTAACATGGGAGGAAAGGAAAAAAATAGCCAGAGGAGCAGCCAAAGGACTCTGCTTCCTTCACCACAATTGCATCCCACACATCATACACCGCGACATGAAGTCAAGCAACGTGCTATTAGACAACGAAATGGACGCTAGGGTGTCTGATTTTGGGATGGCAAGGCTGATAAGCGCGCTGGACACACACCTCAGTGTGTCCACACTAGCAGGTACACCAGGATATGTACCACCTGAGTACTATCAGAGTTTTAGGTGCACGGCAAAGGGAGACGTGTACTCGTTTGGAGTGGTGCTTCTTGAGCTCTTGACAGGTAAAAGGCCAACAGATAAGGAGGATTTTGGTGACACAAACTTGGTAGGATGGGTGAAAATGAAAGTAAGAGAAGGGAAATCAATGGAAGTGATTGATCAAGAATTGTTATCAGTGACTAAAGGTAATGATGAAGCAGAAGTATTAGAAGTTAAAGAGATGGTAAGGTACTTAGAGATAACAATGCAATGTGTAGAGGATTTTGCATCAAAAAGGCCTAATATGTTACAAGTTGTGGCTATGTTGAGAGAACTAATGCCTGGAAGTAGTTCAAGCAACAGTGGCTAAACACAAAAAACAAAAAACAAAAAAATGTAAAGTTCTTTCTTGTTTTGTTTGTGCAAGTATTCATCTGCATTTGTATTTAGTCAACAACTTTCTCTTATTTTTTTGCAATATTATTCCCATGTTTTGAGAGTTTTGTGTATATTTCTCTTATTTGTATTGATAACATGTATCTCAATGCTCAACCATAAATATGTATATACAATTTTCACTAAACTAACTCAACAATGTGAAGATTTATATATATAAATATATAAATACATGGTAGTTGTGTAGGAAAAGGGGTTGGGGGGAGGGGGGGGACAGAACATATAAACAAAAAATGAAAAACATTGTATTCATGCACATAGGACATCTCATTCTAAATGAAATCGAGCAAATACGATATTTGATTATAACTGTATATATATGTATATTATGTATATATTTTCAAAGCAGAAGCTAAATATTTGTATGTATGTCCAAGTGTACAGAAAATGATAAAACATTGTATCCATTTACATACAATATCTCATTCTAATTGAAATCGCGCGAATAGAATATTTGTTTATAACTGTGTATATGTATATTATGTATATATTTTCAAAGCAAAAGCTAAATATTTGTATGTATGTCCAATTGTACAGAAATGATAAAACATTGTATCCACTTACATACAATATCTCATTCTAATTGAAATCGCGCGAATAGAATATTTGATTATAACTGTGTATATGTATATTATGTATATATTTTCAAAGCAGAAGCCAAAGTATGTGTGTCCAATTGTACAGAAAATGATAAAACATTGTATCCATGTACATACAATATCTCATTCTAACTGAAATAGCGATATTTGATTATAACTGTGTATATGTATATTATGTATATATTATCAAAGCAAAAGCTAAATGTATGTGTGTTCAATTGTACAGAAAATGATAAAATATTGTATCCATGTACATACAACATCTCATTCTAATTGAAATAGTGCGAATAGAATATTTGATTATAACTGTGTATATGTATATTTTGTATATATTTTCAAAGCAAAAGCTAAATGTATGTGTGTTAAATTGTACAGAAAATGATAAAACATTGTATCTATGTACATACAACATCTCATTCTAATTGAAATCTCGCGAATAGAATATTTGATTATAACTGTGTATATGTATATTATGTATATATTTTCAGAGCAAAAGCTAAATGTATGTGTGTTCAATTGTACAGAAAATGATAAAACATTGTATCCATGTACATACAACATCTCATTCTAATTGAAATAGTGCGAATAGAATATTTGATTATAACGGTGTATATGTATATTATGTATATATTTTCAAAGCATAAGCTAAATATTTGTATGTATGTCCAATTGTACAGAAATAAGGGATTTTGGAGATTTTAAAAACTAATATGAAATAATGGAAATAAGTGAAACAAAAAATGTGTATTTCTGTATTGTCCTTATTTTTTTGATTATTGAGTTTGATCGAATTCAAAGTAACTGGGCTAAGAGTTTTGGGCTTTGATTTCAAAAGGGACATCAAGACTTTGGTGCTATAAAATTTTAAGCCCAACTATAGACTCCAAGTCTCTTTTATTTCCTTTCAGACCTTTCACGGTCTCAATTTATTTGAATTTCGCGATTTAAAAAATTTAATCAGGTATAGAATCTTTACATATTTTTAAAATAAAATTTTTATATTTAAAAATAACGTAAAATTACTATAAAATATAATAATTAATAAAATTTAAGATATTTAAATAATATATGAAAACATATACAGTCAACGATTTTTTTAGATTTTAATTTCGAAATTCTGATTATATAAATTGAGACAAAGGACGTATTATAATGTGGTGTAATAGCTCAACATATCTAGAGCTTTTAAAACCCTCAATATGTTGCCATTTTAATTGATCTTAATTCCTATCAATTTCAATTTTTTTCAAATAAATTTGTTATCTAACTAATGGAAAATTATAACGGCGATATGTGCTATCAATAACGAAATACCAGATTAATTAAAGTATACGATAAATTAATTTGATTCCTTAATTACAAGTGAATAATTACAAAAACTTAAATTCCATTTTAAGGTCAATTATTCACTATCACATTAAGCCATTTTTTGTCACCTCTACATAATTAATTAATATTTTTCTATTATACGATTGTTTTTATTTCCTTTTTATTTTCAACTTGTGCCTATATGGACAAAAGCAAAAGTTATAAAATAACTAGACAAAAACAGTGGGAAACTTCAAAATTCTGACCTTTTTTTATTTATTTTTTATCCGGTGTTCAATACTCATATAGGAATTCGTCTAAATTTAGATTTGTATTGATCTTTAAAAAAAATTGAAGGTAAAACGCTCACTAATAAAGGCGACTACGTATTCGAGTCCTCTAATAAAGGATGGAAAATTACTTATTGATGGTAAAAATACAATTACAATTGAAAACCAAAATAAAGAAAATAAAACAGTTGAATCCGTCTTTGTATGCGTTTACAAGATGTACATTATGTTAGATTGTGTAAATTTTGATTGAACCGATAAATTAAAAAAAAAAACTAGAAAAACATTTCTTATCGATTAAATTGTAAATGAAATTGTTAAATATCTTTATTTGATTAACCGAAAAATGATAATAAATATCCTATTAGTTTAAATATCAATTTAACATATCTATACACCGATAAATACGATATTTATGCCCTTTGTGAGTAGCCCTAATTTCTACTTAGACTTGGATGGTTGCAAATAACATGTGTTTGTAAACATAGCCGGCAAACTATCTTTTTTTTTGTACTATCCAAGAATCCAATAATAAAAGGACAAAATTAAAATAACAAAAAGATAATTGACGTATCCAATTAAAATAAGATCTCATATTGACATTTTTGATACATTGATTTCTCATAATAATATTAATTATGCTATGGTTCAAATAATATTACTCTATAGGAATAACTTAACATATCATTATTTGAAATATATGTTTTTTCATTGTGAATTAGTAAAAATTTTGTATTATGAAATATGATTTTTTTCCATTCATTTTTCATCAGACTCACTCAATAAAAAGATGTATGATAAAAAATATATTCTCATTGAAATATTAGAAAGCTTCCTATTTAATCTGAGTAAAGTTTTACTATTTTTTTCTCATTTTATTCAATCAAAATATATACATAAGAGTATAACTACTAAACATTTGTTAGTAATCAATTGGAAAAATATATTTGGTTTTGTGATACTCTAAGGAAATTACTTTCACCTTGATAAAATATGGAAGAAAAAAATTCACTACAACAAAAATGATTATTAGCGGCATTTAATTTTTAATTGCCGCTAAATATGTATATTTAGCGGCAATTGTCACTCTTTGTATATGTCCTTAAAGCCTTTAGCGACATTGGTTCTAATGACACTTAACTAATGCCGTTAAAGACTTTAGCACTCTTTATTAATGTCAATATTTAATGCCGCTAAAAGTTATTTTTGTTGTAGTGATTGTTGGTATATATTATAATGATACAAAGTCTTAAACTTTAGTGAAACAACATAAATTCCATTAGCTTAGAAGCAAAAACTATTTCCTTCTTGCGAATTCACAATATTACAAATTTTATATGAATTTGAATTTCGAGTACATGTATCTGACACATCTAAATACATGTATATTGAATACATGGAGTAAAATTAGATATAATTTATCCAAGTAAATTTGCATGTATCTGATTTCTCACTCGCCCCTCTAATCTATGGATATTCAAGATACATGTATATAACTTGATTGTATATGAGATACATAGACTATCTCACTCGCTCCCTTCTATCCCGCTTGCCTCTCACCTGATCAATGTATCTGGTAGAAAAAAAATACATGTATCTATCTCATGACTTGAAATCTGATATAAAAGTATTAAATAGTAAGACAATTTATAATTATTTTAAACTATAAGAAGAATTAGTAAATATAACTGAAATGTTCGTATGATTAAGTTTTTCCTTTTAAAATTGTATTGGCTAAAGCTCAAAGCATACAATATCTTTGGTAGAGTACATACAAACAAAAGCAATATGTTAAGTATGAATATCGATGAATCTAACGATATATCTTAAATATTTAATTGTAAATTCAGTTAGAGTATAACGATAATTAAATAATTTAGGAAATAGACAAAATAATGTAAAAACCTTGAACCAATTAACTTGTAGTACTCCAATTAACATACGTGGCCGGCAAATTAAAGAAAATAAAACAATCTAATACACTATCTATTTAGTTTTTTTTTTCAATAAACAATAACATACACTAATTAAGAAAACAAAAAAGACAATTTTCGATTTAATCGACATTTTGGGTCAAATATATGACTCTTATAAAAAAGTAATTAAATTAATAATTGAAGCTTCTTGTAGAGAGTATATATAAAAGGACCATCATATCAGGGAATTATATGATAGAATTAAAAGCTTAATTTTGAGTTTATTAAGAAACTAAAATGTCAAATTATCCTCAATATAATTTTGATGTGAAATCTTCTTCTTCTTCATCAAAAATACCATTAGTTACATTAGGTGCTAGAGTTATAACAAGTGCTACTCTTCTTGTGTCATGGGGTGTGTTACAAACTAGCGTAGTTACTTTTGATGATGGAGCTAGACTTACGTATGATTATTATCGGTCATACAGGTAATCAAAATTATTTCGTGATGGAGTCAGAATTTAAATATTCTATTTAGATCTTGAATATTATGTCGTGAACTTTTGATATTCAAAAGATGTAGTCAAAATACTATGATCACATTCTACTCTTTATAAGCAGAGTCTGAATTTGAATTTTATAAATTCTAAATTACAGATTTTCATTTATTTTAATGTGTGACCTTCATATTCTCTTGTTTAAAGTTGTGTCATTCGCGGGATAGGTTGAGTGATAGTTTGGAGCACCATGTATGACGTCTTAGTATTATCATTTTTCTTTTTCTTTTTTCATGAATGTTTTGTATTGTGTCTCTTGTAAGTTGTGCGTGTCTTATTCACCATTGTATTTCCTTTTTTTTCATAATTTTTTTAATTTATTGCATACGCTCTACTATTTTCAGACCCCTCTTGTAATACTAGACTGAATATGTTGTTGATATCAAATATTAGTGACTGAATTTTGAATTCTTTTGTATGCGTATTCAATAAAAATCTTAATAAGAATACATATAGTTAAAATTATAACTACTGAATTTGTCCGAACTCATCATGTTTTTTTTTTTGTTGTTATTATTATTGCAGTTATACACTTTTTGCTGTGATAGCAGGTGCAGTGTACAATTTGTTGCACATCCCATTTGCAATATATTTTCTCATAAGAAAAAAACCTATGATAAATCATAAGGTTTTTTGACAGATTGAACTCTACGGTGACAAGGTAAGTATCTATATAATTGGACTAGGTATCAAGAAATTAATTTTCTCCTAAAAATTAATCTATCATACATTAATACTGTTAAATGAATATTTATAATATTAGTATAATTTAACATGTTGTAGCAACCCAACGACCTTTAATTTCCATAATGATCATAATGATATCACTTATTATCGACACTTATATTTTTGCTTTTTATTTGTTCATTTTTTCAAATGTTTGAATCGCCTAAGAAAAGTCTAACATACACACCACCCACTTTTTTTTTTTTCATTAGGGCGCGGAAGTATGTCGTTCAAAAAAAAATTTAGATAAAGGTCTCTAAGACTTATAATTTATTCTTTTTGTCCTAATTTATATGATACTCTTTTTCGCTTTTTGAGATTCAAAATGATCATGTTAACTTTAATCAAATATACTTTTTAATCATATTGCCATGCGATCAAGATTTGCAACTTATTACGAATCAGATCTAATTTAATTTAGCTTCAAAGATTGGTCAAACTGGCTCTAAAAAAATTTAAAATGTCACATAATATGTTTTTTTTCCACAGGGATTAATATTTTATTTTATTTTATTTTGAAATTGATGCAGATTATATTTGGGGTACTAGCAATTGGAGCTGGTGCAGCATTAGGTGCAACTATGGATTTAAATAGAATTGTTTATAATGATAATAACTCAAAGTTTCATCATTTCTTAAATTTGATGTATATTCCAGTTGCATTTCTTTGGGCTGGAATTGTCACATCTGGAATTTCTTCTATTTTATCATCTTATAGTCTTTATAAGACTGAATCGTAAGTGAATGCAGTATGCTTAGTGCACGAGACTGTTTTTTTAATTTAGTTCCCCTATTTGTTTTGATGAGTGTAATATTTATATGCTTGTGTTGTTTTAAATAGTGAAACAAAATTATTGTAGAATTTTAATTATAATTATATATATACAAGTGTGTAATTTCATTTTTCTGATTATTATTAGCAATTTTATTTAATTTATTGTACAATTTTACATGACATCCACAATAACCAAGAGATGTAGATATTTTATAAGAGATAATTATAGTACAATGTCTTTAGGTGGTCTTGTTTATAAAATAATCAGCGAATATACAGTTTTTTTTTTTTTTAATATTTAGATAAAAATATACATTAATATACATGATTAGTATATAAATTTTTATATATTTAAGCTAATATCGGTAATTAAATTTAGACGATGAGACAAATATACATCAATTATGGATTCGCGCAAATCAAAAGATAGTCACTTGAACATCCTTTATTATAATCTACATTACATGTATACACAAAAATTATAGGGAAACTTAATAACAAAATATTTACCATTTATAGCAATAATATTTCTTTTTCACTTGATCACTTTTAATTCATTTATAATACAAGTTTAATTCATATTACAAAGAATAATTTTTTATTCACATATAATACAAATTTTAATGATAAATAATTTATTTATCACACATTTTAATTCACTTATAATACAATGTGTCAAATTTTTACCAAACAAACATAATTTATTTTAAAAAATAATTATAATTCATATATAATTCATATATATTGCATATTTCACTTTTAATACATATGACAAATTTAAGATAATATTGCTATAAATGGTAATAAATAAAAAGTATTGCTAAAATCAGTAATAATTTATTAAAATGTATCAATTTATATAATTTTTCCAAAATATTATATTGCGTATATATGTTAAAAACCATATATATTATATAAAATCTTAAACATTATTAACGAAAATTCTAACTTCATCGATGCATGGCTTGACTTGTACATGTGCAATCAAACAAGATAATATCATGTAATTTCAACAAGATATTAGAATAATATATCTCTTATATCCATAAAACATTTCTTCCAACTCAAATATAAAGAGTTGTAAACATTATTAATTATTATACCTTTTTTTGTTTATTTGTTTTGTTGATATAAATTATCTAAGGTAATGAAGGAAATTGTAAGATATCTTCCTCACACTTATTACAAAGAAATATATCTGGAATTGCTTCATGATTTGGTATATTAACACATCTAGTGTGTTGCCAAACTTCACAAATATCACAACAAATCATCCTTTCACCATCTTCATCTTTAGTCCCACAAATACAATCCATAATAATATTATTATTATTCTTAATTCCTTCAAATATCCCTCCATTATTAATATTAATATCATCATTATTTGACATTATTACCCCTCCTAAAACAATCTTGCTTCCTGGTTTCATCACATTAAACACCAATTCTATTCCACTAATTGGGCTTATCAAGTTGTTAATTGATCTTGTGGTAAAGTTCCTTAATCCCAAATAAATATCACCAAAAGCCTTTTCAACTTCAATTTTTAGCTCATCAAATGTCACATCTTTTCTCATTAAGAAACACTCAAATGGGGTCATTACTTTTTCTTCTACACCAAATCCATCCTTGGTTGCCAACATGATCGCGCAATAAATCTTGGATTTATCTGGTTCAATTCTTGAATCTGGCTCTGATACCTCTCTGTATTCCTTGAGGAAGTACTTCGTGTCTAGGATTATTCTAGAAGCTGTTGGAATTGTAGCAAAAACGCCCGTGTAATTTGACATTAATCCCTTATGCTCTTTTAGAATATTGTTGTACAAGAAGTATATGTCCTTCATAAGTTGCACCAATGTGATTTTGTATTGTTGTTTCCCTTTCGAGTCATTAACCCTAAAACCTTGATCTTGTTTAGGAAATGCTTTAGATATATCCTCTAAACAATATTCCAAAACTTTAGTCACTGGATTTAAACATCGACGAACCAAATACATACCAACAATATGATTCCCTAATGACTTGAGAACGAAATCAAGCAACCCTGTATCACCAATATAAGCACGAGCAGCATCACGAACCTCTTGTCTAGACACCCATCGCGATTCAGCCCTTTTTAGGGCTTCCACAACAACCCTAATAGCCATTTCAACGCGTTTAGGTGACCATCTACAAGTTGTGTCAACTAATAGCCCTGGATAACATGAGGTAAGATTATTGTTTTCCTTTGGAATCCTTGATTTGAGCTCCAACATGAAATGAAAGGCATCACAAAGTGTGACTAATGAGTGACCAGATAACATTTGGTACCTTGATAACACTATTAATATCTCATTAATATTTATAATCCCTATATGATGATGATGATGTGCTAATAAAGCTAATGGCATGTTTTGTAAGGCATTAATTGCACTTTGATATGTTTCTTGTGTTACACCAAAGCTCCCACGCCCAAATTTGTAACCCCATCGACCAAACCATGGCTCACCATAGGCTAATGTGTTGAGTAGCCTTAGATCCATGCCTTTCTTTGTTGAGATATCTCTTAAGCTTACTTTCCTTCAAAAACATAGAGAAATTATTATTGTTTTCGATCTCAAATATTAGTCGTTTTGGTAATCTAAAGTTGTTGACTTTTCGAAAAAAGTAAGAAGTTATGTATGACTTCAAGTGCAAATTTTAAGGAAAATGAAGGATATATAATTCAGATAAATACGATGATTAAGGCTAAGGGGTGCACAAAAGCATAAAAGATACTCCTTGTATATCGTTTTATGCATTGTTTGCTTGATTGAATACAAAGTTAAAGACGTCAACGTCACTAGTATAACAAAATAGGTCAAATCTATACCAGCATATTTTTATTTCGTTTTATGTGACATTTATTTATAATGTTCTAAAATAAAAGATATCTTAATATATTTTAAAATAATGCAACTTTCAAACTTTCTATTTTACTTTTAAAAGTAAACGCAGGAAGACAACAAGGAATTGACATATACTACATAAAATTTGTTGATCTTGTAATGTATGTAGTTTTCATCAATTCTGGCACTCTACAAATATGTTCTAACAAGTTTAAAATCATAAATTATATTTTTTTGTTTGTAAAATTTTAGATTGAAACAAATCAGATAAAATGAAATGAAAATAATAATTAAGTTGATGATGACAAACCTAACACGAAGCCCAATGCAAAGTCGATCCCAAAAGTCCATAATTGAGTGACCAGGCAAGTCAGAAGAAGTAGGAGTTTCCAATGATCCATTGACACAAAGCAAATGCCCAAAACCATTAGAATGAAACACACCATGCATCATATGACCTTCTATTTCTATCAAATTCAACTTACTTTTAATTATTTCTCCACCAATAATATTATTAACATCTGTTTTATATTTGTATTTTTGTCCACCTCCTCCTTCTACACAAGCTCCAATTGTGTCCTTTGAAGGCAATAGAAAATGGTATTTCTTGTTGCACATCAAATTGTTGCCCCATCCTGAGGCCATGCATAAGTACTTACATGAGTTTTAGCTTTTATACGTCGATAGTTAATCGGTGACAGAACTAGTTTTTCGTTAAGAAAGTTAAAATATGAAAAGGTAAATATACGAAGAAATTAAGAGAATTTGGTTTATAGTGTAACATAAAAGTCATGCAAAGCAAATTTAATTTTTTTTAGTACTATATTTTAGTAATTTCACTTAGTATTTGATTTAATTTCACCAAACACAAACCTAACAAATGAAGTTACTAATCACTACACATGTTCCAAATGTACTATGAATTTTCTTTTCAGTGACGAGATTCAGAATTTAAACTTCACGTGAACTTGTAATAATTTTCGGATAGTGATATTACCTATGTATTGACAATGTTTGCAATGAGGATTGAGTGACAATTCAACTTGTTCTTCAACAACAAATAGGAATACATGCATTGGTGGATGTCTATGAACTTCCAATTGAAATGACCAAATACTCCCATTTTCTTGTTGTGCAAATTCCAAAAGAAGTTTAACATTTTGGTCAAAATTGCACCCAATAAACTCAATAGGAAACCCTTCTTCACCAAAATTCTTGAACTTAAATAGTACCCTCTCATTATTATTCCTCTTCCTTTTATTCGATCCGCTCAGATCTAAAGTCGACATCTTCTTCACCATCAGAGGAACCAAAGATAGATCATGGATTCAAGAAAATTTAAAGAGAGTTCGTTACTTACTAGTTACAACTTACCAACCTCTCTCTACCTAGCTAGGTGTTTTTAAAAGAAAATTAAAAAGGGTAACACACACTTAATTTGCCAAAAATGACCAAAAATAAAAAAAAAAGTGTCATTCAAAATGGATGGTTTTATTATGTTTGTATAAATATTGGATTTTTTTTTATTATGCAAATCTATCGCAGAAAGCAAGAGTTACATGCATGTATTATAAAAATGGTACCATGCTTTTGGTCATGTTACAAATGTTAAACCATTTTAATTAATTGCTTAATTACTCCCGGCAAATTCTATGGTCAGTTGAGACATGCTGAAAGTTATGTATAATTAGGGTACTATAGATTTAATTAATAGGAAAATTATATAAACACAATGTTACTGGCCAACTATATACTTGGACATGTTAAAATAGGCGAGATTGATAAATAAGCAGGTTATTGACTGTCGAAAAGTTATTGGATTGAAATTAGTTAGACTGAAATAGGCGAATAGCTTTAGGAAAAGTTACATATATATATTGTTCGGCCAACTAACTTATTATTAGTATAGTCACTATTAATATATATATTGTGTATAGGTGTGTACATATACATTAATAGTGTGTATTTTAACTATATAAACTAATAAAGAGTATACACAATTGTATCAACTTTATATATGAGCTAATATCAATATCACACTTAACTATCTTAAATTCAAACTATACAAAACAATATGCTAAACTTCAAACATTTTGTTTGAAATTTGACTTGATAGTCCCAAATTTATACTCATATATATATCATTTGTAACTCCATCCCTATTTTCAACTTTAATCCCATAAATTTTGAAATTTATTTTAAAGACGGCTAAATATTAAATACTCTATAATTTTTGGCTATGTCTTAAATAGTGATCCTTCGAGAAATTATATGTGCACTTGCCCCCTTTAACCCTTGTAAACAAGGCACTAGAGGTTGTTATTCGCGATAATAAGTTTCGATTTTGACTATTCATATATGAGATATTCAGATCGGAAGTTAAATTCTGACAATTCTAAACTTCAGAATGCACAAATCTTTCTTGATGTTGCATATCTAAAAGCATCTCTATTATTATTTACGTTGATTTTGAATAAAAATGTACATTTCACGATTAAAATAGATTGATTTTTAGTTTTTGTTTTTTGACAATCAAACTTATGTTTCATACTATATAAATTCTCTAGAAACAATAATTATGTCAGGACATAATTAATGAGATATTGTGATATAAAATATAAAATTACATTTTACGAAAAAATTCTCTATTACGAGAGACAAAAATTAAAGACGAGCCCAAAATAGAACCATAGTGCAAATGATCCTCTTGATTTTGGCCCAAAATTATTCTCCTTGGAGAGGCCCAATATCAAGTTTATGTCACACCGTCACAGTCATCTTTCTTCGTCTCCGGCGAACTTTGCTTCTTTCCGACCAAAAAAAAAAAGTCGACCGGTGAGTTCCCTTTTTATCTTTTGGCCTAATCCCCTAACCCCCAATGAGTTGTTTATCAGTATTCTGAAAGTAGAAATTGGAAAAATGAACAAAAAATGCCTTAAAAGGTGCGGTTTTGCTCATTATATTGTTGATTATCAGCATGTTTTTTAGTGGTAAAACAAGAATCTATGAACTGAGGATTTTTCCCTTCTGGGTTCTTACTGTTACTCCATAAAGAAAGAAATCAGCTTAAATTTCTGTTTTTTTCCTAGTTAATATGCATTTTTATTAGCTTCCCATGTTAACTAATTGGATGGTTATCCTAGTTATACTTTATATGTACGAGGTAAGGGTAAGGTATGCGTGTATTATCCTCTTTTTCCCCAACCCCACCATATAAGGGTACTATAGAGGTTTTTGTTGCTAAGCTGTGGATGTCTGAATTGCTTGTGTGATACAGAAACACTGATCTATTGCGAATGCTGATGTTGAGTTGATTGATGATAATAGGGATAGTAAAGTTAATTTTATGTCGATCTTCCTTCTATCCAGTTATAAGTTATAGGATTGGTTGCCAGGATATTCAATTGGATTAGACACAAATTCTTTTCTATCTGTACTCAAATCTGTATCTGGTTTTCCATACTGTAGCTTTAAACCCAGAACCATGTGTCTCTGATAGTGAGGGGGATGTGGCATGGGAAAATGCATGTGACATGAATTCTTCGGTTGATTACTGTTGTACAATTTCATGTTCAGTTTGGCTTGGATAGATAATTTGTTTTCATCGTCTCGGGATAGGTAGCTGAGAGATTAGCAAAGCTGATCCGCAGGAGCGATTTTCTGGGATATTGAGAAAATGTACTTTTCCGGAATGAGTAGTTTTGTGGGATAATTGGCAAAATATGAGTGATTTTTTTGTTGCAGAAAGAACAAAAGCGACTTTACTGAATAATTTTTCCATAATTTGAGTGACCATCCATGTAATTAACGCTAGTCAGTATTCTGAGATGTCCTTAATAGAAAAGGAAGAACACAAGGAGTTGAAGGACATAAAGGTGTTCTTTGTCATTATATTGCGGGTTTTCAGCATACTCTAATAGTAACACTAACTCTGAATTGGGGTTGTCATAGTCACTGACTATTATCACTGCATAAGAAAGAATCGAGATGCTTATTTATAAGTTCTTTACACAAGTTAATTTTGTATTCTTATTTACTTCCATGTTAGTTACTCTGAAGCCTTTTTAATATAAGAAGAAAAAGGAGAAATAGTCTATATAAAGGTTTATTATTAATCAATTTATTGCGCAAACTTTTAGCATGCTTCTTAATGGTAGAACCTGAACTCTGAATTGAGCTACCGAGATCGGTGTCTGCTTTCACTGCATGAAGAAATTAACTCCAATTTGTATGATTCGTTATGATATTTGTTACAAGTTAATATGTGTTTTAATTTGGTTCCTATGTTAATCTGTTTACTGATATTCTTTTTATATAAAAAGAAGAAGAAAAGAGTAATGCCATAAAAAGTGCAATATTTATCATTCTATTGCATGTTTTAGCCCATTAAATTGAAATCAACTCATATAGCATCCTTTTAATTTTTCATATTGATTCATACAACCAAATTCAATTTTCCCCCATCAAACTGTAGCATCTGAAATCCACAAATTCAAAATAGCTCTAATATCTGTGTCAGTGTCGTCCATTCCTGATGTAAGGTTAGCAAGGCAGAACACTTAGTAAAATATTTTTTACAAATGAAAAAGAACTTAATAACTAATCTCTAATATTATTTCCTTTGTCATCCAACATTCAGCATGAAATAAAGAGCTAGAAATGCTACTTGGAGAAAATGATCACTCTCCAGAAGTTGAACTTTAGGATGACAGCTTTCCCTTATTCTTTGCTTCGGTTGTTTGCTGTCAATGGTGATTATATAGTTTTCAGACACGCAAGTCAGTCTGATCGGAGTAGTAAGAATGTCAATCGGTCAGTTGGCTTTTTTTGGGGCAACATAGAGATTCAGGGTGGAGTCAACCGCACTGTGTTTGCTCAGACTGCTCCATTTTCTACCATTGCTGGGACAATCCTTGTCCAGGCTCAAGACCTTGGTAAAATGTCTGAAGAGTTAGAAAATGATATTGATGAAAATAAACTTGATGATGCATGGGCTGTGTATGAGAGGCACATGCAAATGGAAGGGTTTCCTAGAAAATCAATTGTTAATAAACTTCTAGCAGCCAGTGCTGAAAGCTCAGATCTTGGACAGCTGGACAGGGCTTATGGCTTGGTTGAACAAGCATTTGAGAAGAAAAAGCATGACTTGCTTGAGAGGAATACTCTTATATATCTCTCTTTAGCTTTTGCCAAATGTGGATCACCTATTCCCGCATCTACTCTTTTAAGGAAGCTTGTGGAAACAGAGAAGTATCCACCTGTGAGTGCTTGGTCTGCAATCCTGGCTTATATGTCACAGACCTCTACTGGATCCTACCTTGCTGTTGAATTGGTCCTTGAAATAGGTTACTTATTCCAGGATGGAAGAGTTGATCCCCGTAAAAAGAGCAACGAATTTCTGCTTTTCATGAAGCCTAATGCCACTTGTTTCAACATTGCTTTAGCTGGATGTCTTCTGTTTGGAACCACTAGAAAAGCAGAGCAGCTCCTCGACATGATGCCTCGAATCAACTTGAAAGCTGATGCTACTTTACTAATCATAATGGCTCATATTTATGAGAAGAATGGACGAAAGGAGGAGCTCAAGAAGCTTAAGAGAGACATGGAAGAGGCCCCTAATGTGACGGAGATGCAGTTTCGTCAGTTCTATAATTGTTTGCTTTCATGCTTTCTGAAGTTTGGAGATCTTGAATCTACATCCCACATGGTTCTAGAAATGCTTCGCAAGGCAGATAAAGCTAAAAATTCTCTTGGTATAGCTAGTTTACTTCTTGAGGTTTCTAGAAGTGGCGATACATTGTGTTCAAATGGTCTTCCCGAGGATGCCCATCATCGAAAGCCAGATGAATCAGGAAGTCTGGTATCATATGAAGATCTCTGTAGGGACAGAAAGTTTTCAAAACTGCAGACCATTGCTAAAAACTTACTTGATGTCTTGGTAATTAAGTTGCAGAAGCAAATTGAATTTATTACAACTGAACATGGTATTCTCCAGCCTACTGAGAAATTATATGTTAAATTGGTAAAGGCTTTCCTAGAAGCTGGGAGAACAAAAGATCTTGCAGAATTTCTAATTAAGGCAGAGAAAGAAGATTCTCCAGTTTCAGTTGATGATTCTGCCTTGGTTCATGTGATAAACTCTTGTATTTCACTTGGATGGTTAGATCAGGCACATGACCTTCTGGATGAAATGCGATTGGCTGGTGTTAGAACTGGTTCTTCTGTTTATGCATCTCTTTTGAAAGCATACTGTAAAGAAAATCGAGCCGGGGAAGTTGCATCACTGCTTAGAGATGCTCGTAAAGCTGGTATTCAGATAGATGCAAGCTGTTATGAAATATTGATCCAGTCCAGGGTGATACAGAAGGACTCTCAAGGGGCCCTTGACCTGTTCAAGGAGATGAAAGAGGCTAAGATACCAAGAGCTGGTCATCAAGAATTTGAGAAATTGGTGAAAGGGTCTGCAGAAGGAGGTGAAGCTAGTTTAATGGTGACGCTTTTGCATGAAATCAAGGAAGGGCAAAAAGTAGATTATGGAGTTCATGACTGGAATAATGTAATTCACTTCTTCTGCAAAAAGAGGTTGATGCAAGATGCCGAAAAGGCTTTTAAGAAGATGAGGAGTTTGGGCCATTTTCCAAATGCACAAACTTTTCATTCTCTGGTCACTGGTTATGCTGCCATTGGCGGAAAATATGTCGAGGTGACGGAACTATGGGGTGAAATGAAGTCTCTTGCTTTTTCTAGTGGAATGAAGTTCGATCAGGAACTGTTAGATGCTGTGCTTTATACATTTGTTAGAGGTGGTTTTTTTGTTCGAGCAATTGAAGTCGTAGAGATGATGGAGAAAGGTAATATGTTTATTGACAAGTATAAATATCGCACCCTCTTCTTAAAATACCACAGAACACTCTACAAGGGGAAGGCTCCAAAATTCCAGTCAGAATCTCAGATGAAAAAGAGAGAGGCAGCATTGAACTTTAAGAGATGGGCTGGGTTATGCTGAAGATTCATAGTCTATAGCCTCCAGTATATTACCCTTCAATACTGGAACTTGTTGCTCTGATAGTTCCTAATGGGTTGACAGTGAAATGAATGGATCTCCATGTTGATCCAAATGTTTTCGACCCATCACTTGATGCTAGCAGATCAAGACATTTCCATGGTTCATTCTTATTAATTTCTGATCATTCAGTTCCTCATCATCATAAATGCCTTGCAAAATAAATCATATTGATGAGATGCATCATGCTTTCTCTGTGCGTGCTTTCAAGGAAACATATAATGGCTGATTTTTTTGAAGGTCAGTCTCCATTGCTTATAATATTGCGTTGTGCTCAACATAGTATCCATTATGAGTAAAGTTGTGCCTGAAGATCATCCGTTTATTTGTGCTCTGGAATGATTTTGAGAGGTTCAGGGTGAAGCATTTATTTTGCTTTACAATAAGAAATTCATCCATTTAATGTATGGAGGCAGTAATCTTCTATTGAAGCTTAACACCTTAGGTGCCTGCATTATTCAACATCCAAAAGAAGGTTTTAGTTTCTGCTATAGCGGTGTATATAATTGCACCGTGACAGACCTGCTACTCATCACAGTTCCTTTAAGGGAACCTTCAACATATACGCAAAATTGCTGAAATGAAGTATTTCGGGGAGATAATTCTGCAAGCACTAATTTTCTTTTGATAAAGGTAAAGTTGTATTACTCAGCAATGAGGGTATGCTGGCAACCACCAAAAAGATTTACAGTAATGACCCAAAAACCAACTCAAGAGAGCTGCTACTAAACTTATAAAGAAGAAAAAAAATTTATAATCTGTCCAGAATCCTCTATACCCTCCTCTTTACACCAAAAAGAGAGTCTTCATACAACGCCATTTGATCTTTTGCACTGATTCTGCAGTATTTTCTAGACACCTCTTGTTTCTTTCTCTCCAAATAGTCCACCATATACAGGAGGGTATCATGTTCCACCATTTCTTCTGGCTCTTACTCCCCCCACCCAGCAACTAAGAAGGTCTGCAGTGTACTGACAGGTAAATCTCTCGAACCTCATTACTGCTGGAAACTCTATTTGTCTGTAGTGGTTTACATAACGACTTCCCCATTACTTTAACAAGAAAGATTAAAGACCTTCAGGTTTAGATGTTAAAGTTTGTTTCTGGAGAAACTAGGTAGGTCTCTATTCTAGAGGTCCAATAAACATGTAACATGTTGAAGCTTAAATATTATGTTGAGTATATGTTTTTTGCGCATTTAGTTATATGTCTGTTAGTTTCAGGACGTGCTTTCAAGCTCATATGATCTTTGAGATGAAGTCTAATGTCATTTTTGCTTTGTATTTTGTGTTGTTGTGAAAAGATTGACTTCGAACATGATTTTTCACTTTTGTGCTTTCTTCTATGTGTTCTTGTGAAAAGCGTGACTCAGAACTATGTTGCTTCCTATGTGTACTGAAAACAATTATTGATATCAAAACAATGATCCTTAGCAGTTAACATTTACATTGAAGAATTTATGTCAAAAGCTAAAAGAACAGATTTTTATTATAAGCGTAAAAGTTCGATGGTAACTTTGCTACTGAAAATAGAGAGGAGCCATCTGAACATCAATAGAAGAAAGGCTAGCTCAGACTTAGAGTATGGGATGGGATACAATTAATTAGTTTATTGTTGATTAATATATTTTGAAATTGTTGCCCTTGAGAATAGCATTAGAGAGAGGCCTAGGGCTTTGTTCTAGTGGTAAGAGCTTAGTGCACGTCAGAGGTTCGATATTTAAGTGGAGAAGGGTAGAATGGCGGGCTCATTATTACCAAATTTGAAACTGTGCACCACTGGCTCTCAGGATTTCTTGGTTATAAAAAACAAACAAAAAAATGGCGTAAGAGAGACATTTGCTCAATTGTTAGTTCATTGTTTTTTGGGTTAAACAATTTTCTTGTGGGTTTCTAATATTGGTTTCAATGTCTAACAAGTTGGTCGAAACAAAAAAAAAAAGACCTTTTGCTTACTCCACAAAAATACAGCACAGTTTCTAATTTGAGCACAAGTGTACTGATTCTTGTGACTTTTGATTAAATAATATTATGAGAATGTAAGTAAGACTGACAGATTTGAAAACTTTGAGCCTTATAATTTTAACATGAAGACCTCCTACTGATAATTGTCACTTCTCATCACCTGTCTACATCTTGTTTATCTTCTATTGCTTTCAGCTTATTTCTTCAGGGGTCTATGGGGCTGAGTCGCTTCTTTGCCATTCCTTACGTCAATAGTATGCAAAAAGTCAAACTAAATTGTCTTATGCTACGATGTTTTTGGTGTAATCAATTATACTCAAATGATACTCTCTTTAATTGATGTACTAGATTCAATTTAGTAAAAGATAGTAGAATTTGAAGTACATGTTGTAAATACTAATTAGTGTACTGACTTTTGAGGAATAGACAAAGTTACCATTTTCAAAAAAAAAATAGAAAAAAAAGAGGAGAAATCGTTGCAAAAAATGGAAGAAAGAGCTGCTTTGGCTAAGATAACTCACTGAATCATGAGGATTTCCTGCAATATGTCAAGTAGATTTCTCACTGGACTTGAGCACTCTTGGCCTTGTTCTTCAGTGTTTGTAAAACCTTATGTCTTATCGGAATCATTTTTGATCCTATCGAATATATTTAAGATTTAGTTCCATCTATGGTTTTCTGCAGGTAAGAAAATTCAACACATGATGGCATTGAGAAGATATTGTGAGACGAAGTGGTTTAACATCACACTGGAATTTGATTTCTCCTAATTGATGTGTAATATGTGTGCACTATTCTAGCTTAGATGGATTCTGTAGTCTAGTTAAACTTTTCCTCCCACACATGTTATGTAAGACTTAGTTCGCTATATACTTGTATTTTTGAGTTTGGTACTATGAAGGTGATGGGTTTTTGTGATATATTATCTTTATTATAAGTTTGTCACTTTTAGTAAATGTGATTGTACCATATGATATGCACACATGTTTCATTGTTAAATATAGTGGAACACAGCGAAAGGGAAATTATTCAAAGGATCCTTATTACTATACCAGAACTACATTACCACTCATGGGTGTGGCGGGATGGTTGAAATCTCTCCACCTTTAATTAAAAGTGTCACTAAGCCCGGGTAATGGAGAACTTTTGGTGTGTAACACTTTCACAAGTATGTGGCGTGAATTTAGATCAGTCTAGCCAATCAGTTTCAGATACTAAATGGCTAAAGGTGAATTTGGATTAGTCTAGCCATCATTGTTTACTTCAGTGTTTTGTTCTAGGGTTGTGAAGGGAAAGAAATCGGATTTATCGTGTGACAAAGAAGAGAATATTGTAGTTTGTACAGATGAAATTTTGAAGTCTTTATAGTATGAACTGAAAACTGTAGTTTGGACTTTGAAATGAGTCTTATCCTCATTTCTAAGACTGAATTTTTGAAGTCTTTATAGTATGAACTGATCTTTTTGATTGGCCTGAAAGTCTCTGATTGAGAATGACATGTGTGGCCAAAAATGTTTTTGCTAGTTCTGTGGGGTTGACAAAATGGTTTTGTAGTGGACTTTGACAATTTGGAAGTATAATAGTAAACTTTGACTACTTATTGTGCTTTCTTACATATAGTTTGGTAATAGGAAGAGTATTAGAAAACCAAAAAAGATGACCACCACCAGCAGAAATGTGCAGCATTTTGTTCATGTAGTTCTTGTTATTCTTCATTGTTTTAATACAGGATTTTGCACAGAAGTAGATAGCATTACCAGCACTCTATCTCTGAGGGATCCTGGGATTTTATCATCTCCAGGAGGCGTCTTGAAGTTGGGATTTTTCAGTCCTCTAAACAGCTCTAACAGGTATGTTGGTATTTGGTACAATTTTTCTGAAACGATGGTCATTTGGCTGGCTAATAGGGACAAACCTTTAAGAGATTCTTCTGGGGTTGTGAAGATAACTGGTGATGGAAATATCGTCGTTATGAACGGGGAGGAGGAGATTCTTTGGTCATCAAATGTTTCAACCTCTCAGGTAAACTCAATTGCCCTTCTCCAAGATTCTGGGAACTTTGTTCTTGTAGATCATCTGAACAATGGGAGCACAATATGGCAGAGTTTTGAACATCCTTCTGATTCAATTGTCCCTAAAATGAGTATAAGTGAAAACACAAGGACAGGGGAGAGGGTAGAAGTAAAATCTTGGAGAAGCCCTTGGGATCCTAATTTCGGAAACTTTTCTTAGGAATGAATTCTGGATTCATTCCTCAGGTGTATATCTGGAAAGGTAGTCAGCCCTCTTGGCGAAGTGGTCAATGGAATGGCCAGATCTTTATCGGAGTGCAGGATATGTATTCTGTATCGTCTGATGGATTCAATGTAGTGAACGATCGCGAAGGTACTGTATACCTTACTGGCCCTGGTGATTTTGATTTCTTAACGAAATTTGTCTTGGATTGGAAAGGGAACTTGGTTCAATCATATTGGGATGTGAATGAGACAAACTGGAAGATAATATGGTCAGCTCCCAATTACGATTGTGAAGTTTATGGAACATGTGGTCCATTTGGTAGCTGCAATCATTTGGAGTCGCCGATCTGTTCTTGTCTGAAAGGTTTCGAGCCAAAGCACAGGGAAGAATGGGAAAAGGGGAATTGGACTAGTGGTTGTCTTAGGAGGAAAGCTTTGCAATGTGAAGTAAGGAATAACTCAGGGGATTCAAGTAAAGAAGACGGATTTCTAAAGATAGGGTCAATAAAATTGCCTGATTTTGCAGAAAGGTCATCGACTAGAGAAGACCAATGTAGAAGCCAATGCTTGGGAAATTGTTCCTGCAGAGCGTATGCATATGACTCAGGTATTGGCTGTATGTCGTGTAGTGAAATGATTGACATTCAGCAGTTCCAAAGCTCGGGGAAAGATCTCTATATTCACGTGGCACATTCAGAGCTTGGTAAGTATTCTGGTGCTGAATAAAAAACTCATTGTCAGTCATTTGAGATAGACATAATACGTAAACGTGCCCTTTTACTTGGCCTCAACTCACATCTATGCTCTCATGCATACTCAAAGTTGGATGGCATGGATGTCAGCAAAGGCCAAATCAAAAGACACATTTATGTATTATGCCTTTGAGATATGTTCGACTTAATTGAATTAAAGAACTGATATTTGTTCACCTTTAGTGTTTTCTGCAGATAATGGTAATGACATAAAGAAAATCGTAATTCCAGTAATCGTTGGTTCTCTTACACTCTGTTTTTGTCTGTACCTTTGCTACACAATGGTGATCAGACGTAGAGGTAAACATGCTATTAAGTTTTTGTATTATACATTTATAAGCGCTTTGTTAGCTATAGTAACTTGCATCCCTACTGATATTAGGAGTGAAAAGAGAGGAGTTAGTTTTACTTGGTAACAGAAGTCCAGTTAATATGGAAGAATTACCAGTCTTCAGCCTCGATACGATTGCAAATGCAACATCCCAATTCAATGAAGATAATAAGCTTGGTCAGGGCGGTTTTGGTCCAGTTTACAAGGTACAAGTTTCATCTCTCTTGATCACTTACCAAATTCCAAGTTACTGTCTTACTGATATTGGTGATTCCTTGTAGGGAAAATTGGAAGATGGGAAAGAAATAGCTGTCAAGAGGCTTTCAAAAGCCTCGAAACAAGGGCTAGAGGAGTTCATGAATGAAGTGTTGGTGATCTCGAAAGTCTAACATAGAAACCTTGTTAGACTCTGTGGATGCTGTGTTGATAAAGAGGAGAAGATGTTGATTTACGAATACATGCCAAAGAAAAGCTTAGATGTGTTTCTCTTTGGTTAGTCCTTGTTACTTCTCATCTGCATAACTCCACGAGTCTATGTTGCTCAGACTCTTCAATAATGTTGACGGATGCTTGCTAGATCCCCCAAAAGTACTGCATTTTTGGAGGATCTGACATGAGTACATCAGCATTAATCTGAGCAACATTACTCCACATTTCTTCTGATCCTCTTGTTTAAATTCTCCGTTCATATTTGACAAACATCTAGATGAAGGACATCGAGACATTTTGGATTGGACAAAACGTTCCATTATAATCGAAGGAGTTGGTCGAGGACTCCTTTATCTACACAGAGATTCAAGATTGAAGATAATTCATAGAGATCTAAAGCCAAGTAACATCTTGCTCGATAATAACTTCAATCCCAAGATCTCAGATTTTGGCATGGCTAGGATTTTCGGATCTGATCAAGATCAAGCAGACACAATGAGAGTAGTTGGTACTTAGTAAGTGATCATTGATCTATATACAATACCATAACTTTGCATACCAGCTAAACTACTCGAATCGTACTGACATTTTTACAGTGGATACATGGCCCCCGAATATGCAATGGAAGGAAGATTCTCAGAGAAATCCGATGTTTTCAGCTTTGGAGTTCTCATCTTAGAGATCATAAGTGGTCGAAAAAGTACAAGTTCTTGGACTGAGACATCCTCTTTGAGCCTTTTGGGATATGTAAGACTCCTCTTATAGTTGCTATAGCAAAATGTTTGTTATAAAGAGTATAATATAACATAACATAACATGAAAAACCGGTCCCAAAAAAGAGCTTGAAATGTTATTACAGAGGACGACTGTTATAAAGAGGTCTGACTGACTATATGTACCTTATATTTAGTTCAAATGATCCAACTTTTCATTGTTTTCAGGCATGGAAGTTATGGAAAGAACAAGATTTATCAACTTTTATCGATTCGTTTATATTGAACACGAGCTCGGAAATAGAGATCAGAAAAGACAGGCCAAGTATTTCATCTGTTCTTGTTATGCTTACTAGTGAAACAAGTAGTCTTCCAGCACCATCACAACCTGCTTTTACTGAAAGAAAACACTTCAGAATGTGCAATGAAAATAGAGAAACTAAGTTTACTTTGAACAAAATGAGTATCACAAACCTTACTGGTAGATAACATGAGCATATAATATTACTTTTTTAATATTTGCACAATTGTTATAGTATGATCCATTCGTCTCGATTTATATGATATCTTTTGTTTCAATATGTTTGATAATATTGGGTCCGTGTAAAGCACGGATTGTTTGTTATTAGTTGCAAATAGAATTAGGGTAAGATATCACACCTGGTGTTTGTACTAAGTCGTATAAATTTACTATAAGGTAAATAATTTATCGTACTTTCACTTTTAGTATATTATAAATGTAAATTACTAAAAAATAGTGTTATAAATTATGATAATTAACAACTTTAAATATTTTAAAAACATATTAAATATTTAATTTACCCTCGAATTTTTACATATGTAACATAGATTAGGATTGATAGAGCAACATATATTATTTTAAAATTACATAAAAAAATATATATAGTAAATCATAATAATTAACAATTTCTAATATTTAAAAATCAAACAACTTCATGAATTGAGACAAATAGGGGAACATATATATTGGGCTGCTTATGATCAGTTAAAGAATACTCTGATTTGTTGTTCTACTTATATTTAGTACATTCTCCTCTTTAATTTATTTATTTTACTTTTCTTTTTAGTGAATTATATATATTTAAAAATTACAAAAAATAGTATTATAGAAATTCTAAAAAACTAGTATTCTAAAACACAACAGGTAACAACTTAGAAATTTAATAAACATATTTTGGTTGACTCTTGAAATTTTACATATGCTCACATAAATTAAGACAAATAGTAATATATATATATATATATTGAAATTACGTAAGAAAAATATTATAAATCATAATGATTAACAACTTAAATACTTTTAAAAACATATTAAATTTTTTGACAGACTCTCAAAATTACATGCTAGGGAGGACACCATATATCATTTGAAATTTATATAAAAAGAAATCACAATAAATAAGAATTAAAATATTTAAAAATTATATAAGAAATATCTTAATTTTATTTATGCTACATAAATGGAAACAAATACATCAATTATGATTTAGTAAATAATTGTATCTATACATTCAAGAAAAAGGGTCAAAAATACCCTCCAACTTTGATTTATTGTTTAAATTTACCCTCGCCGTTAAAATAGTTAATTTTACCCCTCCCGTTATTAATTTCACCAAATTTATCCCTCATTAGGCGGATTGACCCAAATTGACCCGAATTTCTTTTAAAAAAACCTTATTCCTTAATTTAATCCAATAACCCGACCCATTCTTCCATATCTGCTATTTTAACCCAATAGTATCAGTTGCTTCCTACACTAAAATTGAAAATAGTATATGAAAAGATTCTGAAGGATTTGAATATACACTAAAATTGGTCATTAAAATTAAATTCAAACCACGTCAAGTTGAAGAAATTTGTAAGAAAACAAAAAATTCTTTTAGTAAAATAAAAACTATTACCAAATCTCATATTCTCGCAAGCTGGATAAGAAAATTCTACCGGCAAACATGAAACCCTAACATACGAGGACAGAAGCGATGATAAGAACTGTCCTTGCACTAGTACTTTCAAAGGAATAAATTGTGGGCATATGAAAAAAAAAAGAAGAGAAAAATGGAGCATTTAATCACACATCTTTCACCTCTTATGCAAAATGAACTAATATTTACAAAGGAATAAATTATGGGCATATGAAAAAAAGAAAGAGAAATTTTTTAATCACACATCTTTCACCTCATATGCAAACTAATTGATGAATATTTGATTTTAATAAGAAGAATCAATGCTAAATATTTTTTTAGAAAATAGTATCCTTTCAGTTTTGAATTTAAATTGAATGAGCAATTTTATATTCATATTCTTCAGCACTGATATAACTCTTTCATATACTATTTTCAATTTTAGTGTTGGAAGCAACGATTACTATTGGGTTATAATAGGATATTTAGAAGAATGGGTCGGATTATTGGGTTAAATTAAGGAATAAGGTTTTTAAAAAGAAATTCGGGTCAATTTGGGTCAATCCGTCTAATGAGGGATAAATTTGGTGAAATTAATAACGGGAGGGGTAAAATTAACTTCATTTTAATGACGAGGATAAATTTAAATAATAAATTAAAGTTGAGGAATATTTTTGACCCTTTTCCCAAAAAGAATTAGCCCATCCCCGGGAAAAAAAAATGTTATCTCAATTTTATGTAATTTTCAATAAAGATAGGATAAAGAATGAAGTTTGGACTCACTATTATTTTTCTATTTTGTGAATGGAGTTTTGCGCTTACTATTATCTTTTTATTTTGTATTTTATGTTTCATATTTATGTTTGCATCTTATATTTAAGGTCGATCAAAAAATATTTCTTTTATCCAATAAAGGATTGAGTGACTTGTTTATACTTATATTTGTATATATATTAAGAAAGATAACTTTGAAATCATATGACTAATCTCTCATTTAAATAGTTATTATCCACAGTAAATTATATTAGTTTAAATAAATATATTTGTTTTTATGGTTCCTTCCTAATATCATATAGTTTAAATTTGTCGTTAGATAACAATGAAGTCTCGATTTATATAACAATTGATGAAATGTGATCACATTGTTCTTTACTCATTATTTACTTATTTTATTTTATTCTTTAACTTCTTTTATAATAGTATACTATTTTTCTGATAGATTATAATTTAAATACTTGTGAAATTATGTAACACAAAGATACGATAGGATATAATCTATGGAAAGATTATATTCATTAATAAAATATAATAATTAATACAATATGTTACGGTAAAATCATTTAAATAAAACTCTAAAAACTTTTAAATTAATAATAAAAAAACACTTATTTTTGGTTTTATTATGCTTCAAGGTATCAAAGTAGTAAACGTAAAGATAATATTCGGCTGTTTTTGTTTTTTTTATATATATTAAATTGCATTTATATTTATATTAAATTGCTTTCATTGGAAGTTGAAAAAATAAATAAATTGATAAAATGGTCTCTCTTTTCTCTCTTTCTTAAAAGGGTTTCTGTCATCTCTCTCTCTCTCTTCCTTTCTCTCTCCTTCAGTTCTCTCTCTCTCTCCTCTCACCTCTCACCTCTCACCTCTGTCTCTCTCTCTCCTGAAAGGAAAAAAAAAACCCTAAGAGGTGTTTACCAACAAGTAAGTTTCTCTCTCCCTGTCTTTCTCTTTCTCTCTCTCTATATCTCTTTCTTTAAAAATTTGGACTTTTTTTTTTTCTATATATGTTTTATCTCTTTCTTCATTTGATTATTTTTTTTGTTGAATAAAATATGTACTTGTCTTTGCATGCTAATTTGCTAATTTCATTTTGATGAGTTTTGTTGGTTTAATCTTGGATCTGTTTTTGTGTATGTTATTTGTGTCAGATCTGTGTTGGTGAACATAAAGATTCAATTTTTATTTGTGGGTTTGCATTTCTGTTGATTTTGTGTACCCATTTGTGGATTTTTGTGTTGGGGATGTTTAGATTTATGAAATATTGTATTTAGTTGCTGATCTGGGAACTTTGAAATATTTAAATTTTGTTTGTGGGTTTTTGTTTCTAGTGGCTGAAATGTTGAATTTGGTGAGTTTTGGGTGCTCATTTTGTTTGTGGGTTCAAAAAATTTGATCTGGAAAACCCAAAAGATTGTATTTTTATTTGTGGGTTTTTGATTCTGGTGGCTGAAATGTAGAAGTTGATGAGTATTTGGTGCTCATATTGTTTGTTTTGTTGGGGTTATTGAAAATTTGATCTGGAAACTTAAAAGATTTTAATTTTATTTGTGGGTTTTTGTTTCTGGTGGCTGAAATGTTGAATTTGATGAGTTTTGGGTGCTCATTTTGTTTGTGGGTTCAAAATTTTTTGTTGGGGTTATCAAAATTTGTATCTGGGAACTCAAAAGATTCTAACTTTATTTGTGGTTTTATGTTTCTAGTGGCTGAAATGTTGAATTTGATGAGTTTGAGGTGCCTAATTTGTTTTGGGTGCAAATATTTGAGTTGGGGGTATGGAGATTTGTCAAATTTTCTAGTTATACATTTCATTTCTATTGAAAGGTTGATGAAATTGCATATGAATTGGAATGATGGCGATGGCAATGGGTATGGGTAGATTTGATTGATTTGCTACTGGCATTTAGCTTTGGGTTGCTGGATCTGCTCATATTATGCTTAGTTGACTTGATTTTGTTATTTACTATTCCATTTCAAATCTTGATAGTTTTTTTATGTTGGATATATTCCTAATCTGAGTCTTATATGGAGATTAGTAATTTAATGCATTTTTTGTTGGGCATTTCTAATTGTGGCAAAAAATTTAATGATAAGTGGTGATGTTTGGATTCATCTGTAGTTTATTGATGGATGACGACGGCTTGAACATGAGGAACTGGGGTTATTATGAACCTTCTCTTAAAGGGCATCTAGGTCTTCAGCTGATGTCATCGATGGTTGATCGAGATGCAAAACCTTATCTTACTAGGCGTGAGAATCCAATTATGCTCGGTGCTAATGGGGTGTTCCATTCCCGGGATTCTATCATCCCAGAAGCGCCTTTATCTCATATTGACTATGTAAGGGACAGTTGGATAAATCACAGAGACAAATTTCTTCATATGTTTCCCGGGAGTCCTTACACTTCAGTTCTCCCTGATGCTTCTGCAAGTACTCCCATGCAAATGGTACAACAACCTGATACAACTAAGGATGTGGGGGTGAATGTTGAGGAACCAAGTGTTAAGAAAGAAAGTGGTCCTTCAAAGAGAAAGACTGGTGGTGCCACTCCCAAAGCACCCAAAGCAAAGAAGTCAAAGAAAGTGTCATCCGCACCTAAGGAAAATGGCAACCCCTCTCAACGAGCAAAACCAGCAAAGAAGAGCATGGACATTGTATTAAATGGAATTGATATGGACATTTCTGTCATTCCTATACCAGTTTGTTCCTGTACTGGTTCTCCTCAGCAATGCTATCGATGGGGATGTGGTGGCTGGCAGTCAGCTTGTTGCACCACTAGCATATCAATGTATCCACTTCCAATGAGTACTAAAAGACGTGGAGCAAGGATCGCTGGAAGAAAGATGAGCCAGGGAGCATTCAAGAAGGTTTTGGAGAAACTTGCTGCAGAAGGATACAATTTTGCTAATCCAATTGATCTGAGGACTCACTGGGCCAAACATGGTACCAACAAGTTTGTGACAATCAGGTAGACTTACATAGAGGGTACCATTACAGACTGCCAATGCGTCTTGTTTGTTTACTTGTATATCCCCTGGGGCCTTTGCAGAGGTTTACTTGGTACCTTTCTGTAGTCCATGACGATACATGTTTAGACTTCGATATTTTAATTTTCAGCAACAGTTGTTTAATTTTTCATTTTGTTGCTTTTGGTGGTTGGCACTCTGCTCTGCCTGCCAACAGTAGGATGTTGAAAATTTCTTTTCTTGATCGAATGTTTTTTAAGATGAGCATGTTCATCCATTTATTTTTACTCCTGTCAGTTATCTCTTTTCAATACTTATCGAAAAAGAAAAAAAATCTCTTCTGAAGACCGTCCACTCTGTTTGATTTTCTTTGCACCTTTGTCCTATGAGTGTTTTTGTCATGAGTGATGCCTTTGTTCAGAGGATTACATGAATGTCTAATGTGTTTGCAACTTTCTGCACCTTTAGTCCTATAGAGTGTTATCACCTCAGTAACTTACAGTTACATAGCTCGTGGCTGATGACTGTCGTTAGTACAAGCAATCTTAAGATTGGCGTGTGCTTCGACTGTGACTTTGTGTAGCTGTTGGTGGCTGTCAACTATTGTGAAAAATATAACAATCTTAAGATTGTAATTTGCATTGACTTGGTAGTGTGGGTTGGTCCTTGTTAACACTATTTGAGTCAAGTGATACTGTAAAGTTTCTTAATTTGGGGTGTAGCTGAAGTCTGAACTTTGTAAAGTTTCTTAATTTGGGGTGTAGCTGAAGTCTGAATTTTTCCAGTCACTAACTCTAGGCATGCTCTAAAGTTGCTGTTTTTTGTGTCAACATTCTTATTGTAGATGTTCGTGGTTTTGCATTCTGATAGTCTGAAGTGCGTAAATGTGACGCCGTGACGATGACTATTTTGTTGTCTAATCTCAGGCTGTGAAACAATTGTGATGTTCATTCCTTTGTGAAGGTCGTATTGATAAGTTTCTTAATTGGAAGAACTGAATTTTACTTATCACAAAACTTGCCAAATGTGAAAACTCAAGTTAGGATATGCTTAACTTCTTGCAAGAAATTAAAGTTGAATAAATAAAAAGATCACTTTTGATAAACTTAATAGCCAAAACTTTTTAATTTGAATTTACTCCTAAATATATTGAACCATTTTTGTCATTTTCTTGCTGTCACACCATTCACATTTTAGAAAGTTAGCAAGCAAAATGACAATTCATACTTTTTTTGTTAAAAAAAATTCTTAGGTTTTAATATATATATATATATATATATATATATATATATATATATATATATTTTAAGTTTGACGTTTGGAATGATCGAAGAATTTTACTTATGAATTTTATCATAAACCAGTCACTCCTACTATTATAAGTTTTGCGCACGAAATCTTAGACATATAATAAGAAATTATCTAAAAAAAGATTTATCTCAATTAAAACTTCAACATGATTTTGAAGTTTGCACCCATTTCATTGATCGTTAATCTTAATTTGATTGCCTCGTACTTGACTGGCACTCATTAATGAAATTAGTGCACAAAGACATATTACAGTTACGGATTAATGATATTTGATTGAACATGTAATCGAGAAATGAATGATGGCATCAAACATTTTAAAACGTCATAGCACTAAAAAAGGTGTCATGTAAATTGAGACAGATAGATTATGATGTAAACTGACAATTGTGCATATGATAAAATGGCAATTCCATATGCTCATGTTATCTACCAATAAGGTTTGTGATACTGATATTGTTCAAAGTACACTTAATTTCTCTACTTTCAGTAAAAGCAGATTGTAATGGTGCAGGAAGACTTGTAGTTTCACTAGTAAGCATAATAAGAACAGATGAAATATTTGGCCTGTCTTCAGCAAATTGTTGAACACATAGCAAACCAATCTGTATGCATTTTCTGATCTCTATTTCCGAGCTCGTGTTTAATATGAACGGATCGATAAAAGTTTATAAATCTTCTTTCCATAACATCCATGCCTGAAAAAACAGTGAAAAATTGATCACCATCAAAATTATTGATGCATAAAACACAGTGACTATACACCATCATAATGTAATGTAAAAGTATAAGTTACGTACGTACATACAATCAAACCTCTCTATAATAACACTTCACTATAGTGGTGAAATTTTCCTTGGAACCGGTTTTTATGTTATGTTATATAATAACATTTCCATGTAGTAGCCAAAAAGTATCTGGACAAATGACGTTGTTATAGAGATGTTTGACTGTACTACAAGCATTTTTGGTAAGAGTAGTGTTTTGAATAGTAGCATTATAAGATGAATCTTACATATCCGAAAAGGCTCAAAGAGGATGTCTCAATCCAAGAACTTGTACTTTTTCGGCCACTGATAATCTCTAACACTAGAACTCCATAGCTGAAAACATCAGATTTCTTTGAGAATCTTCCTTTCATTGCATATTCCGGGGCCATATATCCACTGTAAAAATGTCATCACGTTCGCGTTTTAGTTAAAAAATATGTATGATATGGTTTTTTTAAGGGAGAAAACTATGAAATGCTGCTGATGTACTGATGTCGGATCCTTCAAAAAATGCAGTACGTGTTTGGAGGATCCAACATGCATACATCGACATTATAAGAAGTGCCTTTTCAAGAGTAAGGACTAACCGAAGAGAAACACATCCAAGCTTTTCATTGGCATGTATTCATGAATCAACATCTTCTCCTCTTTATCGACACAACATCCATAGAGTCTAACAAGATTTCTGTGTTGGAGTTTAGAGATCACCAACACTTCATTCATGAACTCCTCTAGCCCCTGCCCAGAGGCTTTTGAAAGCCTTTTGACTGCTATTTCTTTCCCATCTTCCAATTTTCCCTAGAAAGAATCACCAATTTCAACGACGACAAACCCAATGTAGTCCCAAAGGGGGGAGGGTAGAGTGTACACAGAACTTATCTGTACCTCGAGGAGGTAGAGAGGCTGTTCAAGTAACAAAAGTTACAATGCATCATCTTATAACTCTCAACTACCTACTCAGCTTCTACACTAATTCGCAACCTCCATGACCTGCTGCTATCTAAGGTCATGTCCTCGAGGCTGAAGACTGGTAATTCTTCCATATGAACTGGACTTTTGTTACCAAGTAAAACTACCTCTTTTTTCTTCACTCCTAATATGAGTAGGAATACAAGTTAACTATAGCCAACAAAGTGCATTTTTTTTTATATAAAGCCTGTTTTACCTCTACGTATGGCCACCCTTGTACAGTAGATCAACAGACAAACACAGAGTGTAATCGTACCAAAGATCACTGGGATTACAATTTTCTTTATGTCTTTATGATGATCTGCATTGTAGAGCAAACACAAAACGCGAACAAATATCAGTACTTCACAGAAGTAAGCAACTTAGAGTATATAGATGGAATCGAATTGAGTCCATGATATCTAAAATGATAGAATAAGCTATACTGGCTGGAAAAAAAAGTAGATAGCCAGTATACATACCGAGTTCTGAATATGCCACGCGAAAATAGAGATCTATGCCCCAGATTTGGAGTTGCTGAATATCAATCAAGTTGCTACTCCACAACATACAGCCGATACCTGTGTCAAATGCGTATGCTATGCAGGAACAATTGCGCAAGAATTTGCTTCTACATTCTTCTTCTATAGTATATGACCCTTCTGCAAAATCAGGCAATTTCATTAACTTCATCTTTCGAAATCCGTCTTCTTTACTTGAATCCCTTGTGTTATTCTTTACTTCACATAGCAAAGGCCTCCTCCTAACACAACCACTAGTCCAATTCCCCTTTTCCCATTCTTCCTTATGTTTCGGATTGAAACCTTTCAGACAAGAACATATCGGAGACTCAAAATAATTGCAGCTTCCAAATGGACCACATGTTCCATAAACTTCACAATCGTTTTTGGGAACTGACCATGTTATCTTCCAGTTTGTCTCATTTTCATCCCATATGATTGAACCATGTTCCCCTTTCCAATCAATGACAAATTTGGTTATGAATTTAGAAGAAACAGGACCAGTAAAATATACAAAACCTTGACGTTCATTCGCTAGACTAAATCCATCAAACGCCACAGCATACAGTTCCTGTACTCCGATAAAGAAATGACCATTCCATTGACCACTTCGCCAATAGGGACGTCTGTCTTTCCATATATACAACTGAGGAATGAATCCAGAACTACTTATTCCTAACAAGAAGTTTCCAATATTAGGATCGCGAGAGCTTCTCCAAGATTTTGCTTCTACCCTCTCCCTTGTCCTTGTGTTTTCACTTAAGGGACAACTGTATCAGAAGGATGTTCAAAACTCTGCCATATTGTGCTCATATTGTCCCGATGATCAACGAGAACAAAGTTTCCAGAATCTTGGAGAAGGCCAATTGAGTTTACCTGAGAAGTTGAAACATTTGATGGCCAAAATACCTCCTCCTCTCCATTCGTTATAACGACATTTCCATCACGAGATATCTTTACAACCCCCCCAGAAGAATCTCTTAAAGGTTTGTCCCTATTAGCCACCCAAATGACAGTTGTAACAGAAAAATTATACCAAATACCAACATACCTATTAGTACTGTTTAGTGGACTGAAAAATCCCAACTTGAAGACCCCTCCCGGGGACGATAAAATCCCGGGATCACTCAAAGATTGAGTGCTGTTAATACTATCTACTTCTGTGCAAAATCCTGGATTGAAACAATGAAGAATAACAAGAATTACATGAACAACATGTTGCACATTTGTTCTTCTGTTTGTCATCTTTTTTTGTTTTCTAAGCCTTCCTATTACCACACTGTAAGACTTCTTTTAGCTCAACTATATGTAATAAATGGTTTTTGAACTTCACTTTCACAAGCCACAAATTATTAGTGAATCATGCCAATGAAAAAAATGATTCTTAAAACGGAAAAGGGTCAAAATTGCCCCCGAACTATGCGAAATAGATCATTTATATCCTCCATTACATTTTGGGATCAAAAATACTCCGCCGTTATCCTAGGAGACCACAAATACCCTCAAAAGTTAACACCCAATTTTTTAATGACGTGGCATGCCACATGGGACTAATCCATCCACCTAAGTGTTGCCAACTAAGATTCACTACAAAGAACTTGACCTTTAAAATCCCAAGATATTGCCACTAAAGGTTATGAGTGATTGTTAGTGACGACTAAGGCTCCAACAACCATTCGCTAATAAAACCAATTTTTTCAACAAAAAAAAATATGATAATTAATTTTCGATTGCAACCTAATTTTCTAAAATTAATAACTTGCAATATCAATATTAAAAACACCCAATATTATTACGAAAAATCATGAAAATTACTTCTCGATTTACATCTCCTACTATATAATATAATGCATCACTGTACATTTTATATATTTACATATAACATAAAAATAAAACATATTGTGTCTTCAAACTCCTACTTAATCGAAATCATTTTTGTTTTTTAAAAAAACAATGAAGAAAGAGTCACAAAATTAGAATTTAATGTTAAAAACTTTTAGTGACAATTTTTTGGCTTTTGTGGCGACTATTATCGCTGTTAAAGGTCTAGTTCTTTTGTAGTGAATCCTAGTTTGCAATGCTTAGGTGGAAGGATTAGTCCCACGTGGTTTGCCAAGTCAATAAAAATATAGGGTGTTAACTCTTGAGGGTATATGTGGTCTCTTAGGATAACAGCAGGGACATTTTTCATCTCAAAATGTAATGAAGGGTATAAATGATCCATTTCACATAGTTCAGGAGCAATTTTGACCCTTTACTGTTCTTAAAATGAACATTAATGCAAGGTGTCCTTTTCAATGGGAGTTGTTTGCAACAACGACATATCCAAATCGGGTCTGGGCCAGGGGATGGTAGAGTGTATGCAAACCATACCTCTATCTTAGAGGTACACATAGTAAAATAAATTAAAGGACATGCAACTACAGGAGCAGTATTATAGCTACTAAGTATGGATGAATAGCAAAACAACACACTGCTAAGTACTAACCTTCTACCTTAATCCGTGTCTTCCAGACCTCCCTAGCAAGGCAATAAGAGTTGATTGCATCTCCATTAAATCAGTTCATCATATATCATATATTATTATAAGTGGAAGCTCCTAACCTCAAAGTTGAATTACCTTTTTGCCCTTATCTTATTCCTAAAATAAATTAATATTAATATCTATTTAATTAATTGAACATTAAGTAATAGTTATATTTAAATTCATGCATCAAACAAGATCTTAATGCATCATATATTCATGTACTAATTAAATGCAGGTAATGAAGAGTCTAATAACCTTTCAATTTTAATTTGTAAGATAAGTGGGGGCAATGAAGAGTCTATCAAACACACTCATACCACATTATTTATATTCCTTCTCATCTTGCATTCTAGAGTAGGTACTACATAAGTTGTAAAATTTCCACTACCAGTTTGTAATTATAAGAATTCTTACTATTTTATTTATTCGTATTCTCTAAAATTTCATGCATATTCATCTTCTTTTTGTCGAGAAATATGTAAATTATGATAGTTACAAGATGAATATACTCCAATATATATGAAGTTGTAAGTGATTTTTTATTTTCCATATCTCCATCGTTTTGAGTTTTTAAATATAACTTCGTAATTAATTACTGTTTTTTGTGTTCATCCTTTCTTCTAACTTTAGAATATATAGTAAAGCTAATCTCATTTGGTATTTATTATTAATTATTTTGAGGGTAAACATGTTAAATCCCAAAGAATAATAATTATGTCTTCTTCATTGTTTGATAATCATTTATCTTTTTAAAATAACATATTTGTACTTTTTCCTTTTTATATGTAATCTCAAATGTTTAAAAAATTCATGTACTTTAATTGTTGCATAGAGGTACAAAATAAGTGTAAAAGTAAAACTTAAAAAAAAAAATGTATAGTAAAAAAATGACTAAATGATACATTGAATAATATTGTTTTAGAATTCATATTTAATTTATATATATATATATATATATATATATATATATATAAAGATCCTTTAATATATAGTTCAAGAAATATAGTGCAGCTTTATTCTTAACATATTTATGCTTTCTTTTCTGTTAATCTTTTATTATTATTATTATTATATGATTATAGTTTTTTATACATATGATATGTTCCGTCTACAGTATGTCGACTTCTAACAAAATGTAATTCAATTAGTATGAAAATATTTTTGTCTATATATTTTAATGTGATGTCTTTTATTATGGATGTCATGTCTTTATTTACTTCTTTTTTTTTCGTTCGAAATTGTAGATTTTTCTATAAATTTGATGGTATACCGCCCAAACATTTTGTAATATTTTTCTTTATACGTTATCTTTTTTTATAGACAATTTCTTTTTTGATTATTAAAACTTATGTTTAGTAATTAAAATATATAAATTCCTCTAATATAATAAAACATTTATTTTTGATGAAGTATTTAAAATATCAAACCTCCAACATCTAACAGTAGATTTTCATGTTATATTTTGTGCAGAGTTATATTCTTATGTTAAACTTACATATAAAAGGACTTGGATTTGAACTTAGCTATATAAATTAACTATTCTAATATTAATTAAGGGACAAACGTGCAATGCACGTTCCGAGAACTAGTACTACATAAAAACATTATAATTCTAGTGGGGAGTCTAAAAAAAAAAAGTAAAATGAGTGAGAATTCATTAAGTGCAGGTGGGGAATGGGATGGATACCTCAAGTAGCTTTTGCTCCACTAATGCTCAATAGTTGCTAAAGATTTTGACAATTCATCCAAATAATATTCAAAGTTTTTAGGTTGTTGAGATGGTATTTATTTTTCATGGAACACATAATAGAACTACTAATTCGTCTCGATTTATGTGACACATTTTAAATTTTAAGATTTAAATAAGTCTATCTATTTTAAATTGTCAATTACTGACTTATAATACTTCTTACGTTATTTACAAATATATAAATTTTATTTCAAAAAAATTAAAAATTTCATCCAAAAATTCCTGATCAAACTTAAATTGTTTGACTCTCGAAAAATGAATGAGGGGCGAAGATAAGAGGAAATCTTGTTAGGTGGCAATATCTAATTGATCTAATTTTTATTTTCTATTTCTAGAAGAGAGTATTCAAAAATATCAGAATAAAGAAATACTACTAGTTAAATATTAAACTAAAGAATAATTTATTTGTGTGATTTTTACTTGATTCAAAGTTTAAAAATAAATAAGAATTTTGATTGTTGTGATCTTAAACTAAAATATGTAGAATATTTCAAAATGTCCTTTTAATTTTGTGTTTAAACATGTCACACGAAAATTTAAACTTGAAGAGGAGTTAGAAAAAAGAAAAGAGACATTTTTTTGAACAGACTAAAAAGAAAATTAAAACAAACGAATCGAAATTGAGAAAGTACAAGACAACTAAAAGTATTAGCTATGTAGAAATTAGTTATTCATGTACTATTAATTATTCTGTCTTCTATTCTGCATAAAATCATACATAGATTCCTTCGTAGCTTATACATGTATTAGTATGCTGGTTTCTAGTACAGTGTCAACCAAACATCGTATTAATTTTCTACATGGATAACTTATTTCCTATCTATGTAAATATACAAATTATACGGAAAATTAATAAATGGATAACTTATTTCTTATCCAACTACTAAACAACGAGCTTTTAATTTGAAACTTTGAAATGTGACAACAACATGGATCATACAGAAAGACACAACACTACCAAAACAGTTAGGGGACAGATGATAACACAAAGACTAGCAATAGGAAAATCAGCCTCAAGGCAAGTTATTTCAGTCTGTTCAGTGATGAATTCCACAGCTTTAAGTCTGCCCTGCTTGAAATCTAATACTATTTCTAAGAATAGCTAAAAATGGTCTAAGAATCGCTGCTCGTCACAACGCTCATACATTTAAATGGTGAAGTTAAAATAATTAGAGAATTAAGTGTTTCTGCTTCTTTGATACTCACAATGCTTTGCAAACTATCATATTTTTTTCTTTCACTTGGAGAGCTCATACTTCTTTGATGGCTGAACATTCGTCCTCGATCATTTTATCAGACTTTGACGAATCCTTGGCATCACTTTGACGATGATGATCAGCTTTCCATCTACTTGAAGAGCTCATGATGTAGAAGGAAGATTTATCAGCAAGAGGGATAGACGCCGGAAAACTTGATGAAAGAAAATGTGACAAGCCATCCGTGTCTGTTAATACGAAAAATCAAAATTAGTTCCAGTGTACCACAAAGATCATATGAAGTAGGGAACGTATGTTCAACTCGGGCCTATATGACAGTAGATAGATATCATATTCATGGAATAATACAATTCACTTTCAAGATGCCTTGGTGGTGAAATGGTAGATAAACGAGACTCTAAATCATACTAAAGGACAAATAACACCAAATTTAACAGTTTTGAAGTTAGAAAGTATAAGGTTTGGTTTGAAACTCACATTTAAAAAACTGAAAGATGAAATTGCAGGCGTCTGAAGGAGAGATCGTCTTTTTCTCTAGCTTGTTCCGCAGTCCATAAGTTATAGCATGCAACTCCTTACCTTTAAAATCATCGCTCCCACGGAAAATCTTTTGAACATGGTCAAGCTCTTTAATTAGGATTTCTTGATCCCAGTCCTTTGCACAACATCTATACATTTCTTTAGTAAACCGAAACATTTCACTAGAATGACTACAACCAAGAGAGCGAAATTGCATCTCAGTTGTTCCAGATGGACCGTTGATACTTGGACCTGGTTTTATAAGATTTCTGTGTATAGCACAAACAACATGACACCAATGCACACATAGATCACAGCCTACCCAACTGCAAGTACCATTGGCGTAATCTAAGTTTAAACATACTTGACACATACATACATTGCAGAATCCCTTGTTTTTCAAACAAATTTTGCACTTACAATTATCAACAGGTAACACTCTCTTGCAGTAAATGTTTCGACACCTTTCAAGAGAGAAAATCTCGATCAATTCAGTTGCTTGAAGGTGGTTTTCGGAAGATAAGAAGGTTACAAGTCCCATCTTTATGGCAACGAAAATTTCTAGTTGAGTCTTGTTACACTTCGAAAGAGTCTCAAAGGTAAGATCAGATCTATTATTAAGCCTGTTCTGAAGGCTGACCAACAAATCTTTCTTCTCAGGAATTGCAACTAGGCTTCTCAAGTATTCCTTTGTTGATTCGACTGTTTCATCAGGAAGCTCTTGCATAATCTGAGCCATAAGAGGAACAGGCTCTGAAACTATTTCTCCAAGGATTCTCGAATCACCTGATTGATCATCAATTACTGGTCTAGTAGGCAACTCGAATTGGAAAAACGAATTACTATCCGAGCTACTGATCCTATCAGTATCATTATCACATATTTCCTTATTGACCTTTTTACAACTTAGAGCTGATCTACTTCCATCAGGATGACCTGACAATGTACAATCAATCTCCTGCTTCAGCTTTCCTAAACTGGCTAAACCCGGACCAATTAATTCCCT
The DNA here is from genome assembly GCA_016801875.1 of Solanum sitiens. Taxonomy (NCBI): domain Eukaryota; kingdom Viridiplantae; phylum Streptophyta; class Magnoliopsida; order Solanales; family Solanaceae; genus Solanum; species Solanum sitiens. Next base: position 812,494 of record JABWTJ010000310.1, on the reverse strand, counting down.
CCCCGGAATACTCACTATCATCTTCTGAACTCAGTGTAAGTGAGTAGCTAAGGTTGTGTGAAAATGGATGGGAATAGCACGACGACAAGGAGCCATTCCTGAAATACCCAATCCTTGTGTTGTTATTTGATGGTTCTGGTGATTGTAAACTCCTGCTAGTACTGGGCAAAGCCAAACAAAGATCCAAGATTTCATCTCTTGCCTTCTTATCTGTAATTTCTGCCAAAATTTCATCATTTTCAAGAACCCCTTTAGAGGAAAGATCCAAGATTCCATCTTTTGCCTTCTTACCTACAAATTCTGCCAAAATTTCCTCATTCTCAGCTACCCTTTTAGAGGAAAGATCAAAGATTCCACCTTTAAGGTTCTTTTCACTAATTTCTACCAAAATTTCCTCATTCTCAGCTACCCTTTTAGTGGAAAGATCCAAGATTCCACCTTTAAGCTTCTCACCTATAAATTCTGCTAAAATCTCCTCATTTTCAGCTACCCTTTTAGAGGAGAGATCCAAGATTCCACCTTTAAGCTTCTTTTCTCTAATTTCTGCCAAAATTTCCTCATTCTCAGCTACCCCTTTAGAGGAAAGATCCAAGATTCCACCTTTAAGCTTCTTTTCTCTAATTTCTGCCAAAATTTCCTCATTCTCAGCTACCCCTTTAGAGGAAAGATCAAAGATTCCACCTTTAAGCTTCTTTTCAATAATTTCTACCAAAATTTCCTCATTCTCAGCTACCTCTTTAGAGTAAAGATCAAAGATTCCACCTTTAAACTTCTTTTCACTACTTTCTACCAAAATTTCCTCATTCTCAGCTACCCTTTTAGAGGAATTCCCTTTACACTCATTTAACTTGAGAAAATCCCTATCTACCCATTCGTTGTTTTCCTCATTTTGATCCTCAAATACAACTATTTCCTTTCCCTTATCACACACCATTTTCATTTGGAATGCTGATTCTTCAAGAAAATGAACACCCTTTTCTTGAAACTTCCCAAATCTATTCTCATCAATGCTATCCATGTTTTTGTCCATAGATTTACTACTAGTATTATTTTTATATTAAATTGTTCATACAATCACTTTTGAAGGAACAAATGGAAAGTCAAAGAGGTACTCTCAAAAAGAACTTAGATATAGAAAGGTGACTTGAAAAGCAAATTGAACAGCACATAGAGAGAAATTTCAAGCTAAGAGTTTCTTTGGGATTTAAAATAGGTTAGTCAAAGGATTGTAAACTATATGCAAAGGTAAAACAAGTTATTCACGTACTTTAGTGATAAAATCTGTATACACGGGGTATGTTATAGTATACGTCATTCAATACATAATGAATTTTCTTTACTATAATAGTTGAGAAAATTGAAGGGGAAAAAAAAGAAGTTAATTGCATATCAAAATGATATGGAGTTTTTTCAATAAAATTATGTTAAGGATATAATATATAAATTGACATCTAATACTTGCATGGTTTTGTAATTCCCATTTTTTTTCCTTCTAGAATTAGTTTTTCTTAGTCAAAATCTTCATATAGACACTCTTTATAAGCGTTTTTGACGCGTACTTTAGTTATATCAGTTAAGTCAAATATTAACATCAGTTTGTGATCACCGGATAAAAGCGTTAATTACGTATATTTTTAGCAAGTAAAGGGGAATCAACTTTGCGTAGAACAATTATTTGTGTTTTAAACCTTTAAGTCAATAAAAGTTACATTTCGAGTCATTCAAATGATAAATAAATTAAAACGAAAGAAAATAATAATGAATAATAAAAAATACAAAAAAGAATTCCACCACAAAAAACTCTTCCAACAAGAAAAAGAACATCAAGAGAAGAAAGAAGGAAAAAACAGGGGAAACAGAGCAAGGAACATCAAACTAGCAATGAGGCTATGGAGAAAGGTTTCCGGATTGCTAAAAGATCAAAATAGCGTATGGATTTCTAGCTTATCGAGACGTACAGCTCTCCGGAATCCAGACATCGAGGCTGCTGTTATAAAAGCTACGAGCCACGATGAATTCTCCATGAACATGAAGAATGTTGATCGCGTATTTAGATGGCTACGTTTGTCATCGACTAATCTCAAGCCTCTTATTTGGGCTATATCTGTTCGAACGGAGAAAACAAAGAGTTGGGTTGTTTCAATTAAGGTTTTGATATTAATGCATGGTCTATATAGCACTAGGCTTTCTTGTGTTCAAAGAATTGGGAGGTTGACATTTGATCTATCCAATTTCGAAGATGGACATTCAAGAAACATCGAAATGCAGGGGATAAACGCGTTCATTCGTGCTTATTTCATGTTTCTTGATCAGAAATCGTACTTTCTCTACATCGAAATGGAGGAGAAAAGAAGCATGGTGAAATTGAACAAGAACATGGTAGTGCAAAATCTTGAAAATGAAGAAAAAGAGAATTATTCGATGGCTCAGGATCTTGTTTTGCTCGAAAAATTGCAGACATTGCTAGATATGCTACTTGATATTAGACCATTATCAGATTCTACTATTGTTCCTCTTGTTCTCGAAGCTATGGATTGCGTTGTGACAGAGATTTTCGATGTTTACAGCAGGATTCGTCTTGGTATTGCTCGTGTTTTATCAAGGATTAACGTTATTGGTAAAGTTGAAGCTACATTGGCTCTTAAAATCATGAAAAAGGCGAATATACAAGGTGTAGAATTGTCTCAATATTTCGAGTTTAACAGAGATATTGGTGTTAGAAATGCTGAAATATGTCCAATAGTAGACCAAATCTCAAATGAAGAAATCAAAGAACTCGAAGAAATCATCAATGGAGCTTCAGATACATCCGAAAAGATTGATGAAATCAATCAAGACATTGTAATATACGAAAAGGTGGAACATGAAACCAAATTGAAGACGATAATTACTAATCGTTGGGAGATTTTTGATGAAGAACATGGTACTGATGACTCTTTTGCTATAGTGAATTTTACATCAAGAATAAATCCTTTTGAAGATTATTCGGAACTTACTGACTCGACTAGTAATGTACATGTTAAACCTCAAGAATTGCCCGATTTGATAAGCTTTACGTAGCGATGATCACTCCAAGATTCTTGGTTTTCATGGATGAACCTCAAATATAATGTGTAACAAAAGCTATATAGTATCATACAAGAGTGAAAAGAGTGAATTTTTTTCTTACTCCAATATGGATCATTTTTTTTTTACATAATATGAACTTATGTAGATATAGAATTTTGCAAAGGAAATATTGTTATGTTATGTCATATATGTTTATCATTCTTTATTCGATAATCCTTTGTTTCATAGCATTGGGGCTAGTAATTTGAACATGGTATGAGCTATTACGCGCTCATTCAAGGGTGCCATGTACTCAAGAGTGGAGAAGGATACTTACATTCATGTTTGATTACCTTTGGGTATGCAAATTTACATTACATATCGTCACTAAAAAATGAATCATAATAGTATATAACATGTGGTTAGTTTAGCTCGACAGATAAGCCCTTCTTAGAAAACATTCACTGAGTTACGAAATCTCAAAAAGTTGGAGTAAAGGTATGTCATAATAAATTGAAGACTAAGGTAGTAAAAAGAGTGATAATAATATCGAAAAGAGAAACAACTCTCAGCTAACTACTAATACTTTACTCCTAATTTTCGACCTCAACATCCTCTTATCTAGAGCTGCGTCCTCGTTGAGTTGTAGGTGTGTCATGTCGTGTCTAATTACCTATCCTCAATACTTATTCAACCTACATTTGCCCCTCCTTAACCTACAATAGTCAACCTCTCATATCTCCTTACTTGGGCAGTTGTGCATCTCTCCTTAACACGTTTGAATCATCTCAGCTGCTAAATCTCGTTTCCCTCAACATATCCACTTCAGAGGTCACTCCCACAATGTTCAAAATATCATCATTTTAAATTCTATCTCTCATGATATACCCATACATCCATCTCAACATCTTCGTTTCCTCTACTAACATCTTTTGAACATGCAAGTATGTTCTTGATTGACCAAAAATCTACTTCATACATCATAACTAATCTAATAATCACTTTATAAGACACAACACTCTGCTTCATACGTCATAACTAATTTAACAATCACTTTATAACACACAACACTCTTTTTCATATGTCATAAAGTTCTTGATTGACTAATAATCTGCTTCATATACATCATAACTGATCTAACAACAACTTAAGGCACAACACTCTGCTTCATATGTCATAACTCATTACTAATATAACAACCACTTTATAAGACACAACACTCTACTCCATACGTCATAGCTGATCTAACAGCCACTTTATAAGATACACCTTTTAAATTTTAACGACACATTTTCATTACTAACACCTACACAACTTATTTTGCAACCAAACAACCCCCTTTAAGATTATTTGTTTTTTCTACTTTCTTGCTAGAAAATATGCAAAGCACTTCACAATTTTTTGCTTCAACTAAAATACTTTTCACTCCAACTACCACATGCTTTGAGAAAGTTCCATTTATGTACCCACAAAGTTCAATAATTAGTGATTTTGACACAACACCAATATCTTCATCATCATACAAAAAAACAAAAAAAAAAATCATAGTGTAATATGAACATTCACATATTTTCCTTTAAAGTTCAGTACCTTTCTGCAATTCTGAGAGGACTAAAATCCATTACTCTTACACTTTTGAGACCCCTTTTAGTAGAAATGGATGTAGTAACTTTTGGCATAATAATAGGAATAATAATACTATTCTTCTGTGCTGTTTGTGTAATCACCATAGAAGGCACTTGCAAGAACCGCTCTTCTTGAATTCTAATACCCTTTATCCAAACACGCCCTTATCATCTCACCCTTCCATAAATTTAGGGTTTTTAGCTGATTTTGTTCTTGCCCAAATTGACAAAATGTCGAAAATTGATGCTTTGGTGAAACAGATCTGCTTCTTCTTGATTGTTTCTACTTCTTTATGGCTAGTGATTTTTGGGTCTTCTGTAGAAGCGAAGGTTCTAGAAGATTCCAATCAGGAATTTCATCAGTGTAGCCATGGTCATGGTCATCATGGCCATGAGGGGCATCATCATCATCATCATGATAAGCATCACCATGATCATGATCATGGGTCGAGTGGAGTTGAGCAGAGGAAGCTTCTAGAGGAATTGGCTGAAGAAGAGGATCTGAAACTGTATGGATTTGGGTCTCATGGTAATATGGATGAACATCATCATCATCATGACGGACATGGAGTCAAGGATCTTACTGGTCTTGGTAAAGTTTATTCCTTTTGAAGTATTTAAGCTGAATCCTGGAACCCCTTTTGAGTTTTTAGCTCACTGTAAACTGTGGCATATTCATATTATATTAGTGCTTATTTATGTCATTTTGATTTGTGCTTTGGACTTTAGCATACCCCAGACTGTTGAATTGTGGAATGTAAGGGTCAAAATGGAGTGAAATGAATAGTGAAGATTCATAGAACTGACACCAAGCTTAGGATTGAGGTAGTTGTTGTTGGATTTTGGCAGGTTCTTTAGTATTGCTTAATTTCTTTTCTGAAGGAATTAAAGACTACATTATTTCTCATATTTAATATTGAAAGCAAAGATCTTTATGAGTTTGTTGCAAAAGGATGTTAATTTCCCAATACCAGAAGAGGTTGCTTGTACCACCTGTATTGCCCTGTAAAGGCTATTATCAGCCACAATTTGAAGTGGGAGAGGTATTGAATGTGTTGATAAGGTTTTTCTCTTGGTATGGTAGGACAAGTTTTCTTAGCTATTATTTCAATTGAAAAGAAGGTGACAATGGAAATGGAGCACGTCTAGAATGTAATGCATGCTGTGAAGGTGATTTGTGGCTTTGACATATGGGATGAACACTGCCATAGCTTGAAACACTGTTGCTTTATGAAAATTTGACCGTCACTGATATATGTCTTCCAAACAGTTTTATTCAAAAGGTGGAGATCATGCTGTAAAGGTGATTCATGGTTTTGACATAGGGCTGAACACTGTCATAGCTTGAAAAACTGTTGCTTTATGAAAATTTGATCGTCACTGATATATGTCTTCCAAACAGTTTTAGTCAAAAGGTGGATATCATGCTGTAAATGTGATTCATGGTTTTGACATAGGGCTGAACACTGCCATAGCTTGAAAACTGTTACTTTATTAAAATTTGATAGTCACTGATATGTCTTCCAAACAGTTTTAGTCAAAAGGTGGATATCATGCTGTAAAGGTGATTCATGGTTTTGACATAGGGCTGAACACTGTCATAGCTTGAAAAACTGTTGCTTTAAAATTTGATCGTCACTGATATATGTCTTCCAAACAGTTTTAATCAAAAAGTGGATATCAAGTATGACATTATTTTGTAGTCAACTCAGAATGCAAACTTCAGTAACTTAATTTGGCTTTTCTTATTTTGTGCATACTGTTGGACTTGTGAGATACATTGATAGGTACTGTCAACCAAATGTACTTATTTTTGCACCAGGATGCTAGATACGTTGGTCTTTATTGTGTGTTTGATTGGACGATACGCATTTTGTGATGTTACATTTATTTGCTTGGAGTTTTTTCGGGTATCTCTTTACTTGAAGTGTCATTGTTGATATGACTCTTTTTTTGAGAGCGATAACTGATATTACTCTTGATCTCATCTGAAAGGTGTGATGTTCTGCTTTAAGTAAATCATTCACAAGAAGGCTTGAACTTGTTCGACATATACAAAATTATAAAAAATCCAATGTAACACAGAATAGGCAACTCTATGATTGCTCCTATATGTGAAAAAACTTCTTAATGGCACACGACATATGGGACCCATTTTGATAGATCTCTGGGATGGGTGTCTTTAGTTGTCACTGAGAGCTTTTCTCTGGTTCCATTGACAGGTCTATGGGTCAATGCAATGGGTTGCTCACTATTGGTGAGCTTGGCTTCCCTTATCTGCCTGATTCTTTTGCCTTTAATATTTAGTAAGTAGCTCAAATTCTTATAATAATGTTTATGCCGCCTTCTTTAAGATTCAATTCCTATCTTCATTTGAAATTTCTTTTCTTCTCATGGAATCCAAATGTTTTATTTCCTGCAGTACACGGGAAGCCGTCAAAAGCAGTTGTAGATTCTTTAGCGTTATTTGGGGTGAGAATGATATCTTATTCTTAGACTTCCTGAATATCTTCTGTGGTTTGTTCAAATTATTCTGTTTATTTGTATTCAAGTTGAAAAAATGTTTGTTGAAGGTGAAATTGTGTTCGCACATTAACTTCAACTAGGAAAAATTTATGAAAGTTGAACATTTGTGAGCGAAACCAATATTTTACTTGAAATACACCATCTACCAGCATTTTTATGTTTTGTATACTGAAATTCAATTATTTTGCATATACTCGCCAAACTAGTATTTGCATAATGGAATACAAATATTTATGCAATAGTTACAGTTTTCTCCACATGAATAATAAAAATGAAGTACAGTGATTAACTTAGCTATTAGAACAAGTTGTAATTGCATAGATAGGAAGATCTATTTCCTATTATATCAGAAGTTGCTTTTCTTTTTTCCATATGCAACTTATTTTTCTTCAAACAGCTTAAACAAAGTTATTACTTTTGTATGTCTCCTTGAATAGTTTACTGTAAGTTACATCCAAAGAGAATTTCCGTAAATGATCTTCATGATCAATTATTTGAAAATCACTTTCTTAAATAATCAGAAGCCACGGTAATCAGAAAGGTGCTTCTGTTGCTCATATTCCTTCCATCTAGTATTAATTGGTCTCAATTTACTAGACGAGGTATCATATATAAACTTGTTTGTAGTTTTGAATTTTGAAAACATAAAGTAGGTGGTGTTACTCTTTGTCAGGGGGCTCATGTGTAAAAGGTATTGAACAAGGTGGGAAACCATATTTCTTATCTCGAAATGGACTTTTCCAGGACCACTTAGAAAGCAAAGGAGGAAATTGATTTGTGCCGAGGAAGTTCTCTATTAGCTATAACATATCTCAGTAGCTTATACTTTATAGTTATTTGAAACTAAATCTTCTCTCAAGGTTCTGTGGAGCTTTAAAAAGATGATCATGAACACGGTTCCCCATAAGTAAATGACGTGTAGGTAATGTAAGAAATGGCGTCAGTTAGTGAAATGCTTATAGAGTTTCTATTGGGGGAAGGTTTGAAAGGATTATTATGTTTGTTGATTACGAATGGACGATCTTCTGCTTTTGAATTGACACATTTTTTATAATTGAACAATATGCTGGCATTTTCAGTTTTATTTGCATTATTCTTTTCCATATATCTGAAATTGATCCTTAAATTTATGTGGATTTCTGTCTTATCATTCATATGAATGCTGCCTACTAAATGAATTCTGTTTCCAATTGGAAGTTACACTAATTCATTAACACATGCTTAGAACAGTTATTGGACGATGGTTTCTAAAATTATTTACTAGGGTGAAAGTTTACTCAGTCTTGCCCTACTTCATGACTTATACAGGCAGGAGCCATGCTGGGGGATGCTTTCCTTCACCAATTGCCACATGCTTTTGGTATGATTCTTAATCTTAAATTAATGAAGAAGTAACATTGCATATTGCTTTTTGGCACACTTACCTTTAAATACCATAAACTGTTAGCTCTACTCCGTCATAATTTGGTTTAACTTAGCTTAATAACTGTTAAAATGACATAAGCGAGATGTCTTTACATCAGGCATGCTTCTTAGATGTCTACCCATGAAGCCGCCAGCCTACTAAAACTCACTAGCTTACACCATCAAAGGCAGGTTTGCTTAACTTGCTGCCCCTGAGTGCTTGGGTAACTCCCCTTTCCACCTTTCACTACTCTCAATTCACTTGTCTAGTTCATGTCGGAGAGATAAAATTACTTTGTTGTGCTCGTCTTTGTCCTAATGTTGTGCTGATGCATGTAGTTTAGTGGGAATATTTTTCTCCTGAGCTAAGACTGTAGGTCAGTTTGAGCATCATTTTCTGGGAAAGAGTAACTCTCTTTCTGTCCCAGTTTGTTTGGCACTATTTCCTTTTGTGTCCATTTCCATTCTAATAAGATGGGCACTTTTCTATATTGATAAACCTTTTTTCCAAAAACAGGAATGTAAATTATTTTGTATAGGGCTGCCCTTGGTTTCATATGAATATTTATCCAATTCGTCAAAGTGTCTTCTTTCTTTCTTAAACTCATGACCTATCAAACTATCCCAAATTCAATATTTTATTTGATGTGCCAAATATCTTCTTTCTTTCTTTCGAGAATGTCCAGTCAAAATATAGCAAATGAATTGGAATGGAGGCAGTAATAATCTAATTAGTAGGTATGCATATCCTTAGAGGTGCTATTAGGATATAGTTATTCGTCTGAGAGGGAAGGTGATATATCAGACATATATGGTGTCTATCTTCTAAACCCAAATATTGTTGCCTTAACTATTTGTGGCATTGAAGAATTTTATAAAACAGATTACTTCTTTTAGGTGGTGGACACTCCCACTCACATGATGACCATCTTCATGATCACTCTGGTCATTCACACGCCCATTCATTGGAGGATCTTTCTGTTGGATTGTCCATTTTGGGTAAGTTTCTTGGACATGATTCTGCTTTTAAATTTCATTATTCATTTTGTGAAATTTGTATGTATAGTTTTGCATGAAACATACTGGGGAGGTTTTGCTCCGTATCACAAAATAGGAAATATCAGAACTTTTAGCATTCAAATATTTCAAAGGAAAGGGGAAAGAATAGTTCGCTAATCGCTATGTGCTCATTCTGTAGTTGCGTTTATTTTCTTCTAAAAAAAAAAAAAACTTTCTTCTCAAAAAATATTCCAAAGGAACTGTCATTGTCTTTACTGCTGCTGTTGCCACACTGCTGAATGTTTCATGGTACTTTTGTTTTGGCAGCTGGAATTGTGCTCTTTCTTATTGTTGAGAAGCTTGTGAGGTATGTTGAAGATTTTTCTGGAGGAGTCAATGAACGGAGTCATGGTCATCACCATCACCATCATCATCATATGCACTACACAAAGTTGAAGGATGATAACGATGCTGATGACAATCTCCAGGAACTGTCTCAGGAGAAAGATGGAAGTTTATCAGAAAAGGCAGCTGGAGGGAGTAGAGTGGATGGAGTGTCTGCTGACTCTCCCAATGGGGAGAAACCAAATGGAGGAGCTATTCTACGGAAGGTAGAATCAATACATTCCCCAAAATTTGCTGTTCCATATTTTACCATGTTGAGATTCAGTATAGTGTATTTCTTGTCAGGTTGATCTGCTCTTCTGAAGTTTCATGTAATACTATAAAACAAATACTGGGAAATAATAATTTTATTCAGAATTTAGAGGGTCCTGTGAACCTTTCCTTCAGCATAACATGCTGTGAGGCACTGACCAAAACACAAATAACTACTTTGCCAAGATAAGGTTTTTCAATGTAATTGCTGTGAAATTGTTTCTTTCCAATTTTCATACTTGACTTGAACTAAATTCAATCTTGTGAACAATATTGTACATTAATAAGCAATTGCAGTTTATGTTTGAGTAATCTATTTGAAAAACACTTTTGCCAATATTAGAGCAGTTCTTTGTTCTTGGCCAATGTTCGAAAAGTGCTTCTGCGGAAAAGCTACTTTTTTTAAAGCTTCTGCTCCTACTCATAAGCACTTATTTTTTCCTAAAAGATTGTTCAAACACCTCAGCTTGCTAAAATAAACAAATTTTGGAAAAAAAAATTAGAAAAGGCTTCTTGGTTTCCCAGAAGCTTGACCAAATAGGCTATAGGTCTGATGTGTCTTTCATCGGTTTTTCAATTCTGCATGTCTTTTCCCAGATTGAGAATCTCTTTGAATAGTTTGTCTTTGCAGCCACTGGAGAGATTTTTGGAAAAGATATGCAGTGATTGAATATCTAGTTGCTTGCAGTTATATAGTTGTTATTTCTATCGTCTCATATGCTAGCCATGGCAGAGGAATACTGGCTCCAGTGCTGCTGAAGACAATACTGCTTTAGATGCTGCAAATTGCTCTACCAATTCTACATCAACTGGAGAGGAACAGGCTAAACCACGTTCAAGCCTTGTCTTTGGTTATCTCAACCTCTTCTCTGATGGTGTTGTATGACTTCTACATAAGCCTTCCTCTCTGTTTATGATTTCTCACAAACAACTAGACATATCTGGCTGGTGAAAATTTAGATTGAGAGAATTTATGTTATGGTACAGCACAATTTTACTGATGGCATGGCTTTGGGAAGTGCATTCCTCCTTCATGGATCAGTTGGTGGGTGGTCAAGAACTTTGTTTCTTCTCGCACATGAGCTCCCTCAAGAGGTCTTGTATATTTCTTTCTAGTTTTTCTACATTACAATGTCAATAGCGTTTGCATGTTTTTAATTGATTACCCATACAAGCGGCTGCATGTAGATGCCAGAAGTTACTCCTTTTCTTTGAATCAGCATGTTCAATCAAGTAAAACATGATTGCAGCATTCCTTTTTTATTATCATTTCTCTATTCTCGGTCTCTTATTTGTTAAATTGCTTGACTGAACTTTTGTATGCAGTTTTGAGCTCATGTAGGAACTATAGTGTATTAGCTCAATTGGTGATTTTATCAAACTAGATCACATTTCTCCATGGTTCTGTGAAAACATTTTCTGTGTCTTATTGACCTGTAAATCCGTCAATTCTTTGTCACGAAAAGTAATGTGATTTATGGAAGTCAGACTTGATGAATCCTTGTAGACAGGCTTTTTTCTTATTTGTCCAACATACCAACTGGATTTTCTGTGCTGCTTGTTTTCTCAATTATGCTATGTGAAGCTAATCATTTAAACCATGCTGGCGTATGAAGTGCAATTGAAATTCGGTCATAGTCGTACTAAAAATAATTATCAAGTTTCTAACCTTTTCTTCTTTAATGTAACACCTCTTCTGGTCATGTTATTTTCCCCCAACCATGAAAAGCTTTCTCCATTATCGTAAGTTCCCAACATTTTAGCTTATTACAGACACTCAAGATAAATTATCTTCATCTCATATCTCACATCCGTCGCATCTGCACGACATTCTTTTTGTCTCATGTATTTATGTTCAATCTCCATGAATGTAATGATCCCTAAACTTTATTATGTGTTTTCTATGCAGATAGGCGATTTTGGAATCTTGGTAAGGTCTGGGTTCAGCGTCTCCAAAGCTCTCTTCTTTAACTTCTTATCTGCACTAGTGGCACTAGCCGGAACTGCACTGGTCAGTATTAATCTATCTGTTGTCATGGATCAAGATTCTGCTATTCTTATCGCATTTGATTGAACCATGTTGTGTTATGCTATGTAGGCATTGACATTGGGACAAGATTCTGGTCATTCGTCATTGATTGAGGTGAGATTCCTATTCAAGCTGTCAGTCAGATACATTTGTCGAGTTCATAAAAGAGTACCTCTCTTATTTCGAATATGATCTTGCAGGGATTCACTGCTGGCGGCTTCATCTACATTTCAGTTGCTGGAGTGTTGGCTGAAATGAACAATAGTGGCAGGACGACGTTAGTGAATACAGTAATCCAACTTATCTCACTGGTATCAGGGATGGCTGTTGCTCTTTGCATCTCTCTTATTGAATGACGGTATACGCTACTTCTTGTGTTCGTAGAGAGGAGAGACGGTTGTCATCTCCCCCCACAGGGATGAGAACAGCCTTCAGGTGTTCACCGTTTACGACACATCCGGCCAGACAACACATGTATTAAGATTAGTGTTATAGACATGTTGAATATTTATATAAATCTACAGGCAGAGTTAAAAATTTACTCCTTCCGTTTCAATTTATGTTACATGTTTTCTTTTTGGTACATCTAATATTTGGGTGGGGGGGATTTCATAAATATGAGTGAAAGCATAAAATATTTTATAATCTATAATATAAACAAGGTAAATGAGTAAATGAGAATCCCTTTGGTGGCAGTTCACCTGTAGTGAAGAAACTATGAAATAAGGAAGCACACTATAATCATATATATCATATATATATATATATATATATATATCATATTATATTATAAGTGGGAAGTTTCAAGATGTGAAGTTGAATTACCTTTTTATCCCTATACTAAATAAATATGTTATATTCATATTACTTTATTTTATTTTAAAAATATATTGAGCAATAAACTTTTTTTACTATTAATGAATTGAGAATATTTGAACAATTATGAAAATTAAATAATCTAAACATTATAGAAAATGGAGAGACAAACGTTGTTAATGAGAGCAATTAGGTAGAAATTTAAGTTGCACATTAACCAAAACATAGTAACATTACCTTTACATTGCTAGAATCTTTAAAGTTTTAGATTTCAATACATTGAATCCCATAGTTAATATATGTTATTTTCAATGATAAGTACTTGAAAAGAAGCTAAAAAGACTAATTAATCATTTAAAGTGAATATTATATAAATCCAAGAATAACTTTTATTTTGCTGAAGTCCCGTCTCCATTTTATGGACTCTAAAGAAGAATATATTATTTCTCTCAGCAGTTTTCTCTCACTCAATGTCAAAGTTAAAGGTTATTAAAATACGTTCTGAATGTTGTTGGATTTGTCTAAGAATTTCAGTTATGGATGTTGTTGGATTCGTCAAAGAAATTTCTTAGTGCAGAGGAGCATTAGTTTTTTCAGTCAAAGAATATACTCATGGCACTTATTATTTAATTTACTTGCTAGCGCTTATTATGTGCAGCACAACATTAATTTTGCGGTAAAAGATCTCTATATATTACTGATTTTACACATATTTTATTAACGTAACACATAATGTTTCACTTTCTCTTTTTAATATTGTAGTTGTACTTTAGTTAGTTATTTTACTTTGTAAGATTATGTGTAGATTGATATACTTGTCATGTACTTTTTATCGGAAAGAAGATATCTCGTAGAAGTTTGATTAATTAGTAATGTTGGTAGTTGTTGATGTTCCTATCAAATGAATGATGATTGGCGGAGCCTCTTTATAATTTTCTTTAAAAATAAACACAAAAAATTAAAGGAAAACTAGAGAATTAAATGATCTACCTTCGAAATATATATTTTATAAAAATAAAGTATCTTCCTATTTAGAGTTAACTGAATTTAAAAATTAAGTTACAAATAGGCTTCGTACATCATGATTTCTATTTTATTTTTTTGTTAAAGTAGATATCTATAACTTTATGATGATTGCTAATTTTAAAAAAAATAAAATATTTATTTGTTTACCACATAAATTGTTGTATGCAGTACAAAACATCTTAAAAGTAGAGCCAGAATAAATAAATGAATAATGGTATATGCAAATAATTTTTTTGATTTTGGATCTTAGAATCAAAACACCAAATGAGATACTTATCAATTTTAAGAACATGTAATTTGTATTTTCTATTTTATAACATATAATATAACTTTAGAATATTGTTTATACACGGTTTTCACAAATTTTTATTTATTTATATGGTTACACGCGCGTTGCGCGTATCCATAAACTAGTATTATTATAAGTGGGAAGATTCAAACCTCAAAGTTGAATTACTATTTTACCCTTATATTAAAATAATTAAAACAAATGATATAAAATATAATTAAATATTTAAGAATAATTCATTTAAATCAGTGCATGAATCAAATTCACATTAATAATTAATTTCTTTTTTGTTGTAAAAATCAAGAGTAGTTCAAGAGTTTTTCCAATAAATAAATTTGATATGGACTAAAATCATGAACTAATTTAATGCAAATTAATTTTACCTACTCAAAAGTCATCCTAGCTACTGCTATAAAATACCTAGCATGGTCTTCATTTAAGAAATAAGAGGAGGATGAGAGATTATCAAGCAAAAAAAAATTTTCTTGCTCATTATTTTGTATTGCAGTAATTTCTTTTTGTTTTTATCCACTCCTCCTTGTCAAGCTTAAGTATTTTGTACATCCTTTTTTAATATTTTGATCGATATACTTTTTTATGGTTTTGTTTTTCTATTGGAATATCTTGTGTTTTATATGAAAATTAGTGATATACAATTCATGTTCTACTATATTTCTTAAATATTGATGAAATTCATAATGAAAGATTAATCAGTTAATTTCATATGCGACTATAGATAGAGTGCTTTACTTTAGTCTAAATATATTTTCGAGATTATTATTTATTAGTAGTGAGAGGAATAACCAAATGAGAAAAATCACATATGATTTTCTTAAATGTATTTTTATTTGACTTTTCGTTTATATTGCATAATCTATTGATCTTATTAGTCTATTATTTATTTGTGGAAACGTTCATTCTTCAAATTGACCATATATCTAGAATAAGTCATTTTGAAAAGTTTGTGTTGCTCCATTTATATTATTTATTCAAAGAGAAATTTTATGAAAAAAAAGAGTATTATTCTTTTCTCTTCATAAATCATATGTACAATATTTCTCTAAGGTTAAAAAGAAGATGTCTGTGATACAATAATAAAAATAATTAACATAATAATTATGATTTTCGTAATATATCAAGTGCTTATATCATTTGCATATGTACCATGATGATGTCTTTTAGAACTTATAAATTGTATGCATCAAACTTCTATTTACTACATGAGAAGCTATTTATTGTTGATGTAAAATTTTAATTATGGTTGAAAAATTATAAACTCCGATTACTAGATTATTGGCTAGACCCATAAATAGTTAAGTAGTAATTGTCTAAATTAGAATGTAGACTTTTGCCTTAGAGATATTATTTTATTTAAGAGAATGTTTCTGCCTAATTATTACATGTTAATTATTACTCATACCCATAATTTTTTAAATTGAAAGTTGAATATGAAGATTCTCTCCACTATTCTGTAAAAACACTTTCAGAATTAAAATTTTAATATGCTTTTTAAGAACCAATATACAAAGATTTATGTTATGCGCATAATTCAACATGAGAAGAAAAAAGAATAAGAAATTGCAAATGAAGGATAACAAAAAATGTTCAAGTATTCATAGTATATATTTTTTATTATTTAGTGAACAAAATATAAATGGTAAAACTACTATTGCTAATTTCAGCATTTCCTATTTTATAACTCAATTTTTTAGTATATAGAAATTTAACAATGAGAGACAAACGTGCAACACACGTTCCCTAAAACTAGTATTATTATAAGTGGGAAGCTCCAACCTTCAAAGTTGGATTATCATTTTGCCCCTCCACTAAATTAAAATAAATTAATTTATTTTTAAATACTAATATTTAATTACATAATGGTAGAATATGAAGTCCAACAACTACACTTTAATTTTTTAATTATGAAATTATAATTATAATTATAATTAATTAGTTTAAATTAAATTAGAGTAGAAAACAATAATGTATGAAACTCTTCGAATTTCGTGATTCTTTGAATTTTGAGATTAACATAAACTTATCTATCACGAAACAATAATGTATGAAACTCTTCAAATTTTGATACTAAAATAAATTTATCTATCCATGATTCAATGTGGCCCATTAAAAAAATTTGATAGGTGAAAAGACAATCAAATATCACTATAAATATCAGTTAATTGCTTCCTAGGTCATCACATTATTTTCTTTTCTATCATTTACTATTCTCTTTTCTTCTTCTTAGATTATGATATAAATACATGTCGTCAAGAAGCTAAATGGGGAGAAGAACAAATAGCTTCATTATTAAATTAAAAGAGAAGCTTTCTTACAATATAGTTCAACCGTTAAACTTAACAGTATAAGATATGACTTATATATTCCTTTAGATCTTTTTTATGTTAGATTATGATATTATGTTTTGGGAAAATGCACAAGTACCCCCTCAACCTATGCACGAAATCTCAGAGACACACTTATACTATACTAAGGTCATATTACCCCCCTGAACTTATTTTATAAATAATTTTCTACCCCTTTTCGGTCTACGTGGCACTATCTTGTGGGTCCAGCGTGTGTTGACATTTTTTTTCAAGCTAGTGTCACGTAGGCCCAAAAGGGGTAGAAAATTATTTATAAAATAAGTTTAGGGGGGTAATAGGACCTTAGTATAGTATAAGTGTGTCTGTAATTTCGGGCATATGTTGAGGGGGTACTTATGCATTTTCCCTTAAGTTTTTCATTTTTCACTTTGGAGATAAGGTATGGTTGTTCAAAATGGATTTGGTATGCAAGCCATATTTTTATGTAATTATGTATTATTTTGCTTTGTAAGGAATGTGTTATTATACTTTTAAGTGTTATTTAATTGACAAAACTTCTATTAATACATGTTGAGTTTGATAATACTTGAATAGTTTATGCAAAGTATGATTTTGTTTAAATGGAAGTAATTTAAATAAATACATAATAGTGGTGTTAGGGGAAAATAATAATAATGATTTTAATATAACTCATATTAATATATACAGTGGTGTAGCCACATAGGGTCAAGGGTGTCCAATTGGACACCCTTCGTCGGAAAAAAAATAGCATATATACAAGTAAAATGATATACGAAATGATTAAATAACCTTTTTGGACATCCTTAACATAACAAGTTGCTATTTTTGGACACCCTTTAAGAAATTTCAGGCTCCGCCACTGTTAATATATATATATATATATATATATATATATATATATATATATATATATATATATTTGTGGGACTCACGTGTAAAGCACGTGTTGAGAACTAGTATTATTATAAGTGGAAAGAACCCAAGTCAAAAGTTGAATTATGGTTTTACCCTCCTATAAATTAAAATGTTATAATTAGTTTAATTAAATAGTAATAACTTTTGAATTTTCTTAGATTAATTCCTATATATATTATTATTACTATTATTATTATTATTATTATTATTACTATTATTATTATTATTTTATTATTATTATTAAAAGTGAAAAGCTTTTAACTCTAAAATTGGATTACCATTTTACCCCTACTATAAATTAATATGTTATAAAATATTTAATTAGTCAAATATTAGAATTCTCAATAAGTTTTCTCTAATATATATTTGTATTCATAACCGAATTTTTATGCAACCTATAATTACAATATTTAATATGTATTAACCTCTCACAATTGAATTATTATTAATAATAATAATTATAATAAAATATTATTTTGCATACCTTAAGTATAAGTTAAATAAAATTCAATTAATTAATTTTTCAATTACATAAATTGAACGGGATTTGGAAGTGGAAAAGTGGTTCTTTAATGCCCAGAGTCATACATGATTAATTGCTTTAAATTAACACATCATGTATTACCAAACTCTTACAATTCCTATAATTTGTCTTCTCATTTTCTTAACTTGACTTATCAAATTCTAACACTTTTAAATTAGTAACCAATCTTTGTTAATACAACATCAGTAGAATTTGAATAGTTCATTAAGTATTTAAGTGTAGGTTAATTAGTATTATGTCAAAAAGAATTTCAAAGAACATAAAAAAATACTATATAAAGGTAACAAATGATTTCCATTTCGTTCAAGTTTTGTTTCTTTAAGTTGACCATCTAACCTAGCTTCATTCTAAGTTTCTTTCTTTTCCCTTAAATTTTTCCTTTTGCATGAACTAAAGAAAATTAGAAATGGAGAAACATGTAGAGTTGATACATGTTGGAATTAAATAATTGTCATATCAATTTACATGCAACATTTAACATTCATTGAATGATATATGAAGATTACTATCTCCGTAAGGAGTGCTAGCAGAAATTCATGAGCTATGAAAAGGAGAAAGTTGATTTCTTTGAAATACTGATTTTAGAATATTCATTAATTGATTTATTCTTATAATGTACTTTAAATATAATTGCTTGTAACTATAGATAAATGCAATGTTAATTGTGTATTTGGAGGGAGTTTTAAAAAGATATCTTGTAGTATGCCTTCATGGCATCATGTGATTGGTATTAAAAAAATTATTTTGTAATTTTTATATTTTGTAATGTTTCTTTATATGTATCTTCATATTTGAACTTACTAATTTATTTTACAAAAGAATTAGGAGTATATGCATCATATATAAATATAGTATCAAACTTTAAAAGGAAAATTTTCTTTCATTTTGATATGATATCATTGAATAAAAACTATTTTAGCTATCACAAGATATAGGGATCTTCATTTAAATAATCGGATAGATTTACTATTACTATTACAATATATATATATATATACTAATCCCTTTTTTTTATATATTAATCAATTGGATGAATAACTATTTATTTTAATTCTTCAAAAATAATCTTAGTTGCATATTTTTACTACTTTTATTTTCAAAACTAAATATGTATGTAACTTTTAAAATATTATTAATGGGAAACATGCGCAACGCGTGCACGGAAACTAGTGTGATGAAATACAGCAGTGTACAATATGCATCTTTGCATATTCTCCTTTTTCTTTGTGTTATGTTGTTTCATATTCATACTTATGAGTATGCACGTTTGGACACCTCAACTCATCAGTCGTCTTTTTTCTGTCAGTTGTGCACTCCAACTTACAAAATGATCATCTAAACTCTTCTAAGAGTTATAGTGTTGCTTTAGCATCGGGTGTTCACAAGACACAGTGGAGACATGTTGACGTATTTTAGTTGTCAATTGAGGTGTTTAGATGTATACAAAGATTGAGTATCTGTGTTAGAACCAGATAAAGTTATGCTCTTCAGTGAGAGAAATACAAAGATATCATGTCAAATTTCAGATACTGAACATTCAAAGATCAAAGAAATATAAGGTAGCATACATTAGTCTGAGCCAAGAAGCTGATAAATAACAAGTTCAAAACAAAATAGAAAAGTAACCAAAATGCTTGCAAAGAGAAACTCAAAGAAGAAAGAGCTACAAAGAAACCCTAGTCTATCTTGTGATATGCGCGATGAAAGAATCCAACTCTATTTGAAAATCTCCCCCTTTCTCTGTGGACTGTCTTATAGCTTCTCCCAATTCTTCTGCTCTTTTTCTAATCGCAACGCCTTCTTCTGATGCCATCAACTTCCTCACGACATTCTCAATAGTGAATGCACTTACTACCTCCTCGCGTTTCTCCCACTCCCTCACAATCAGGCCTATTTTCAACACGTCCGTCACCAAGAAACCGTTTATTGGTTGATTAGTGTGTATAGGCCAAGCACCTATAGGCACTCCCATAGTAATACTCTCTAAGCAAGAGTTCCAATCACAATGACTCATGAACCCTCCTGTAGACGAATGAGCCAAGATTTCTAGTTGTGGTGTCCATTCTCTTACCACTAACCCAACCCCTTTTACTCTTTCCTCAAATCCTTCCGGCAACTCAACTTTTCTATCGATATCTCCTCTATCGGCGTCTCTCAACACCCATATAAACCTCTGTTTACTCTGCTCTAATCCCATCGCGAGCTCCTTAATTTGTCTATCAGAAAGTGAAGTTGTTGTTCCAAAAGATACATAAAGAACTGATCTTGGAGGTTGTTTGTTAAGCCAATCCAAACATATATCCTCCTTATTCGAGATGTAATCGAGTTTAGTAGGAAGAATAGGTCCAATTGCCCATTGTTTCTTGTTAACACTAGTTTCTGCTTGTTCCATCAAATCAATATACTTTCTTTCAATTACTTTACTTGTATTATGGATATCACCTGATCTAATATCCATATATGGATGTTGAGAATCTGATAAATCCATAGCTTCATCTGTTGTAACTCCTTCAAATGAGTACAACTTTTTAACCAATTCTTCTTCATGTTGAACAGAAATCTTTAAAAACAAGCACATCATAATGTAGCATGAGAATACTGATATGTTGTTAAATATATAGGATTCAGCATTAGGCAAAGACGAAACATCTTGAACATTATAAGACATCATTGGATCATGAACAACGATGACTCGTCTTACTTTTGATGAAATATCGCGTATGAATGAAGCAATGGGATCGCGAAGATGCATAGAAGCATCCCATATTGTCTCAAAGGCAATTAGTTCAGGATTTGGAAGGTCATGGAAGTGAAGTTTGGCTATGTTTGAAGGATTTAACGCGTTAGCTCGAATCCTAGCTTGATGATTATGTGTTGCCAATCCAACATAGTAGACAGGAAGATGATAGGAGGAGATTAAACATGAAAGTTGGAGTAGTTGGTTGAGATGGCCTTGAGCTGGTAATGGAACCATAACTAGAGCTACTTCATCTTGTTTTAGTTTGCTAAGTTCATGGTTTTCTACTTGTGTCATGGTAGAAGCAAACTTTTCAAGTTTATGCAATCTTATACAAAAGATGTTGAAATGAGTGTGTGTATATATATACTAGTGGTTTATAAAGGCGTCGTAAATTTCTCTGAGGTTGTGTGTTTCAAGTCCTACCAGCTTCCTAGTTACACTCATATATATACTGTGTGTATGTAAGAAAGAGGATAGGTACCATACATAGTAGTATTCCCACTGTCTCAATTTACGTGACATTTATCATTTTTCGAGAGTCCAAACGGGAAATTATTTTTTTTTAAATGAAATTTATATATTTGTACACAATGTAAAAACGTCATATAATTGACAATTCAAAAGATATATGAAAAAACTTACGATCAAAGATAGATTTGTTTGAATCTCGAAATTCGAAAAGTGACACGTAAATTGAGACGGAGAAAGTATTATTTTTAAATTATTGAATCTAGGTTATGCTACATGAACCACAAAGATTTTGAGATATGTCAAAGAAAATATGTGGTGCACATGTTTTGGAGTTTTGCATGAATGTTCACTTATTTGTTCTTTTTAAGTTCAAATTTTTACTCCATATGAAAAATTATTATAGGGTATAAATGTAAGTTTATATTACGATTAAACAAAATAATTTTTTTGTCAGGACTAAATTAATTGCAGCATACATATTATTATCCTACTAATAATAGGATCATAACATAAAATCTATTTGAAGTAAATTAAAAATAGGAAATTGTTACACGTTTAACATTTATTTCAATTAATTTTCACGCACCTCATTAATAAATTGTTGCACGTTTTAATATTTATTTCAATTTTCAATCAGCACATCATTTAAAATTTGGTGGTACGTCAATTCTATTAGTTTGTGGGGACATTGTCATATGGGCTAGTAAAGCGGACATGTTCTGATTTTGTTTTATGGAAAAAAGACATAAATATTCGTTTTAAATTTATTTCGAAAAATCAATTACATGCTTAAATTATTATGACGATTTATTATGAGCTTTTGCTATTTAAAATTGAATTTGATATTACCATGAGACACGTAACACCACTATTACAACATGTAGTGTATTACAAGCGCCACATCAGATTTTATAATTTTTTATATTCTTTTTTTTTGTTTTGTTTTATTTTCTTTATTAATTACTCCAACATTCTTTTTGTTAACTTTATTTTACACTTATTAATTTCTAATTAATTATTAAAAAAATTTAAAAATTATATCTTTTTTATCAGTAAATCTCACTCACTTTATTTTTAATCTTATCATAAAAATCATTCATTTAATTTATATCACGACTTTTTTTGTCTTCTCCGACGAAGCACAATCAACACATCACCACCATAAGTTCACCTCCACAATTATATTCGTTCTTCTTTTTCGACAAACCATTAGCCACCAAACAATCACCTAAATCACCACAAAACAACCACTCAAAATCCAAATCAATCACTGAAAAACACCAAATCGGACCTCATTATTTTATTCTTTTGATTTTTTTGGTTGGTGTGGCGGCGAGCTCAAAGCTTCAGCTATGGCTCCGTTTTCTGACAGCTAGTTTTTATAATCAAAATCAAAGGAAGATTTTGATTTTTTTTTAACTTTAATTTTATCTGACGGCTAATTTTTATTTATTTTTCCACGTCAGTTTTAAGGAGTAAATAAGACTTAAGTCACGTATGGCCCCTTAAAGTAATCCGTATAATTCACTTAATCACCTTAAAAAACCTTGTTTCCTATTAGACACTTCAATCTTAAAAATAATTTCCTATTGAACATTTTCCTTACACTTCGTCTAAAGAGAATGTGCGTGTAATACACATGTATATAATGTGGCAAAATGAAATCAAATGAAGACACATGGAGTTTTGATTTAAAATAATTATAAAAATGAATTTTGAATATAACAATTTCTAAAAGAAAATACTTTAAACTAAAAAAAAAGGACTCCCTCTGTTCAATTTTATGTGGCACTTTTTGTTTTTCGAAAGTCAAACAGTTTAACTTTGATTGGACATTTGTGTATGAAATTTTCAAATATTTTGAAATGAAATTTATATATTTGTAAATGACATAAAGAGTACTATAACTCACAATAATTGATAATTCAAAATATTAAAAAAATCTATGAAAAATATATGATAAAAAATAAATTTGTTTGAATCTCGAAATGCGAAAAGTGTCACATAAAATGGAATGGAGGAAGTATAAAAATTTATACACCCCCTAATCCCACCCCCGCACCCCACCACCTCAAACCTCTCCATTTCTTCTCTTTCTCCAAAAGTTGTCTTGTCCCCCATTGTTAATCTCCATTTACAAAAATTAGAGGGTTTAACATATATTATGAGTGGATTTATCATTATTATTTCTCTTTATGCCTTCTTTCTTATTTTCATTTAAATTGATGGTATTTTTTTAAAAGATTCATTTTTTTAAATTTCGATTTCAATTTTTTTTTTCGATTTATGAGGAAGAAGGGGTGTGTGTGGGGAGATGTGAAGAGGGAGAGAGTAAATATTTGAATCAATCCCTTTTTTTCGACAAAGTAGATATAGATGGTCTCTATTTTTTCCGGCAAAAAAGATGTACATAATAATCTCCATTTTATCCGACAAGAACTGGTGATCTCCAACTTTTTTCTGAAAAAAAAACGAAAGTAAACAATGATAAGATGATTTTTTTTTTAAAAAAAAAAAGGAAAAATGTTAAAATATTGATTTCACGCGCATACCAAGATTGAATTACACTTTTTGTGTTACATCCACATAAAATGTCTAAATGGTTCAAATTCGAGAGGATAGAGGTGTTCAATAGGTACTAGTACTAGTTGAGGTGTCTAAATGAATTATGCAGACAACTTTATGGTGTCGCAAATGACTTAATCCAATAAATAAATTCAATTTTAAGTAGTAGAGATGTGTAATATGTCGTTATAATAGTTTAACTATGCAACTGACTTTTTTATACAAGTTTAAGGGATAATCTATGCCTTTTATTTTTATTATATATAGTATTAAAATTGAAATGGTAACGTACAACACATGTTCATAGAGATTAGTATTATATTAAATCAAAATAGTTATGAACAAGAAAATACTGCTAAAAAGAAAACCAGACAATTAATACGAAAGTCAATAATCAAGAGTTTTTTAAAACAAAATTGTAACAACGACATATGGTAACATATATCGAAGAGCAAGACACTTCATGAATAACGTTAATACTACGACAGATATACATGCGGTGAAAATTAAAGTAGATTTTTTGGATGTACAAGAAATATCTTAGATATTTCGTAGATCTTTTTAGAATTTTGTAGAGTAATATCTTTGATATTTGTACTTCAGAAAAATCTAAATTGTCTAGAGTATTAGATATTTAAGGAAGATATTTGTAGAAGATGTTAGAATAGTCATTTGTAAAAAAACAAAATAAAAACAGAGACATTTCCAAGCAATTCAAGAAGTCTTCAAAAATCTTCTCTCTCCCTTCTAGCTTTATTTTCTTTAGTTGAATCTTTCGATCTTAATTAACAGTTTTGGGCTAACAGATGATGCATTGGACTACCACCAAGCCTAATCTCATATCGAAAAGCGCAAAAATGTCAACCACCTATCTTTTACCCCAATCCGCAACCTATGTATCCTTTTATCTAAGATCATGTCCTTAGTGAGCTATACTCACTATATATCGAAAACTTGAACTGCTATTGACACACCCATACTAATGCTCTCTAAATGTGACTCATGAACCCGCCTGTTTGATGAATAACCCAAGATGGACTTGTAAAGTGACATACCATCCACAAAGGTTGTTAATTGAAATGCTTATAAATTAAATTGTACAAAAGTAAACACAAACAAGTACTTCATTAAACAAAAGACATACATCCACAATTGGTGGACTCAATTCTAGTTAAACAAAAAACAAACAAAATCTTTATCTTGTGATATGCGCGATGAAAGAATTCAACTCTGTTCGAGAAGTACCTCCTTTCTCTATGGACTGTCTTACAGTTTCTCCCAATTCTTCTGCTCTTTTTCTAATCGCAACGCCTTCTTCTGATGCCATCAACTTCCTCACGACATTCTCAATAGTGGATGCACTTACTACCTATATAAACCTCTGTTTGATTTCCCTATCAGAAAAGGAAACTGTTGTTCCAAATGATATATAAAGTACTGATCTTGGAGGTTGTTTGTTAAGCCAATCCAAACATATATTCTCCCTATTTGATATATGATCGAATTTAGTAGGCAGAATCGGTCCAATTGCCCATTGTTTCTTGTTCAGATTAAGTTCTGCTTTTGCCAACAAATCAATATACTTTCCTTCAATTACTCTGCTTGTATTATTAAGATCACCTGATCGAATATCTAGATATCGTTGCTGAGAAACGGATAAGTCCCTTCATAATTCCTTCGAGGGAGGGTAGGTTTTTAAGCAATTGTTCTTCATGTTGGTCAAAAAATAAGGCTATCAAACTGTAGGAAGTTAAAAGCTGAAATGCAATTAAACATATAGGATTCAGCATTAGGCAAAGAAGAAACATCGTGAACGTTATAGGACATTAAAGGATCATGAACAACAATGACTCGTCTTGATTTTGATGAAATATCGCGTAAGAAAGAAGCAATGGGCTCGCGAAGAAGCATAGAGGCATTCCATGATGGCTGAAGATGTGATGGGAATTTGGTCAAGGCATTAAAATCAGGTGATGGTGAGGCAAATTCAGGAGTTGGAATGTCATGGAAATGAACTTTGGCTATGTCTGAAGGATTTAAGGCGTTGGCTCGAATCTTAGCTTGACGATTATGTGTGGCTGAACCAACATAGTAGACAGGAAGACCATAAGAAGAAATTAGACAGGCAAATTGTAGCAGCTGATTGAGATGGCCTAGTTTTAGAAAAATGGATGCTTTAGTATTTTTCTCAAAATTATATTTATGGAATTTGACATGTTTAACATGGAATCTAACTCCATGTACCTATATGAGTTCGTTCACATTGTTAATTTCAAGTCCGAATAAAGGAGGAGATTATCGTCGAGGGTTAATCGAAGAATTACACTGAATTTCTTGGTTGTTGTTGATACAATCATTAAGATTACCTGATGTGAAATATATTGTTAATAATTTCATAACTAGCTAGTACTGTACTATATTTTATTTTATATACAAAATATTTTAGATATTTTATTTCCATCTTTGGATTTATGAAATCAAAGTGAGAGTTAAGTGCTTTCAATATAAAATTCAACCAATAACATCATAGTAAAAGACAAAATTAATCAATGTAGGAAAAAGATTATTATAGTGATTTTTATATAACGTGTACTGTAATCGATCTCATAAGAAAATATAGTATTATAGAAAAGTCCGACTATATATTTTAGTATATAATAACTTGGACAAAATGACTTGACTTTATAACAGCATGACACAAAACGTTATTTTTTTGCGAAGAAAATCAAGATTGATGATAAGATTTAAATCCACCAATAATTGAGGGATGAGTGGCTGGCAGTGATAGAGATATAAAAACTACTATTCCCTCTGTTTCAAAAAAATTGGCCTAGTTTGACTTGAAACGGAGTTTAAGAAAAGAAAGAAGACTTTTTAATCTTGTGATTCTAATTTAAAGTTATGTCAAATGTACCAAAATACCCTTTAATCTTGTGGTCTTAAACATGCCACGTGGAAAGTTAAAGTTAAGATGTTGCCAAAAAAGGAAAGAGGTCATTCTTTTTGAAACAAACTGGAAATATCATCATTCTTTTTTAAACGGAGTGAGTAATATTTTCAATGGTTTGGATTTGTTAGCCTGTCCTTTTTGCTTTCACAACACAAATTGTGTAAGTCAATGTTTTTATTTTATATTTCATAAATATAATATTATTAATCATTTCAAGAGCAACTTCAAAAAATTTACCAAGTTCAAATCTCTTAGACTTCAGGATCTGACAGAAGTACGAAATTTCGATTTTTATAAATCATTCGTAACACAAGCTCAATCAGGAGACATGGAGGATCAGATAGAAGTAGGAAATTCCGATTTAAAACAAGATGAAGTAGGTATAGTTATGGTTCCATTTCCAGGACAAGGCCATCTTAATCAACTTCTTCAACTTGCTTGTTTAATCACCTCATCCTATGATCTTCCAGTCTATTATGTTGGCTCAGCTACACATAATCTTCAAGCTCGTGTTCGAGCCAACGCGTTAAATCCTTCAGACATAGCCAAAATTCATTTCCATGATATCCCAACACCTGATTTTACCTCTCCTGCACCTGATCCTAATGCCATGAGCAAATTCCCATCACATCTTGAGCCATCATGGGATGCTTGTATGCTTCTCCGCGAGCCTATTGCTTCCTTCTTATGTGATATTTCCTCAATATCAAGACGAGTCGTTGTTGTTCATGATTCTTTAATGTCCTATAACGTTCAGGATGTTTCATCCTTGCACAACGCGGAATCCTATATATTTAATTGCATTTCTGTGTTCACTTTCTACTGTATTATATGTTTGTCTGTTGGAATGTCTGTTCCACTTGAAGAGGAATTGCTTAAAAAGTTACCTTCCCTTGATGGAATTATGACGGATAAAATTAGAGATCGCGGAGCTTCTCAGAGTCCATATGTAGATATTAGATCAGGTGATATACATAATACAAGCAAAGTAATTGAAGGTAAGTTTCTTGATTTGTTGGCACAAGTAGCAAGTGATCAGAACAAGAAAAATTGGGCAATTGGACCTATTCTGCCTACTAAATTCGATCATATATCAAATAGGGAGAATGTATGTTTGGATTGGCTTAACAAACAACCTCCAAGATCAGTACTTTATGTATCTTTTGGAACAACAACTTCATTTTCTGATAGGGAAATCAAGGAGCTCGCGATGGGATTAGAGCAGAGCAAACAGAGGTTTATATGGGTGTTGAGGGACGCCGATAGAGGAGATATCTTTACTGAGGAAGCTAGGAGAGTTGAGTTGCCTCAAGGGTTTGAGGAAAGAGTAAAAGGGGTCGGGTTAGTGGTAAGAGAATGGGCACCACAACCAGAAATATTGGCTCATTTGTCTACAGGCGGGTTCATGAGTCATTGTGGATGGAATTCTTGTATAGAGAGTATTACTATGGGAGTGCCTATAGCTGCTTGGCCTATGCACTCTGATCAACCAATGACTGGTTTCTTGGTGACGGACGTGTTAAAAATAGGCCTGATTGTGAGGGAATGGGAGAAACGCGAGGAGCTGGTGAATGCATCCACTATTGAGGACGTCGTGAGGAAGTTGATGGCATCAGAAGAAGGCAATGTGATTAGAAAAAGAGCAGAAGAATTGGGAGAAGCTGTAAGGCAGTCCACAGAGAAAGGGGGAGCTTCTCGAATGGAGTTGGATTCTTTCATCGCGCATATCACAAGATAGACTTCATTTTCCAGCTCTCAACAACTAATGAATATTGCTTCAGAAAAACAAACAAAATTGTTGGTTTTGTTTATGTGATCATTGTGATTGTGTTTGCCCTTGTGATGAATGTCATGTCCAGGAAGCTGTTTACATCTTGGCAAGAGAGATAGTCCTTCTGTTTGTATAATGTGGTGCTTTAGCTATTTTCATGTTATTTTGTTGGTCTCTCGATAAAGAAAATTGACTTATGCGATAATAACTATTAGTACTTTAGTAGTTGAGTGAACATCTGAGAGTGAAAGAAATGAAAAGTTCATCACAAATGATTTTCCCAACAAATAGTAAAAACTTCTTGTGTCTTCAAATATTCTCAAAACTCTGGAGGATTACACTCTCTAACTTAATTACTATCCTTAACCAGAGGTATCAAGTTCGAGCTTTAACCTGAAATCACCTTTGGCATGAAGTGTTGTACCTTTCAAAGTGAGACTTTTTATCCATAATTAGGATTAATCGAACTTCAAAATGAATATCAAACATAGAATCGAAACAAATTGTGCCAAAAAAAAATGTACTCCTTTAGTCAAACTGAGTGTTTTCTGATATTGTGTAGTCCTGGAGCATTACAAGATGATTTTAAAAACAGACAAAAATATAAAGTAAACAAAATACTTGAAAAGAGAAACCAAAAATGAAAAAAAATCTAGAAGACCAATTATTACTAGCTTCCAAAACTATGATGAGTGGTCAAAATAGTACTTCTGCAATCTGCACCACATACTTTTCTTTCCTCACATCCAAATTTTTTGTCATATAATGTCCTTTTGTCTTGTAATAAGGTGAAAGCACATAGCCATGATTGATTTCTATATTAAAAACATTTTTGAATTTGGCGCAGATTATTAGTTTCTCTCCAAACTATTGACAGTCTTAAAAATACCCTCTACTTAACTAATTAAATTAGGATACACCCCGTTCTACCACATGATATAGCAAGTGGTCTCAAATTCTTGTAGGAGCAAGGGATTTTTAATAAAAAATCGAGAGAAGTGTTGACTTGGTGAGAATTTAGTGGTGTATTTCACTCATGTCGCAAGATCATGGGTGTATTTAAGTTCAGTTAGTCAAGTAAAGGGGTGTGTTTTTAAGTCTGTCAATAGCTCGGGAATAGAACTAATGATTCGCGCTGAGTTCTAAGCGTGTTTTCAATGCTTCTCTCTTTAAACAATTCTCATAGACTTAAAATTTGTTGCCTTGCTTCTACCATGACAGAAACTCAACCTGAAGAGGATCCAACAGAAGTACAAAACTCCGGTTTGTCGTCGTCCATGTATAGATGTGAGAATTTACCAAACCATGAAGTAACTATAGTTATGGTTCCATTTCCAGCTCAAGGTCATCTTAACCAACTGCTCCAACTTTCATGTTTAATCTCCTCCTATGATCTTCCTGTCTACTATGTTTGTTCAGCCACACATAATCGTCAAGCTAGGATTCGAGCCAACGCCTTAAATCCTTCAGACATAGCCAAAATCCATTTCCATGACCTTCCAACTCCTGAATTTGACTCACCATCACCTGACTTTAATGCCTTGACCAAATTCCCATCACATCTTCAGCCATCATGGGATGCTTCTATGCTTCTTCGCGAGCCCATTGCTTCTTTCTTACGCGATATTTCATCAAAAGCAAGACGAGTCATTGTTGTTCATGATCCTCTAATGTCCTATAATGTTCAGGATGTTTCTTCTTGCCCCAATGTTGAATCCTATGTATTTAACTGCATTTCAGTTTTCACTTCGTTCTGTTTGCGAAGCTTATTATGTGGGATGTCTATACAACATGAAGAAGAATTGCTTGAAAAGGTACCCTCCATTAAAGGAATTGCTACAGATGAATCCAGGGACTTTTCAGCTACTCAGCGTCGGTATATGGATATTAGATCAGGTGATATCCACAATACAAGCAAAGTAATTGAAGGCAAGTTTCTTGATTTGTGGGCACAAGTAGTAAGTGATCAGAACAAGAAAAATTGGGCAATTGGACCACTTTTGCCTACTAAACTAGATCGTATCTCGAATAGGGAGGATATATGTTTGGATTGGCTTAACAAACAACCTCTAAGATCAGTTCTTTATGTATCTTTTGGAACAACTACTTCATTTTCCAATAGAGAAATCAAGGAGCTCGCGATGGGATTAGAGCAGAGCAAACAGAGGTTTATATGGGTGTTGAGAGATGCGGATAGAGGAGATATCTTTACTGAGGAAGCTAGGAAAGTTGAGTTGCCTCAAGGGTTTGAGGAAAGAGTAAAAGGGGTCGGGTTAGTGGTAAGAGAATGGGCACCACAACCAGAAATCTTGGCTCATTCGTCTACAGGAGGGTTCATGAGTCATTGTGGATGGAATTCTTGTATAGAGAGTATTACTATGGGAGTGCCTATAGCTGCTTGGCCTATGCACTCTGATCAACCAATGACTGGTTTCTTGGTGACGGACGTGTTAAAAATAGGCCCGACTGTGAGGGAGTGGGAGAAACGCGAGGAGTTGGTGAATGCATCCACCATTGAGAATGTTGTGAGGAAGTTGATGGCATCAGAAGAAGGCAATTTGATTAGAAAAAGAGCAGAAGAATTGGGAGAAGCTGTAAGGCAGTCCACAGAGAAAGGGGGTACTTCTCGAATAGAGTTGGATACTTTCATCGCGCATATCACAAGATAGACTTCATTTTCAAGTATTTTGGTTACTAACTTAAATTTATTTGAGCTTGGAATGTTCAGTATCTTATAAACTTTTATGCCTATGGTGATTACAAATATGCTCGAAGAAAAAGACACCAACAATCTGAAACTGAAAAACATTATCAAACGAACTGTCAATGCTATGAAAGGGGCAGAAGTGAGCATCTCACATTGCTATAGAGAAGCCAACCAAGTGGCTGACTTTCTGGCCAAATTAGCTTCATCGAGTGGAAATGGTACCTTCTACTTCTCTTATCAACAACTCCCGAAAGAAGCAAAGGGACTCTTTCAATTGGATAGATGGCAACTACCTTGTATAAGAAGAAGATATGACAAATGTAATTTTTTTGTTAGTTGAATCTTGTATTTTGCGTGAGTGGAAGGTTATAAGTTGGTTGCCTACCCTTTTTTGATGTCCTAATTTCCACTTTCTATTTTTGCCAGAGGTTAGGTACATGCCCCCCTCTGTTTTTGTGTAACTTATGTTGGAAATTATAGACATGGTAGGGGTCAAGCCAAACCCCCCACGCCTAATAGCTTTATGCTGTGATGGTGATGGCTTAAATTAAAAAAAAAAAAAAAAAAAAAAGATGATTGTTTTGCATTTCTCTCTTAACAGATACTTAATCTGTTATTTGTTCTAATTGGAGTTAAAAAGCATCTTTACAGTTGTCTATCGAAAACCACCTCTTGCTCAACGCTAATTTTAAAGAGATAGTCCTTCTATTCGGACGTGGTGCTGTATGCATTTCCATGTACTTCTATTCGTCTCTCAATAAAGAAAATGACTTCTGTGATTATAAGTATTAGTAGTTAAGTGAATATTTGAGATATCAACTACTCATAAATAAAACAAATAAGATCATTTAAGAATGAGATAAAAGAGAAAACAAAAATGAAATATCTAGAATGCTAATTACCACTAGATTGGAAAATTTTGCTCACAATACTTCAGCACCACATACTTATCTATCCTCACATCAAATTTTGTCATATAATTTGTCTTTTTGTCTTGTACCAAGGTGAAAGGTTCATAGCCAAGACTCTCTTTAGTTTACTTTTAACAATTCTCATAGACTTAAAAGTTTGTTTCCCAGCTTCTACCATGACACAAACTCAACCAGGAGAGGATCCAACAGAAGTACAAAACTCCGGTTTGTCGTCGTCCATGTATAGCTGTGAGAATTTACCAAACCATGAAGTAACTTTAGTTATGGTTCCATATCCAGCTCAAGGTCATCTCAACCAAATTCTCCAACTGTCATGTTTAATCTCCTCCTATGGTCTTCCTGTCTACTTTCTTGGCTCAGCCACACATAATCGTCAAGCTAGGATCCGAGCCAACGCCTTAAATCCTTCAGACATAGCCAAAGTCCACTTCCATGACATCCCAAACTCCTGAATTTGACTCACCATCACCTGACTTTAATCCCTTGACCAAATTCCCATCACATTTTCAGCCATTCGTCTACAGGTGAGTTCATGAGTCATTGTGGATGGAATTCTTGTATAGAGAGTATAACTATGGGGGTGCCTATAGCTGCTTGGCCTATGCATTGTGATCAACCCATAAATGGTTTCTTCGTGACAGAAATACTGAAAATAGGCCTGCTTGTTAGAGAATGGGAGAAACGCGAGGAGCTGGTAAGTGTTTACACTGTTGAGAAGGTCGCGAGGAAGTTGATGGCATCAGAAGAAGGCGTTGTGATTAGAAAAAGAGCAGAATAATTGGGAGAAGCTGGAAGGCAGTCCACAGAGAAAGGGGGAGCTTCTCGAATAGAGTTGGATTCTTTCATCGCGCATATCACAGGATAGACTTCACTTTTAACCATTTGAAATCATCAATCATAGTCACAAAGTACAAACTTTCCTTCTCTAAGAAATCAAAAATTAGATGTCTTCAATTCTATCATTGTCATTAGAACTAATATACATGTTGAGAAAGAAGAGACCATCATAATTCCATTGAAATAGCTATAAATCGTTAAGAAGCACGGTCCTCTCTTCCAATTATAATATGATAAAAATAGGAGGTACATCAACCTTCAATGAGTTTTAACAGTCATCTGGACATGCTTCACAAGGACAAACACAGTTGGGATGATCGCGTCCACACTTTCTTGGTTTTCATGTGTTGTGTTTCATCACTCATTGTGAGCCAGAAGATGGTAACTGTGATTCATCCCATTCCCATGTCAGCACAGCTGCAAAAGAACTCACCTCCATCGTACAGAAACACTTCTGTTTCTCATCTTCCCAAGCTAGAGCCTTGTTAATCAAACCGCCATGATAACTGACCGTAAAAAGCCATTGACTTCCATTTCTACCGATGATCCAGGATTAAATGACATCATTGAAGAAGCTAGAGAAGAATTAGTCACTGTAGTTCTTGCTCTTTCTGCGATAACTAATTGTGACAAAGCACTTCCAGATTGCTTTTCCATGGCCTTATTAATCATCAGTTTTCGTGAAAACTGTTTACATTACAGCAGCCTCTAGCAGTATATGTTAAAGCAACAACCTCATAACTTCGATAATAAGCTATCAAATGGTGCTTAATAAGCACTGTTCTACCTATTTTCCCTCGGTATAATTCTTGGGTATTGTCATCAAGCCCAACCCCCATTGTGAGCTTAATAACCAATATATATTCTCGACCACAGCAAATTTATATTCTACAAACAGCATATGGTGGTGAGAGTCGGAAATCTAGTTGTGTTCTACTGAATGAGATAAGACAACAGGTAACAAGTTCCTAATGTGAAAGATTGGCAAAATATTGTTGAAAAGTACTAGCTGTAATTGGTAAAAATCATGACTATATAGTTGTGCTAACAAGAAGATACAACATTGACATATGC
This sequence comes from Solanum sitiens, assembly GCA_016801875.1. NCBI lineage: Eukaryota > Viridiplantae > Streptophyta > Magnoliopsida > Solanales > Solanaceae > Solanum > Solanum sitiens. Next base: position 778,224 of record JABWTJ010000310.1, on the reverse strand, counting down.
TCGAAGGGAAATCAAAAATTTTTATGTAGGGCAATCCCTACTTGTGCTGGCAGATAATAGGATATGATGCCAATGAGACAATAGTTTTTGGAGGAGAAAAAATTACTATAAAATTGCAATTCACTTTACAGGTTTTCGTCAAGTTTTAGACTACACATGAGACATGACACAACACTTAAAAGATGATCGGATGGAGTTCGTAGAAACAGACTTTCCTCTCTAGAGTTATAGTGTACCACCTAGAGACATTTGTCTAGGAAAGCTTCTTAAGAGATGAGTGAATGTAAATGAGACAATTTCTTCACTATTACAACTGGCCAGACTTAATTATGCGGTCAATAAAGGACGGTACAAGTTCCTTACCACAAAACCAGCTGCGGCAAGAAAATCTTTAAACCTCCTAGTTGATGTGTGTTTGATGTTTTCTAGCCATGAAACAAGCCCCAATATCCCAAACAGGAGTCTTAGTTGGATGTATCGGAGGCCAATCTTGAATCTAAAGAGCACGACTTCTATGGCAGAATCAGATTTAGAGTCAGCCTTCAACGAAAGTCCATAAAGTGCATACTCAGCATATGCTAGTAACCTGACTCTCAAGGGAGCACCCAACTTGCTCGTCAGAGATCTTAGGAGCCCATCGGTCCGCAATACTGTGAGAAAATCGGTAGGCAGAGATTCCATGAAGGAAGATATATCCTCCATTTTAAGAGACTTTAGTTCCTGCTTCAGGTTCTTCTTTTCTTCAACAGACATTCCTTCCCCGAGTGCGGACTTACTGTCAATAGTTCTTCCTGTAAATATGACAGGGAAGTATCTTGAGTACTTTCCAACACCAAAATATTCTCCTATCTCCTGGATTTTGGCTGAGTCCTTAACTACCAAAGCCTCCCAAAGCTCGCAATACTTCAATCTGAAATTCTCATTCAACTGTTTACAAATCCCGAAATCCAACAACACTAACAAAAATCCATTCTTCCCTTCAGGAGAAACCAATATATTACCAGGATGTAAATCCCCATGAAGAAAACCATGAACAAAAATCATTTCTGCAAATACTTCTGCCAAAGTTTTCGCAACCTTGACTTCACTAATTCCTCTTTCCTTCAGAAACTCCAAGTCATCAACTTTACGACCTCTGCAAAACTCCATTGTCATAACCTGCCTTGTCGTAAAATCCCAAAACACATTCGGAACCCTAACCATAGAATTATCCTTAAAATTTTCCCTAATCCTCTCCAAATTTTTAGCCTCTGCAATAAAATCAAGCTCAGAAGCAATAGATTTTTCAAATTCAGTTACAAGCCATTGAAACCTATATCCAGGGAAGATCCATCCAACCAATTTCGATAACAAAGACATAGTTACAAGGTCAAATTTCATTTGATACTCCAATCCAGGATACTGCACCTTCACCGCCACTTCCTGACGGTCTTTTACTAAAACAGCATGGTGTACTTGAGCAATAGATGCAGCAGCAACCGGAACCTCATTGAAGGACAAAAAAAACTCCGATAAACAATTTAAACCTAAATTACTAACTAACACTTGTTTAATCGATTCAAATTGAAAAGGAATAGCATGATCCTGTAATGAAGAAAGTGTAGTTGAGTATTCTTTTGGTACTTGCCTAATGGCAGCAACAAACTGACCTGCTTTGATGTAAATACCTTTATTTGCTTCACACATCGTTAGAATTCTCTTTGCTGATCTTAGATGTAGTTTGGAGAGAGTAAGGCGATAGTCGTCGGTGTGAGTATTGAGTCCGTACAGTGAGAACTTGTAGTCTATGACAGTGGAAGTTATGGTGAAGAGAGCTCGGGAGGACCGAACGACGCCATTGATGAAAGGGGAATCAGTGGAAGAAAGGAAGGAGTTATGAGTTAGGGTTTGGAAAGTAACTCCGGCGCCGGCAATCACGCCGGCGATCAGGTATTTATTGAATATCCGACGCCGGGTCACCATGGTTGGGTACCCGGACCTTGAGATTTTATTTTATCCCATTTATAAGCCAAAATTACACAAATTGCACTATTTGGTTACTTATATCTCGATTGTTATATTATTTTGTTGTAGTTTATATTTCATTGATAGTTGCTTCTTGTACTTTATCATGTTTAATTTGGATTATTTTTTCTTAGGTAAAGAGTTTATCAAAAATCGTCTAACTCATTTCTATACGAATTGGATGGGGGATTCCAATTGTTACAATTAGTTCTTCCCACTCGAGGAATCGAGCCCTTTTATGGACTTTCAGACTACAAATATGATTTCAAATATTTGCATTTGAGGCAAGGTAGAGGTAAGGTTCATACAGATTTGTTGTTGCAACAACTAGTTCTTTTCACCAGAAGAGTCAAGTCGTTATTTGAGGCAAGGTAGAGGTAAGGTTTATACAGATTTGTTGTTGCAACAACTAGTTCTTCCCACCAAAAGAATCAAGTCGTTATTTCAGGCAAGGTAGAGGTAAGGTAAATTTATACGAATTTGTTGTTGCAACAACTAGTCTTTCCACCATAAGAGTCAAGTCGAGTCGTCTTTAGAACTTTTAAACTGTAAATGTGATTCAAAATTTGTCTTTGAGGCAAGGAAGAGGTAAAGCTTGATATAACAACAGCTAGTTCTTCTCACTTAAGGAGTCGGTCCCTTTTTGAATTTTCCACAAATGCAATTTTAAAATCTTTACCTTTAAGGCAAAGGTAGCGATGAGATCTGTATGAATTCGATGTTGCAACAACTAGTTCTTCCACCCAAAGAGTCCCCACAAATGCAATTTTGAATCTTTATTCTTTGCGACAGATAAAGGTATTGTATATCTATAAACTTTTTTCATGAAATCACACTAAATATGTTATTAATATTATTGTTATAAAATTACATAACATTCATAAACATCAAAATAATACGATAATCGAGATGGTTCCTTTTTAGAGTGGGAAAAAAAATGAACCTAACACTTGAGAGAATTCAACTTCACCCAAACAAACATGAGTAGAAATGAATAGTTGAGCATTTGAATGTTACAAACTTTATTGGGAGCTAGAAATATTAGAGGTCCTATGAAATTCCTAATCAATTCATAGCAATAGCATTCCACTATATGTACATGCAAATCACCAACAAAAAAAAAAAAGAAGCTCAAGGTACATATTGATCAGTAAACATCTATTTAAACAGAGAACTTTAATGTCACTATTATATCCACAAACAATATCTATAGTAACCAGCAAAAGTCACTAACAAAAAAGTCACCAAGTGCCTAGAACAGCCTAACAGCATTACAGTAGTGTACATTCCCCTTCACTATTCACAAATTATGAGGTTATGATTATGTGATCATCTCCCTGCAAAGACATAAACATGGTGAGATGCAACCTATATAGGTTGAAATAAGACATTCAAGTGTAACACGAAACATTAAGCTTCTTGAGCTTGTATGTAGTTCACACTTGACGTAGAGATATTATGGCATAATTAAAAAGGGGAACGAAAAAAAAACATATCGAGGGCCAATGGCATACAGTTCAAAACTAAGTAGATAATGGAGCCGTTTCTACGGCCTTCTACACTTAAAACCAGGTAGTCTACAACAAGGAATTCGTGATGGTAATTGTGGGGAAATTATAGATAGAGCAAAAGAACCTACACAAGTGCTTTTTATCTACAAAAATCTCAAAAGATGATCTTGAAGTCCTCCCAAAGTGTGATAGCAGAATTTTACATGATAAAATTTCCGGGGTAAAAAGAAATGCAGCAAGAAAGGTACAAGCTTACCAACTGTGAATTCAGGCTTGAGGTGGAGATTCGGGCTCAGAACCGCCAATTGAAGAAAATGACATGGTATCTTCCTTTGCCATAGCCACAAAGTTGAGAGGAACAGTAGATAGTCTTCTCATTTCCTTCAAATAGGTATTCTGCCGCCCAGAGTAAGAACGGGGTGTTTGAAGCTCTGGAGTTGCACAACTAACTGAGTTTCGGCGTGGTGAGGGGGTGACTGACCCGTTTCCATTTGTATGGAACCCATTCGTCTTCCTAAAGCTGTTGCTTCTTCTTGGACTAGGTCTAGAACCATATATAGATTCCTTCTCTGCCAGCAGCATATCTTGGAGTTTCTTCTGATCCTGTGTAAAAGAAAAGATAATAACATATATTTTCAAATTATTACTTGTAAATCAAATGGGCTAAGATGCTCCCTACTTAAAATAATTCCCTCATCTATTAAACTCAATTGAAGCGCCCATTTAGTACAAGCACAGATCAAGAAGTAGTATTTTGTTATTATACAACATAAGAATTCCAGTTAATATCTAGATATTGTGCATTCCGTTAGATACATATGTCTCATATAACAATTCAGCATTTAATAGTAAATGAGGGTAATGACAGTACCCGGGCGCGTTTCTTATCCTCTTCTTTCTGATGTCGACTCACTTTGTAATCCTCCAATATTGACACCAATCTCACCTACAAGTACAGCCAAATCCACTTGACCAACAGCGGAAACAAAAGAAAAAATATATAAGTTTCTTAGCTGCAAAAGAACTCACCCCATCGTACAGAAACAACTTCTGATTCTCATTTTCCCAAGCTAGTGTCCGGCTAATCAAACTGTCAACCATACCTGAGCATAAAAGCCATCGAGTACACTTCGTGTCAATGATTCAAGCTTAAATGACACCAGCAAAAAAGCTAGAGTAGAATACCTGGAATCTTAGTCACTGTAATTCTTGCTCGTTCTGCTCGCTTTAGATTTATATGAGCACCTCTTCCACCGCTGTAACGTGTATGATCCTGACAATATAAAACTAATCAAACTATAGCTGATGTAAAGTTTTTGTCAACAAGAGAAACTAAAGTTACTAGAAGTGTGTGTTAGTAGGAAACAGAGATTGGCTACAGGAAATCAAATGGAAGTAGTATTTACTTACCAGGTTATAATCTTCAAGCCAGTTTTCCTCATCACATGATGAAAGCCACCGCTCTATCTTATCCATAATTTCTTTTCGGCTTAAAGCTTCATCCTTTACTTTGTTTATTTGTGCTTCAATATTTGCCAGGAGTTCACAAGGGTCCACAAGACCTTCAAATGGAGATTGGGCTCATTTCTCTGCATTGAAGTTCAGATGAACAAAGCATTTAATGAATCCAAGTCAGACGTCTTACCAGAGTCGATCATTGCACTGGATTTATCAGCAGCAGTACTTGAATCAGGTTGTATATGGGTTTTACAGCACAAATCCTCCAGTTCTGCCCTCCTTTTCATCACCAACTCTTTCATTCTGCTTGCTTTCAATTTGGTAAGCCTCCCAACTTCTGCTGATACCTAGCAATGTCAAAAACAACATCAAATATATCTGCAAGTATATATATAGGAACTATTAATGATTACAATTTGGAAAAATAAGCCCACAAAACTGTGTGCAGAAATGAAATAAAGGGGAAAAAAGAATAGACTAAGAAATAGGGAAAAATTAAGAGGTAAAAGTGTTTGCACACCTGTTGAATAACCTCCAATGTAAGTGCACGTGGTTCCACAACCTTTGATTCAGAAATGTCAAGAAAGGAAATGATCCTTGATAACTTACGCCTTTCTTCTCTCGTTGTATCCATCAACTTCCAAAGCTCAAACAGAGATCCCGCCACGTCCTTTAGCTGCATTATAGATGACATTAGATAGCGAATAAAGAAAAACAGTACCATATCTAGGAAAATAATACCTTCTGATATCGAACTTTTCTTTCTGTTTTTAGCTTAAGGATAGCCTGGTCTAGACCTTCCAATGTGCTGTCACTGATGTTTGTGTACTGTCCCAAGCTTGTCTCGTGCAAGCTTGGATGCACATTGCTTACAGTTTCACCAAAATCCAGCCCAAGTACACCGCACAATGTGTGAACCTCATTCACACTGTCCAGAACTCTTTGGACACGCACAGACTGCATGCAGAAGCAATCATCATTATTCAATTTTCTAAAAGAAAGACAGGCGTCTTATGATAAACCAAAAATGCACCATTCATGATGATTAAGAATGCCATGCTGAAGCACATAAACGCAAAAAAGGATCTCCAGTTATATACTGTATAGTTTTTAAGAGTGCTGTAGATGAACTGGATCCTATAGTAGTGGACTAATGAGATAAAAGAGAAATGGGAACTAAGCTACATACATGGACCAAGTTGACAAGGCAACTTCAAGAATTGTATATATCACAAGAATAATGATACACAAACATCTATACATAACCACCAGGAAACTAGTGAACACTAGCAAAGAAGGTAACTTAAAGAAACCTGTCTCTCACAATGTTTCAAAGATGCTTCAGCAGAAAAGAAAATCGTTATTGCATTATTTAAAAATATTACTCCCTCCATCCCAATTTATGTGATGGTGTTGAACTGGGACACGAGTTTAAAGAATGAAAGGAAGACCTTTGGAACTCGTGGTCTAACAAGTCATAGATATTTGGGTGGCCATAAATAAATCATCTCATTAAGGGAAAATGAGAAGTTTAAAGTTAAATTATCACTAAATAGAGAAAAATGTCATTCTTTTGGGGACTGACAAATTAGGAAAAGCATAAAAATTGAAAAGAGGAGAAAAGTAACTAAGAAACAAGATACAATTGAAATACAACTTTGTCCACACATACCTTCTCCTTTTGAAGAGCACATAGATGGGATTGGCATTCAGAGAGCTTTCTTGTCGACAAGTCATGTTCTTCCAAGTTTAAGGTGCTAAGAGAATTGACAATATTACAAGAGCCTGAAATCTCACTAGTTATTTTCTCAATTTGTGCCTTTATATCTGCGAACTGCTTAACTCTCTCGTCTTTCTTTGCTTTTAAATCATCAACAAGAGGCATGATTAACCCAAGCTGCTCCTTCAATGAAGCTGACATCTTCTCTGACTGTATCTGTTGTAACCAGAAAAGCAAAATTAACAAGCGAAAATATGGATCGGTTGTTCAAAAAGATTCCAGAAAGTTTTTCAAAAACCAAAACTGAAGTTGTTTGGTTCCAGAACAGTTCTGGTTTTAGAAAACGAAGAAAAACAAAGCCTTGTCTTCACTTTGGAATCAAACCAAAACTAACCCCTTCTCTTTTTCTGTAATAGGCCAAAATTGTTACTCCTTTATTTATAGTTAATGAGTTGCACCAAGTGCTCAATATACGTGCTGCAAAAACAATACTGATTCCCTTGAATCTTCAGGGAGTCTATGAACTCACAATTACATATACATCATAGACATACTTCACATTACACCAAAAATTCAAGAGCTGATTAGTGCATATGCTTTCTTTCCAAATACGAAACAAAGCAGTAAACTGTGCTCGAAACTTAATTTGATGAGAAGATGAGCAAACATCGCAGGGGTGAATCTTCTAGGCAGAAACAACTAAAAAGATTAGATGTTGAAGATACTCAATGGTGCAATTGGAGACTTTACAGGGTTAGACAATATGAGCAATCATTCGTCCAAACAACAAGAGTACCTCTTAAATTAGCTACTCCACACGCTCCCCCAAATCCAAGAAAAATGAAACAACTAGATCACTATACTCCTTCTCCATATCTTTAGCAGAATATGAAACTTTCAATTCTTTAAATATAAACTATCTTTAAAGTTCACCTTGCTACACTAATAAATCATGAGTACATGAAATATAGAATTCATAAGATGGATCATCCATATATTTCTATTCCAAGAGAACTTGACAGTTCTGTCTTCCATTTGTGAGATTCATGTTATTTGGAAGATAACAGGAATCACGCTAGTTGCTTAAGATATGATACAACCGTACAGCATAGAAGAACCTCTAAGCTGTAAGCCATTGCTAAGGCTTACAGCTAAGGAAAAGTAACAATAACATCAAAATCCCACTTTGCGCGAGTTGAGGCATTGCTAAGGCTACAGGAAAGCAATCAGTTAATAGTTTTTTGGTCTATCTGATCAAGGAAGTGCCATTTCACCAAAAAGGGGAAGCAATTCTAGTAACCATATGAAAGGAAAAATATAAACAAGGGGGAGTAGAGAGCTTTTAACTATGATAAAAGTTTCCACATGTAGGGAAGTGTTCCTTACCGGTGAATTAATGTTGTGTTCACCAAGAGCAGCCATTAAGGTTGCAAGCTCAGCTTCTTTAGCTGCAACAGACTGATGAAGACGTGATTTTGCATTGGCGGCTTCTTCAACTTTTCTTCGATAGACTTCCATACACTCTCTTTCCAGCTCCAACAGCATACGGTCTTTATCAACTTCACTCTCTCCAATGTCAGTCCATATTTGCTGGACATCACCACCAACCAGAGTCAATACACATTACATAAATCAGGACCAATATGCAGTCTCTCACATACATGAGAAAGAGCAAAAACTAACTACTACTATTTCTTCCCAGGTGCCAGCTTAATCACCCAGAAGCCAGAAATCCTATAGGGACTCTCATCATATTCACCCAGAAATTCTATACAGGAACTACAGAAAATCTTGGACACAAAATGTTATCTTTTTCACTAATAGTTGTAAAATTCCAACTACAAAATCAGACTTGAATCAAGCATTTATTGAATCCATGAGAGAGACAAAAACAGAAGAAATCCCAGAATAAATCATATAAGCAAACTTGGATTTCATAATCCAAAAACAAACAGTTATTTTACATAAACCATTAATTAGACTTCAACTAACTTAAAAAAACCCAACAGCAGAAACAACTACTTCAACTTAATTGAACAGACATTATAACTACCAAGCCATAAATAAACTGCACAATAAATAGTTTCTATGCTTTAAGAAGCATTATTCACCATACTAACCAAAACCCCACCTCAAATCAAGTAAAAGTCTCCATCTTTTTCCTAAAAAACAAAAAAATGAAGAGAACAAAACCAAGAAAAACAAAAACACCCTTTCTCGTAAACACCAAGAAAAAACAAAAATTCAAGAACTATATACAAGTAAGTAAATTCCCCACAGACAGAACATTTAATCAAATGGATTTCAAGAAACCATGTACAGTAAAAAGTAGTAAAACAGAGAGTAAGAGGAGAAAGAAAAGAGACCTGCAGTTCTCTAAGTAAAGAGTGGCAAGTAGAGCTTGTACTATGAGCATTACAACTAGGACTTCCAAAAGCCATCATTTTTACTATTGTTGAATGATTATATCAGTACCCTTTTAAAGAATTTGTCCCTCAAAGCTTCAAAAAAAAAAAGGACTAGTTTATACTTTTCTCTTCACTCCTTGAAGTCAACGTCAGTAAAAGAAAAGACCATGAAATCATCAGCAACACTTGTTCTTCCCATCAGATCTGAAGTTCCCAAACACCAAGAACCTCAATTTTCACCACACCCACTAGAGTACCAACTACAAAGACTACAACTTTACACTTGGTTTTTGTTGTTTTTTGCTACTTTTTTGCCTTTTACTTCAAGAACTCAAACAAAAAGTAGAATTTAGAAGAAGTGGGTACGAAGGAAAGTACTAAAAGGACAATAACCAACAGCAACAAAAGAGAAAAACTGATTCTTTTACTCTGTTTTCTAAACAAAAGTGAGAAATGGAGAGTAGTGAGGAAGAAGAAGAGTGAATGAGGGTATTTGGGTTAATGGGTCGGGTCAAAATACGGCAATGTTAACGGATCTATGGGCATTTAGCTCGGGTTTCAATGGTGGTTTTCTCTCACTCTCTCTCTCTCTCTCTCTCTCTCTCTGTGTGTGGAAGAAGGAGGGAGTGAGCAGTGACGCTTCAACAGCTTGAAATGCTCTGTATTTGTTACTACTACTATTCTATTTTAAATTATATTTATTTTTTTTCGTTTTTCAATGGGTGTTTGATATTCATATTACGTATTGTTCAATGGTTGTTATTCGTTATATTATAATATTATTAGTCTAAATATAATTTTATTTTGATTGTAATCAAATTCTATTGTATTGTGTTAGGCTAAAACCATGGCGATGAAAAAACTCATTTTGTATCATAATTGATTTGGTGTAATCAACATTGTTATCTTAATATTTTTCTTTTTTACTTATTTTTTAATCTTTATATTGTATTTTATTCTATAAATTCTATAAGTATCATGTTGGCTAAAACATGGTTAGATAATGATGAAAAGAATCATTTTGTGTAACTATTAATCACGTCGATACTTAATACTTTCTTTTCATTTTTTTTCTTACTTATTTTTTAATCTTTATATTTTATTTTTTCATAATAGCTTATATTTTTCATTAGAATTATGAATATGTGACATTATGTAACGACAGAGAACGATATAATGTATTCAGACGTTTGTATTAATTAAGACGATAAAATATAATACGTTACGTTATAAAACAATACATAATAACCATTTAAACAAAGTGTTAGGGTGTAATTAAGTTTCTATTGGATCATTAATTTTGAAGTTGAAACTTGAAATTTGATTTTTTTTAGGTGAAAGTTGAAAAGTAATTTTTAGAATATGAAGTTGTGTGTGGACATGTATTTATTTGAAATTTTTTAATAAAAAATGTTATAAGTTTTTAAAAATCTAATTTAAAATATATTATCGAACGCTAGCTAAAACATTTCACGTCAATTAAAAAAAAGTAAAAATATTTTACCATTCTATCACAACATCATGAATCATTTGGTTATCAAGATGTTAAAGAATATCTCAATCTAAAATTACTATCTTTTAATATGAAATAGCTAATCTTATTATTTTTATACAAAATAATCAATATATGCATGATAAAAATAAATAATTTATATTTTATCTTTGGAAAAATATTATTTATCTCATATCCTGCCACTCAAACAATACCTTGTTGATTTATTATTTTATGGGAATGTGGAATGCTTGCATTAAATATTCATCTATTTTGTTTACTAGTAAATATAATTTATTCATCTTCCATGGTGTACATGCAACAAGGATTAGATTTTAGTTGGATATTTTTTATTATATATCTTAGCCGTTACATTTCCTTTTTATATTTTGGAGATATTTTCCTCTTTTTTTCTTGTAGAAGTTTTGACCATATTTTAAGTTTTTTTAAAAAAAATTATTTACAATAAAATTTAGAAGTAACACAATGTGTAGTAATATACATAAATATATTACTCACCAATAAAGTTGTGATCGAATTGTAAGCAGTCCTTCATCATAAAAGGTTTTGAGTTCAAGTATATGGAATTTCTCTATGCGAATTCAAATTTCATCGGACTCCAATATAGGGATCGGACACAATTTAAAAAAAACATACATATTAGTCCTTAAAGTGTTTAATTTAATACATATCAAAACAATAAAGTTTAGTGCACTATTAGATTATAATATTTATATAAATTTGTCAATATTTTTTTATGGATATTCCTTGTATATATTTTAACCTTTGGATAATTTGATAAGTGAGAAATTCATTAAATTATTATGTATATAAATTAAACATCAATAATAAATAATATAATTAATGAAGATTTAACAAAAGTCAAGACATGAAAAGGTTTGAGAGGTACATCAAAACTCACTTTATTTTAGTGGAGAATTTGTGATAATATTAGGTCTCTTTTTTCATATATACATCAAAACTCTCTTTATCTTAGTGGAGAATATATAATATTAGGCCTCTCTTCTTCTTTTGGTTTTTATTTTTTAAAATAATTATTGGGCAGTAGTCTTGTTTATTGGAATTTATATATATATAAAAAGAAATAACTTTCTTTTTGTCTCTAATTGCGTAAATAAACATATTTGACTAGAAACGAAGTTTTTAAATGAAATAAAAAAAATTATATTGCAACGTTTTTAACTTCTAAATTATATCAAATAGAGATCGATATATATTGAAAAGCATACAAATTTGGTTGGTAAAATTTGAATCTAAGAAGCCAATTACTCGCGATTTCACAAGGATACAGGACTAATCTTGTAAATGGTCGATTGTTGGACGCATCTCGAGCATACATGCATCTAGATGGTTGAGATGTAAGTCTTACGAGACAAGAGTCTCACATATCTATTTTACAGAATTTTATAAGTACACTCTTAAAAAATAGTTTTTAATTTTCATCATTTAATATATTGAATTATTGATAATATAGAAATTATTATCCAAAAACTGTTATTCACGTATTTTCTTTACTTATTTTGGAGGACAAGCTAATTTAATTCTAAAAAGGTACGAAATAATAGGAGAAAATTGGTGAGGATAGAAATTTAGAGGGAAAAGATGTCTCTATCAAATTTTAAATAGCTTTTTGGGGGGCCAATAATATTATAAACTTATCACAGAAAATATAAATAATCTTATAATTAAAGATATCGATCTCAAATTTTACGTATTTTATAAAGTACTTTATAAAAATATTTTCTCCAAAAAAGACTCTAATATAAGATAAAAAATTAATTAATCATTTTTAACGCAAGCAACAAATATGGCATGATTTTTTTTTTTAATACAAAAAAATACACTCTTTATAAACTTATAAACCATGTGACTTATCCAATTTCCAACGTGAAAAAAAAAAACGTAAAATTTAGAAAATGACAAATAATTTTGCAGTTTGGCCCCTCTTCTTAAATTCAGTTACTGTTTAGCCCCACATTTATAAGAGCTTTACCTTCACGTACCACTAAAGCGCGTGAGTAATTAGGATTTTATGTACCTCATAGCAATCCAGAAGTGATCCAGCTGGTTAAGAAGTACACTTCAATGCCAAAAGTTTTAATAAATTACACTTTACACCCCATATTAAATTTCTAATCTTCTTTTGTTTGGCTCATGGCTAACACACACCCACGTTTGGTGTCTTTTCATGATTCTTTTTTTTCTTTTACACGCAAGAAAAAGGGAAAATATCAAGGATTCGGCGCACTAAATGAGGTTATGGTATGAGGTAGAGTACTGGTCAGTCAAAAATTCATGACATATTTCGAAGATGCATGTTGTGGAGATCATGATAAGGATGTTGATATGAATGTGTAAGAGTGACAAGATCAGTAACAGGGTTATTCTAGAGAAAGTGAAGTGGTTTTTATGACGAACAAGAAGCGGTACTGAGATGATTTGACATGTGCATGGGAGGTGCATCGACGCTCCAATAAGGATCGGAGATGCATGTGCATGCGATACAACTTTATATTATCGAGGACAATACTTTAGAAAGGAAGGAGCGAAGGTCGCGTCGTAGGATAGAAGGTTAGTAGGAACTGAGTGTTGTCTTACCTTGCGAATGTTTAGTGTTTGTCGTGACTAGTCGTATCCTTATAGTTCTTGACATATATTTGTTTATTGTATTATGACACTTTGCTTTGTTGTTATTATTGCTTTTCTTTTGTTATTGATTGTTATGTTTCCTCTATTGTTTTCTTTCTTCTTTTATTTGAGTTTGTTTGCACTTGAACCGAGGTCTTTCAGAAACAGTCTTTATATCTATGTAAGACATTGGTAAAATTTGTGTACATTCTATCATACTCAGACGGAATAAAGAAAAAAATCTTCAAAGGGACCATTAGATATGATTTATCTTTCAATTTTATGATAATCTTCCAATGGTCGGAAAGGAATATTAAATATTCTTTCATAATTAACTAGAAGTTTCGAACTTGAGTCACACTTATATATGCAGTCGTCTTTATAAGGGAGTGTTTTACTCCAAATATGAAACTTTTCAATACAAATTTAAATTTAATCAAATTTAATTATGAATATAAAAAACTGGAAGGAAAAAATAATATATGTCTCAAGTAAAAAACAATTCGTAATTTATGGTACATGCAATTATTTCTTACTTTCTAAGACACCATAAACTTTACCATAATGCTAAAGTTAGTTTACTTTTCTTTTTATTTTTACCCAATCACTTTTGGTTGTTCTCCCAATTAATTAAATATTAACGAGAAATCTTCTTCGGTTTATGAATTTTTAACTATTGGATTCTTATAATAAGTTCTCCATACACATAAAATAATTTTTTTGATATATATATATAAAGTTCGAATTAAAATTATTGAGTTATGCTATTTGCTTACTATTTTTTTAAAAAAAAAGAAAATGTATACTTTTCGAAAATAATTGAGTTAATTAATCATTACTAGTTGTAAAGTTATAAAGTGTGATTAAAATGATTAGGCATATGATTCTCCACCAATCATATGATTAACAAGATATAATTTCAGGTGGTAAAGGATTTTTGTATTGAAATTTATTATTATTCAATTCCTCATTATTGTAAGCTACATTTATTACATTGTAATTTTATCAGTAGGATTCGAAGAGAATATATTATTTTTGATAAAAAAAAAATTAGCTCAAGTAAAAACATATCATTAATATCTATATATGTAAATTACATAAGAAAAATGAATAAGACAAATTATTTTTCACTATATATACCATGCTAATACTCATATTAGCTAGTCTATCCATATTTGTATTTTTGTACATATGGCACTAATTAAAAACCAATTTTTTTCCTATCTTTAATATAATTGCCATGATAATTAGTTAATTAGGTTATAATCATGCAACAAAAAGTTGGCTCTTGTGGCCTACCATGAAATGATTTAAATTTGACCAAATTAATTAAGAGGATGAGATAATGTATGATTAATTGGTTGTTAGTTTTTTATTCATTTTATTATCTTATATGCTCTCATGTCCCATCTATAATTAGGATTTTATTATAATAAAATAGATATAGATTATCCAAATATGTGTTTATAATTGCTTGGGTCAGTGTTGTTTCTAGAATTGCCATATTATTATTATTTTTAGTACACAATTATACACCTAAATGTTTTATAACTCAACCTCCAAATAGAAAAAAATATATTTCGTACTCACTTTTTCGGCTTACATAGTAATTTTTATTTTTCGAGATTCAAATTATATGTACTTTGTATAACATTATAAAATATATTCTTATAATCATATTGACATCAGAAAAATTATTATTTGTAATACTTATATAATTAATTTTAAATATTTAAATTTTTAATTCTAAATATTTAACAGATACGAATTGATTTTTTAGATTTTTATGTTGGGAGGATAATCTCTATATCTTCACCAAATTTAGTTGTAAGATTTTTTTTCCTTTTAATTTCAACATATATATAGTATTGTTTTTGACACGTAACTCCTACTAAATATAATATAACATGTAAATAGAATATTTCAAAAACATTGCTTTTACTAAAAAGAACTTAAAATCTTCACCTGGTATTCTATTTGGACATATTACTATTTAGTTTTGTTTTTTGTTCCATAAAACATATTTGGCTTATAATATGTGTGAATCGAAATTCTCATAATTAGAGGAGTAGAGTTAGAAGTTTGAGTGCAAATTCGATAAATTCATTAGCTCTTATTCAAATAGTCCATTTATATCAAATTAATAAATTGATTTTTTGGTTCTAACTCGACTCACAAACAAGATAAAATTTGAGTACCTAAACAACTAATTAAGTCAATATTTTAAAGTGATATTCTAACTAAATACCTAAACTTCTGATAAAATATTTTAATTAGATGCATATTTTATTCGTTAAATAAAGAAAAATGCACAAGTACCCCAGTGGCGTAGCCACATATTGTCAAGGGTGTCCAATTGGATATCTTTCGTCGGAAAAAATTTAGCATATATACAAGTAAAATGATATATGAAATGATTAAATAACCTATTTTTGACACCCTTAACATAACAAGTTGCTATTTTTGGACACCCTTTAAAAAATTTCTGGCTCCGCCACTGGTACCCCCAACTTATGTCCGAAATTTTGGCCTACGTGACACTATCTTGTGGGCCCAGTTGCGCCTGTTGACATTTTTATTCAAGCTAGTGCTACGTAGGTCAAAAAAAATATAAAATTATTCATAAAATAAGTTTATGAATAATAGGACCTTCGTATAGTATAAATGTGCCTCTCGAATTTCAGGCATAGGATATTTATGCATTTTCCCTTAAATAAAATATACTAAAAAAAGTTATATATTTCAATATGTTTTTAATAAGGAACCCCATTGACCAACCAATTCGACATGATGGTCTAAGTCAAGTCTACAAATCGCAACTAATTGCCTATATATATATATGTTGACCATTTAATTTGATTTAATTGTCAAACTTTTTGAACTTTCAAATGTTTTTATATCCTCAATTTGAACAAACAAAAATGACAGCTCATTTTGCTTATAATGTTCATGCAAATAATATATTTTTATTACCCTCATATTCCTTATTTTATGTTGTTAAATAATGATATAACCAAGTACACATGCATGATTAACAAATAATTAATATATTTAGCTAAGTACAAATTAAATTTTCTTGTCAATCTTTATTATGTACCCTCAACTTATTCTTATTTGATCCATGTTGGTTTACTCTAATAAGAGATTTACAATAGTTAATTATGAATATATCTGATTACGAGTTCAGTTAAATTAATAATTTTATACTGAAATATTAGAAATTCTCTTAATATACATAAATAATTTATTTCAATCAATAACCTATTTTAATTTGTTCATGCAATTATTTTCCTTTTCTTGTGGTCAATTTTCGTATTTAAAAATTTCAAATCATGATATGAAATTTCAATATCATGGTTTTTAGAGAGCGAAATTTCATCTCATGATATAAAACGTGTGAGATTGTATGTCGAAACACTGATTCCGTCTCATGATTTCGTATCATGATATGATATCGCATGAACAAACGCCTACTTAGTTATCCCATTTGACTGATTATATGGAACTTTTTCAAGTGAAATTTTGTTTAATACTTACAAAATTCTATTATTTTCATAATAAATACATATTTAACATATTTAGACTCAACTTAATTTTTAAATATCTTTTTCTACTTTTTGACATGTATTATTTTTCGGAAAAATCATAATTTAATGTCACAAATTAATGCCTACTTAAAATCTTAAAACCACTTCAAAATGATGTAAGGTTCATCAAACTCCTTAATTATTTGTTAATCACGTGGGATGCTCGTAGTTTCCACATACTTCTTTAATAAATCGAACAAATTTATCAATCTCAATTTATATGATTAAGTTTAAAATATACGAGTCAATAATACTTAAGTTTAAGTAAGAATGCAAGCATAAACTCCATAAAATAAAATTTACTATCTTTTTTTTTAAAAAAATACACAAATAGTACTATATATCAACATAGTCAATAATTCAAAACGGTTCCAAAACAAAATTAAAAACAGTCCAAAAAATTGAGATAACTATCGTCACATAAAAAAGGAAAAAGGACAAATATATCCTCGAGCTAGATATTATCCGTCATATTTTTAGAATATTGAAGTTTTTGTTGTTCAAATATTAGATCATATATACCTTTTATACTAATGTGCTATCCACCAATGAGACATTTATTAAATATCGAATCGACGGATAATATTACGCCATATGTCCCTATTTAGTATTTTGTTAGAGCGAAAGGCATATATGCTCTAGTTTTTGGGCGGCATTGACACCAATGTCTAAAAAGTATGACGAAGAATATCTGCACATCATTTATAATAAGTTGAAGATATATTTATCCTTTTTCTCAATAAAAAATAATTTAACTCTTCAAATGGTATTATCTTCGCATAAAATAAAAGGAAAAAAGTAATTTATTTTTAAAACATCCTCAATTTTGTCGTATTTTGTTTCTTTCTATTCCTCTTGTTTATGTGATATTCTCATGTTTCAATTTGTTTTGTGTCTTTTTTTTCTGATAATTTTTAATTTTATCTCTTCACATGATATGTTTATAAGATTTGTATACCTTTAATATAAGACCACAAAATTTTAGAAAAATCTTTATTTTTTTCCGTTTAAGATCAAAATTTGATAAATAAATTAAAACGGAAAGTATCTAATCAAGGCGTTGGGACAATGATCTGATTTGTCACTACAACCACCTATGTTAGGTTATTATTATATATTATAAGGTTTTATATTTGACTTTGATATTTGAAATAGACATTTCATCTTCTATATTTAATTCATTCTTATCCTTTACCTGTTTATATTTCATATGAATAATAATGATTAGTTGGTAGATTAGGACGGAATAATACAATTAGTTGGTGGTTAATTACTTAGATCAAATAGATATAGATAGTGATATGCATTATTATTATATATAGTAATAGACTATTAGTAGTTTCACTTAGATTAATTAATAAACAATTTTCGTAATTAATTAATGTAATTTTTGTTATGAATAAGCACAAGAGCTATCATCATCATTTCAACTATATCATACGATGGAATGACGTGACTTAACGTAAATACACAATAATGCATGTGTTCTAAGTGACTTTTAATTTATGTGGGTATATTTAGTGAGGGAAGGTTTGGACTGGGACGGAATCAGGTATGGTTGAGTTGTTCAGTCGATTAATTTTTTTGTGAAAAATTATACTGTTTATATATCATTACAGTTTTATTTTATACATATATAATAAATCGATGTTGAATCTTATTTGACTTCTTATATTTATTTCATATTTTCAAATCCTTTTATGAAAAATTTGTTTACCACTAAATTTGGAAAAGGTGGACGTGGACGGAGAGGGCAGAGTAAGTGCGTTAAATAGACGAGGTAGGTTGAATTTGAGCAGATCAAAATATATCGAATTAATAAATAAGTGCTCATACGTGGATGGATAGGGCAAAGTATAGAGGGGTGTCAAATAGATAGATTGGATTGAGTTTCTGTCAGTGTAGCCAAATATTTCATGAAGGGTGTTCAAATTTTTAATAATATATATATATATATATATATATATATTTTAAAAAAGTAACTATATAAGAAATCGATCTTGCATGCCCTGCATACTTCTGCACCTAATGGTCATCGAGCTATTGCTCACTTCACGTCAGAGTTATTGAATATAGGCGTCATGTAAGTTTTGTGCATATCATTGCACTACAGTCGGGTCTCCATTGGTTTTCAAAGATATTCAAAATATAGTACTATATATACCGATATAAATTAAGATTTGATATAACTTTATAACGAAGAATATCCAACTAGCCATCCTGACACCACCGTAGCTGGCTCTAATTTGGTTCTTTTCTCTCATTTCACACAAAGCATTTTCTCAAAGAATAGATTTATGGACCCAAACCTTTTATTTTTAAAAAATATCATATTTAGCCTTACCAATTAGAGTGGATGCCTTGATGATTAAAATACTATGAAAATCTTTTGTATGGGTCCAATATTTTCATTTTGTCTCTTTTCTTTATTGAAAACAATGGTTTCTTTGCATTTTTTCTCTCTCTATTAAGTCATTTAACCATATCAAAGATATAAGGTTGATATATTATTAGCTTTAACTTAAAGTCCTATTTAAAATATAATAAAAAGTTTTGTCCTTTTAATATGCACGAATCATGTAAAATTTAACAAAATAGGTAAAACGAAAAATAATACAAAGTCTTGCTAGATCGTTCGACAAAGTTGGTAAATAATTAAAAACCACAAGTAAGTTTAGCAATTTAGTAAAGGAAAATATGTGAACAAATTACTAGGTAGATTGAATATTGTATTAAAATTAGCTTGATATTATGAATAATGCCAGTAAAATGAGCTTATATTTTGGTGATTCGCTTAATCCGTTAATATTTTAACAGGTTGGGTGAGTGATTTTTCACATGAGTAATATATGGATTGATATTCATATTTGACCCATAAAAATATGGGTAAAATATGAATTAGCTAAATGAGTTAAGTTTCTAATTTATATTCACTCAAAATTCATGATATCACTAAAAATAGTGTAACTTCTCTTCCTTTTTATGTTATTCTATAGAACTAACTATTATTCTTTATAATTGAAAATGTGATGTCTTTGATCCTCCAAAAATATATAATTCAAATGTACATTTTTTTGTTAATTATAATTATATATTTTTTATTTATTTAATTTTATTTTGGATAATAATATAAAATAAGCAAATCGTGTATTAGTATTGACATTGCTTAAAGTGCATTAAGCATGTTTTTGATCTAAAATGCAAATATTCATTTACTTTAAAATTAAAAATATTTTCATCTTGTCATTACATAAATTTATTTTATGTTGAAAAGTTATAAAAAAAAATTCATTTTTATGATACAATAAAACTTTTTTTTTTTTGGTTAAAACAGAACCAAAAGTCCACTTTATTTCAAATGGACATAACCCAGAAGCATGTTCAACATTTTTCATCTAAAAAAAGGCTAAAATATCTTTTTCATATTAAATTCTTAAGTAAATTACTATTTATTAACGAAAATATGGGTAAACTAATATTTTACCCAACTTATTTATTACCCAATCAATTTTTACCCATATCAAATATGGATGAATTGAATTATTATCCATTTTATATTTACATATTTTCAATCTGCCCACATTTACTCAACCTGCCCATTTACCATCACTATTTGTGAACAAGACAATATTTGACAATTCGGCCCGATTTATGAATAATTTAACAAAACGTGTAGAATAAAGATTATTCCAAACTTGTGATATGCCCAATATAAGTTGTGAATAAAGCGTAATACACCAATAATATGATATAATTTGTGAATAATTAAGCAAGATAAGTAATATTATTGTACCAAATTACTTATTACTTGGCCGATTCAACATATATAACTTGGGAATAGCCAAGACAAAAAATTTTGATTCTGTAAAATTTGTAAATTTAACAAGATAAATAGAATAAAAGTTGTACGATAGTTATGCTCTAATGTCAAAACTCGTAAGAACATAGTTTTTCAAGTACGATGCCTACTTTACAAGTGGGAGTGAATTATAAATTCTGATGCGAAATTAGTCGAATTCAATTACTTTTATTCAAATGACTGACTTTTACAATTTGAAATTTACAAAATTAAAATTCTGATTCCACCCCACCCCTTAGTATATAATGAATGAATACTTGAACAACAACTTGCTAATTTTTGGTAAAATCCTTCTTTAATTTGTTAGCTCAACTACCCTCAAAAGTAGAATTTATTCATTTAATTTACTTTAATATTCTCTTTGGTAGTTATATTCAATTATGGCTATCTTGTGGTCCTGTGTGGACCTATAGTTAAAATATTATCAAGTATACTTTTCCAACATAGACATAATTAATTTCAAGTGTTGCATGCATCTTTAATTTGTATCATATAATAATAACAGATATATATTATAACTTTTACATGATGTGTCAATATTAATTGAACAATGAAATTAATTTCTAGCACTATTGTTTATTTATGAATGTTTCTGACATTATATATCCACCATGTCCTCCTCCTAATTCACATGAAATGACAACATTCATAGGAATTTTAAACATTCTTATGTTTAAAATTATATAATGTCCATATATATATAGCACAAGTATCTCGTAGACTATGAACGAAATTTTAGAGATACACTTTAACTAAATTAAGGTCCTATTATTTCCTGAATTTATTTTCTTTTATAATTTTTTGCACCTTTTGTCTTATGCGGCACACTCTGTATACGTGGAAGATATTTGGATGCTCTGTAAGCTAAAAAGGTACACAAAATTACCAAAAAAATAAGTTCAGGGGATAATAGGATTTAGTTTAATTAAGGTGTGTCTCTGGGATTTGAGTCATAGTCAAAGGAGGTACTTGTGCATTTTATATCCAAAAGATAATTCTGTAGTGGAAAATAATTCTAAATCAAAAAAAGAAGATAATAATGAATGAACTTGATGAGCTGGTTTATTCAATGGAAGATCTAAGTCTTTCAGAAGAATTAAATGTATTCATGAATAAAGGAAAAACAGGAGGACCCCAAGGTAAATTTGAAGCATCAACATCAATGAAAGAAGATTGGCAAGAGCCAGAAAATGATGATAAAATTTTTGCAAATAAAGCAAAAAAGAATAATGATTTTACAAAGAATTAT
Source organism: Solanum sitiens (assembly GCA_016801875.1). NCBI lineage: Eukaryota > Viridiplantae > Streptophyta > Magnoliopsida > Solanales > Solanaceae > Solanum > Solanum sitiens. Next base: position 756,287 of record JABWTJ010000310.1, on the reverse strand, counting down.
CATAATAGTGATAAGTCAAGATTTATGCCGAATAGACTCCCAACGGGGGATATCGGAGTTCAATTTCTTGATCTTGAATGCAAAAGAGATCCAGAAGATAGCTTAGACCTTTTGTCTCAAAATATGCTTCTATACTTCCTATTAGGAAAAGGAAATTATACAGAGGAAGAAAAATATATCATTATGATAAACACTTTTATTGGAAAAGTAAATGACTGGTTTTCAGGATTAACTGAAGATGCAGAAAATATAATCAAAATGATACCTTAGAAGGATTAAAAAATTCTATACAAGAAGGTATAACAAATCTAAAGCAATACATTGCAAATGAATTCTTTGGAGGACAAGGAAATATAAAAGAAAATAAAGAAATGATAAGGACTATTGCTAAAGAGAAATTAGAAAAATTACAAATTTGTAAAATGAGTTATATTCAAGAATACACTTGTGAATTCGAAGAATATTATTATAAAATATTTGATAACGGTAAGGAAATGATGCCTTATTTAGAAAAATACTATCAAAAATTACCAGGCTTCTGGGCTAAATACTTTAGAGAAGAATACGAAAAAGAAAATAAAAGGGGAGATACTCTTGGACAAAGGATAAATTTCCTAAGAAATAGACTTGGTCAACTTTGTATGTCCCATAACATACAAAGAAAAGCTAAAAGAATAAATACACAAATTTATTGTAAAGATACCAACGCATCTACTCAATGGGGATGTGATGATAGACCTTACAAAAAAAGAAAACAAATCAAAAAGGGGTTAATAAAAAGAAAAAATTTCTCTAAACAGAAATATATACCAAAGAAAAAATACTATAAAAAGAAAAGAGAATTTTCAAAAACAAAAGATAAATGCAAATGCTACAACTGTGGAGAAGAATGTCATAAGAGTTACGAATGTAACAAGAAAAGAGTAAAAATCTCAAAGATAGATAGAATAGAAATTGATTCAGATCTCGAATCAATAAAATCTATAGAAAGTAATGATTTCTTTGAAGAGATTTATGAAGAATGTTCAACCAGTTCAGAAGAATCTGACTAAATGAATAAAGAAATACAAGAAAAAGAAAATTCTGTACAAATGATAGAAACAGAAGAAGATCATCATGGCTATGCTTTAAAAGCAACCTTTGATGGAGAAACTTTTAGGAAAATCCAAGGATTAAAACTAAATCTTAAAGTAGAAGATAATCTACTAAGCAGAATGCAAAGAGTGTTTGCAAGAGATAAAATTCTTATTATGAATATCAAGAAATTGAAGAGGTAATAGAAATTACCCAAACGACAGGAAAACATAAACTAAACCTGTTAACAAAACCAATGATAGATCAAATTCTAAGGAAAATTCCTGAAAGAAAAAGAAAGAAAATGAATTATGTTCATCTAGGTGGAATTCAAATATTAGTTAAGTCAACTTTTAAAGAAGGAATAAATTGTCCAATAGTGATAAATTTATCAGATGAAAGATTCATAAATGCAAGAGAAGGAAATCTTGGTATAGTAGAAGGAAATCTAGCCTATACAAAACTCCTATTTACATACTATCCAAAATATTGTATATCACTCAAAGATGCTGATTTTAATGATGCATTAAGTTTACATTTTCAGATCAAAAGAAATGATCTATTTAAACCAGGTAATCATATAATGAGTATATATTACCAAGCATTATACACAGTTACAAATTCAAATTATGGCAAGGTGTATAAAAATAAAGGAATGATTGAAATAGATCAAGAATGTGCAGGAATTGAAAGAATAGTTGAAACAGAAATTCAACAGGCTCAAATTCCAGATGAATATGAAATTCGATTTGGAAAAACGAAAGAAATAGGAAGTACTAGTAACCCTAGGCTTTCAATAGAATATGGAAAAAATTCTATTAGAAAAAGTATATCTAATAGATATTATTTAAATATTGAAGCTACAAATATTACAAAAATAAAAGGAAGAATATTCAATGGAACAAAATGGAAGAATCAAGAGATCTTAATACAAATAGGAGCAACTGCTAATCATGTAAAAGGTATCCTAATAGATGAAATACCAATTTACGAAGGAGAACATTATACCTACAAAACTTTCGAAGGAAATAACTTTAATTGTAAAAACATGGTAAATATACCTATACAATTTGATACCATAAGAATAACAGTTCCCTGTTACATTACAAATCACGAAAGTGATCAAGAATTAATTTTAGGAAATTTATTTCTAAACAAATTAGAAGATTATAGCATAGGAAAAAATGGAATAGAAATGATATATAATGGTGAAACTTGTTTCATACAAAAAATATAAATGCCAAAAGAAACAATTTTCAAAGTATCAGTTTTCATAGAAATAACTTTCTATGATACCAAATTAACAACTTGTTGTCAAATAGACAATGGATCTGAAGCAAGTCTAGCAAAATCTTTTTTAATAAAAGATTGGGACATAAATAAATATAATATCTCTATGATAGGAATCACAGGAGATAAAGAAAAACTTTCAAAATCCAAAGAAAAGGTAGAAATAATTTTAGGATCAAAAATTGTTTCTATAAATAAATTATTTGCTTATGATAAACTGAAAACAGATTTATTATTAGGAAATGATTTTATACAACAATTTCAAAATTATCAACAAACTTTATATATGATAAATCTAAAAACTCCTTGTGGACATTACATCAAAATCCCAAGAATACAAAATCCATATAATCTTGAAAAGGATAATAGAAATTTTAAACGAAAATATTTAGAAAATCTAAGAAAAATTACTTGTAAATGTCTTAATCTAGAAAAGATTAAAGAAAATTTACAGAAGTCATATGGAGAAAATCCATTAGAAAAATGGGAACAATATCATGAAAGGGCAACTTTGACTCTAAAAGATCCTAGTATAATCATTAGAGTAAAACCCATGCTCTACAATGAAGAAGACAAAATGGAATTCAAAATTCAAATTAAAGAATTACTCAATCTAAAACTAATAAGAATGAGTAAAAGTCCTAATAGTAGTCCAGCATTTATGGTAAGAAATAATGCTGAAAGCTCGCATGGTAATAAACTATAAAGAGCTAAATAAAAACTGTATATTTGATGGATATTTTATCCCAAATAAAAATAATCTGATCAATCTTGGACAAAGGAAAAAATTATTTTTCAAAATTCGACTGTAAAAGTGGATTTTGGCAAATAAAATTAGCAGAAAAATCAGTACAGTTAACTGCTTTTAGTACTCCTAATGGACATTATGAGTGGTTAGTAATGCCTTTTGGGTTAAAAAATGCACCACAAAATTTTCAAAGAAAAATGGATAAAATATTCTCGGAAAAGAATTTTTTAATAGTCTATATAGATGACATCCTAATATGTTCAAAGACATATGAAGAACATCTAAAACATCTGAAGGAATTTTCAAAAATCTGTTTAAATAATGGAATTATTTTAAGTCAGAAAAAAGCTGACATAAACAAAAATGAAATAGAATTCTTAGGAATGATTATTTCAAAAAATGGAATTGAACTTCAATCTCACATTTCTAAAAAAATAATAGAATTTCCTGACAAATTGGCTACAAAACAAGAAATTCAAAGATTGCTAGGATGCTTGAATTATGCAGGAGAATTTATTCAAGATTTAGCAAAGAAACAAAATATTCTACAAAAATTAATAAGAAAATCCAATATACTATGATGGACAGAAGAACACACAAAGTGTATCAAAAGTCTAAAAGAGGAATGTGCTAAGTTACCAAAACTCAGATTACCAGAAGATAATGGTAATCTAGTTTTACAAACTGATGCATCTGATTATCATTGGGGAGCATTATTGCAAATCGATTTAAATGAAATTTGCAGGTAAACAAGTGATACTTTTAATGATGCAGAAACAAGATATTCCACTAATGAAAAGGAATTATTAGCAATTGTTAGAGGAATCAGAAAATTTTCTGCTTTTCTTTTACCAAAACAATTTGTTATTAGAACTGATAATACTCAAGTTGCAGGGCTAATATATAATAAGCTATCTTCCGAACCGCAATACAGAAGATTGCACAGATGGCAGGTGTTATTATCGTTTTATACATTTTCAATAGAATATATTAAAGGAAATGATAATTTTCTTGCAGATTTCATCTCCAGAAATGTTCAATATGGACAATCAGACAAAGATCCTGGTAAACAGGATATATGAAAAAATGAAGACAGTGGATGAGTCCATTGATGAAAAAAGTTAAAAGCTTTTTAAAATAAGAGACGAATTATCAAAATTGTCTGAACAATCTCGGATGATACAATCTGAATTAAATCAGCTTAGTACTACTCAAGCTGAAAACATGAGAGAATTCTTAATCCTATGTGAATATCTGGACACACGTCCTTCACAGAATTCAAATCTGAAAGGGAATATTAATCCCATTAAAGTGGCAGGAGATGTCCCACTAGCACCTAGTGCCAAAAACATCTCGATGGTAAGCACGGATATGCCAATTTCTGCATCAAAAGATGAAGAAAAAAGCCGAGCAAATGAAGCAACATGCTCATCTTCAGCCAAGGCTAAAAAAATTATATCTGGAAAACCAGAAATTAAAACTAACCAAGTTCCGTCAGGAACAAAAGTATTTTCTTCTTTTCAGGTTGGAAAACAACACCCGAATGAAGAAGAGTATCTTGCTTTTACCAGATACATCTATAATCTCCCAGAAGAAAGTGGAGACACTTACGGTGTTTTGGGAACAATAAGTTTGTTTCCTAGAATATCAATATTTCCTAACGGAATACCGAGTTTTACAGCTCAATTATATGAGTTTGGATATTTAGATCGTGTCTATACAAAACCGAATCTAAAAGAACTGTCCCAACTACCTTCAAAATTGTTCGAGGCAATAAAAAATTTTGCTCAGGGCAATGAAGTTTACTGCAGGTTCTATAGCATATCAATGGAATATCAGAATTGCAAGCATATTATCCTACACTCAACTACATTTCAATTGAAAAAATTAAAGAATTCAATGTTAAGGCCACCGGAGTTGATAAAAAACTTCCTCACCTTAATAAAAAATGGATTCAAACTAGAAGAGCATTAGGAATAAAAGCCTTATATGCTATTCTAAACAGATTTTACAAAGAAGATTGTAGAGTCATCGATCAATATAGTGATTGGGTCTTGATTACTAAAAGTAAAACTAAGTCCAAAGAACTTCAAGAAAGAATACTGGACATAGACCTTCACAGGCTAGGAGCCACTGAAGAAACATGGAGATTAGCATGCAAAATGCTAGATCATAATCATGCCTGATGTAGCATAAAGATGAAGACAAAGAAGATGACGTAAGCACTTACGTCAGAAAGCAATAAAGAAAAAAAATTCTTTTCTTTTCTTGCAAAAAGAAGGGTCATATCATGTCGGCCAATTATTCAAAAGAAGACAATGGAGCGTCCATTATTTTATCAAGAAGAAATCTTTAAAGCAAAGGACTGAAAGATAAGGATGATTTATTTTAGGGATGTCCCTGAAATAATTTTCTTTTGTAATAAGTCCCTGTTTATATCTATAAAAGGAGAGGAAATTCATACGAGAAAGGCAGACTACATTTTCTGAGAAAAAACACATCTTAGAGAAATGCTAGGTACCTTTGAGAAGTATGAGTTTTAGTGAGTAGTAACTTCTCCCGTCAGGGAAAAGTAATTTCATTAATGTTGTGAGTATTATATAAGTATATTATAGTGTGTATGTAAAATAAAAGATATGAAATAAACAATTGGTTTTTATATCCTTCTTCTTAAAACTCCATTAATAGTCGTAAGTGAAGGTTGCGATCTTCAGCCTCAGGGAGGAACAGTAACAGAGTAGCCAAAGACTGAGGTCGTTAGGGTGAAACACTGTTCATGGCCTAAAGGGAGAACTACTGCGGTAGTGATAAAGACTGTTTATCGACTAAAGAGAAGAAAGGTATACACGCAAACTTTTTATTACATATTATTTATTTTACAAATATACTATATGTACTTATACTTAACTTAAACATTAAGAAAAATTACTTCGTACCTATAGGGAATCAATAAAAAGCTTGAATATCTCATGTTAATATCTGCTATTAGCATATCATGCTATTTGCATAATACATGCATATCTTAGCATAAAAATGAAATTTATACAAAAATCATTGCATAACATAAGAAAAAGAGCTTGGAAGCATAAAAGGGCTTTATTTCATATGGATAAAGCAATTTTCGAGATGGAACAATTATATAGGCATACTGGTCATCAATATGATGCATTAATAATTTCTATACATGAAATGAAATTGTATAGAATACAAGAATACTTTGAGTATAAAAATGCTTTAGCAATTTTAAAAAACTATATAGTTTTTACTACTTAAAAACAGCATTCAATTTTACGCTACCCTGTTTAAATTAAACAGCTACAAAATAATATATATATATATATATATATATATATATATATATATATATATATATATATATATAACATTTACATTTATAAGTTAACAAATAGGGAAAACGGCATTTTTAGTCCCTGTGTTAAGACTATATTCTTATTTTAGTCCTCGTGTTATCTAACTTAGCATTATTAACCTTTAATTATATCAAGTAAGTGATTTTAGTCCTTCAACTTACAGATTCAAAAAAAATTAACAGAGAGTTCACTGCTAAAAGGGGTAGTTCGGATATTTCCTTTTCAATTCTCTCTCTTTGAAGAACAAGCTAAGTCTTCCCTATCTCTATCTAGAAGAACAAGCCCGTCGATTTGAGCTACAATTTTGAAAATCAACTTGATAGCCATTAACCCTCCCTCTCACACCGACGAACGATAAATGCAATGAATGATTTTTTTTAAAAAAAGTTTTCTGTTTTTCAAGCAATTACTTTAAAATATCTGAATTATCCCGTTTGGCAGTGAACTCTCTGTTAATTTTTTTGGGTATGTTAGTTGAAGGATTAAAATCACTCACTTGATATAATTAAAGGTTAATAGTGCTAAGTTAAATAACACAAGGACTAAAATAAGAAATTAGCCTTAACAGAGGGACTAAAAGTATCGTTTCCCCTTAACAAATAATAATAATATATATAATGTCCATGAGATGCAAAGGAATTTATATGTTTCCATTAGATGTTTTTATCAGAATTCATATTATTTTGGTGTTGATATGTGAAAAACTAATTTACGGATATTTAAAAAGGTTTATAAATTAAGGCTTTGGACTATTCCAATTTCATACATTTTTTCAGTTAGATGTTTTAATTAATTTCTTCACATACCAAATATCAGATAAATAAATGGACAAAGATTAATTAGAAGGCCAAGATCCATTAAATAAGTTGAATCCTTAAAAAACAATTGACATATGCTCCCTTCATCCATAATGCCACACGTCACTTTTCAAGACTTAATTTGATTAATTTTTAAATTAAACTAATATTTTAAAATTAAAATATTCAAAAACTATATAAAAATACTATAAGTTGCAATAATCTTGATATTAATAAGATGAAAAAAATATCTTTTTGATAAAATTTAAATAATTTAACTCTGAAAAAATAAAACGTAATAAATATTTTATAACGGTGGAGTAATTAACAACATGGGACTCTCGTGTGCTATAACTTAATGGAGTAGGTTTAGTAACTAATATAATACACAATTAAAGATAGAGCTAATTAGGCACAAAATAAAAAGTTTAACAAATCTTTCCAGATTAATTAAATAATTTTCAGATAAAACAAAGATAAATAATAGAAGTTTGGTGAAGACATTGATTGCAATAGGAAAATTATTAGATTATCAATTTTTAAAAGGAAAATTAAAGGGAATACTAAATGTAGGAAATAGTGGGTTGATATATGTGGGACAATCTATACAATAATCATCATTAATAATAATATTGATTAATCAATAGTGGTTAAGCAGTTCTTTTTTCTGATAAGGATGCATACAAAAATGTTAAATTATTGGCATCCAAAAATTAATAAAATAAAATAAATTAATAACATGCAATATATAATAATAGTTGTAGGAATGAGTTGAATGAATTACTAAATGTAGATAATAATGGGTCGATAGTCAATGAAATGAGATGAAAATTATGTTTACATTAAAATTTCAGTACAGGCAATTTTTTTTCGTTGATTTATTCGTATCTGTTTAGGCCTTAGAGAATAAAGTTATTTAGTACATATGAAAGATAATAAATATTTAATAAAATTAATTGAGATGCATACAAAAAAGCCGGTAAAAGAAGAAGAAGATAGATGAATAATTTAATTGACAATTAATTTTCATTTCCTTGATTGAAGAAAGACCAAAACAAAAAAACAATGAATTATAATTTACTTGATTAAAGAAAGACATAAAAGAACAATTAATTGTAATTTACCTGATTGAAGAAATACACAAAGAACAATCAATTGTAATTTACTTGATTGAAGAAAGACGCAAAGAACAATTAATTGTTATTAACCCTTTTTTTAAAAAAAAAATATTATTTGATGTTCGATATCCGTTTTGAGACCTGTTTAATCCTTGATTGGCGTCAGGAAGTGTCACTTGGGGTGGGGGGTAAGTAATGCTAGAAGAAAACTGAGAATTACATGGGAATTTTCTTGGGAATTAGTATGAAAATTTATTTTTCTGTAAATTTTCATACTAACTCCCAGAAAAATCTCCATGTAATACACAATTTTCTTATAGTGTATAAAACACTACTTACCAAATGCAAGCAGAATTCCAAACAGATATCTGATTAAGAACGAAAAAGTACTTAGCTCTTTACCGCAACTGTTAGTGTGATATGCAAGTTATTACATATAAAGAGAATAAAAGTTAAAAAGCAAATAATGTGAGAGCAATAAGTAACACAAAATGGGCAATCATTTTGTGGTGGGACATAAAATTGGAAGACATGGATGTAAGCTTTAAGATTTGTAGATATGCTGGTAAAATTCAATGTATCAATGGTCTTTTTTGGCTGATTTCTAAAAGTTAGCTCTTTCCAAGTACAATTTTGTTGTCACAGTAAAGCTGCAGTTTGACAATATGAAAGGACAATGATTTTTCAAGACCACACTTCTCGAATCATTCGATCATCTAGTTTACAAAATATGTATAAAGTATACATATTTTATACTAAATATACATTCACTATTAATTTGATATACATACTTATACACCACACTATACACACACACTGATAGTGTATATATTGTGTATACTTCGATCATATTGAAACCAATTGGTTCAAACATATATGTTTTGGAAATTGTGAAATGTTTCACTAATGGTACCTTTAATAATGGTGTTGAACTTCTTATACCTAAACTTATTTTCAGTCATATGTGCGTGAACTTTATGCATAAATGTCTAGAGTCTAATTTTTCCTGGCTAATAATACTATGATTTCGGACAAAAATATCGAAATTTGTCTTTCAAATGGAAGTTTGCTTGTTTCCAAATTGTTTGAAGTTTTAGGTTTTGGCATGCCAAACTTCATACATGTATGTCTAAGGTTGGTTTAAAATGGCTAAACTTACAAACATTTAGAAACTTTGGCTATACCTGAAATAGAGATTTTGAAAGTGGCTATCTATGCGCTTCCTTCAAAAAATCTTCTTGGAATTATTAAAGAAGTACGAACTATTTCAGGGCATCATGTCGTGAGAGTCAGGATGTTTGCTCTTGTATATGAAGTAAACATGATCACACGCCAATACCTTGGTGTTTTCGTAGGTATAGGAAAGCCAAAAAGATTCAATTCTAACTTCGGAGAGCCAACATTTTCGTTGATTAAATCAACTAGATCCGTCCCCCACTAGGGCAACATTGGGCTTTTGCTTTCTCTAACTTCGCGTGAAAATCACTCCTCTTTAATTTTGGGAAACTTACGTAAATATATCCTTCGTCCAACTAGTTTACCAACATTACCTATACATTTCCACTATATATGTCGCGTATATGTATATATATATATATTCTGTAAACTAGATGGCCGAATGATATTTAACAGTTACCCCCCCACCCCCACAACTCCTATCTGTAAACCAGTCACATCATGTATCACATCAGACAACACAAGTCAGATTTGTTTTAGACTTTTAGTCATCAGTTGCAGCAAGCCCTGCATATTTATAAGAGCTTTAAAAAAGAACAGCCCGGTGCACTAAAACTCACGCTACGTGCAGGGTCCAGGGAAGGGCCCGACCACAGAGCCTATTGTATACAATCTTACCTTCACAGAGCCTATTGTATACAGTCTTACCTTGCATTTTTATCCGAGGTTTTTCCAAGGCTTTATAAGTGATCGATCTACCATGAAGAAATCACTTTCAAGATTCCTTAAGAACACTAATATATGCAGTATCAAATATTCCGAAATCTGCAGTTGAAATACTAAATAAACCATCTTAAAACGTGTTCACGACGAGTTTTGACTTGCAACATACAATAGATTAATGAAGCTCGCGATTGCCATAACATATAAAGCAGTAGTAGTTAAGGCTATATAAGCTCCATAAAAATAAGTTCACAATTGATATGCACTTAAGGCATGGTGGATATATGTTCTCAAACACATAGCTCCATTTTAGAAATCAGAATGCCATCGGTATCTGCATAAAGCCACTCACCATCGCAGATTCTAGTCCCGGCAATGGTTATGGGAACATGCTTCTCCCCAATACCTTTCTTATTGGCTTTCATTGGATGTGAAGCCAGAGCTCTGACTCCGATATCACAGCCATTGATTTCGTCCACGTCCCTTACACAGCCATTTACTACGATCCCAGCCCATCCATTGTTTTGAGCTTGTACTACAGGGTTGCCACCCAAAATTGCACATCTTAGACTACCACCCCCGTCGACAACAAGAACTCTACCGTTACCTTTCTCCTCGAGAAACTCACGAACCAAAACATTGTCTTCGAATACTTTCAGAGTGACAACAGGTCCAGAGAAGACTTGGCGCCTGCCATATATTTTGAAGATTGGCTGCAGTGCCCGTAGTTCACCACTCACAATAAGCTGTGGATTTGCATCGCAAACTTCAGCAGTGGTGACCAAGGCCATCCTACGTTAAACACCTGCAGGGTATAGACGATATATTTTGTATTACTTGTAAGAAAATAAACCACATTCCTTCTGTTCTGCATCACTTATATGATCATCTTTGTTAATATCGAAAACAAGTATGAATCGAACGAATGGTAAAATAAGAGAAAAATGATGTTCTTTACGCATTTTATGTAATGCTTATGTATTCAAGAAGATGGTCAGATTTCACTTCTTCTAATTTGGCAAGACATTTAACTTCATGTATGAGAGAACGTAGAAAGAGAAGTCCACGGATCATGCTCCATACAGGATCCTAACTTCAAGAAACATTCAAACGAGATTACTCGAAGAAGTATCTCACCATAGCCCCCATTTGGTTCCACAAATCAATTAAAACTGTTCCGCTAGATAAAACTCAACTATAAACAAGAGATCAATCACAAACACCACATTCTTTGCATGAAAAATGATTCTTATCTCAATTGAAACCGTCAATCTTATGTTTATCGTTATTAGCCAGAATATTGATTTCACTAGTACAAGCATTCAATCACTTATACAATCTGATGCTATAATCGTGTTCTTAGGCTTCCAATCCTTACTTTAAGCCAGTTTCTATTATTACATGAGCATCATGAAATTCAATTTTCTCGTTTTAAACGAATGCCTTTCGATAACCTATTGCATATAGGAATTGAACTTTAAGTCGAATTATAAATACTACTATTATTAAGTCCAAAACCTTGCCCTCTGATAATGGCTTTGGAAACCACAAGCAATTGAGAATGACTTTCATCATTTACAATTGCTCATGTGAAGTTATCCTAATTGAGCCCTAGATCTTGAGATTAATGACTCAAACCTCCCATGAGGTTTCGCTTACCAAATAAAAAGGAAGTCTCGGGAACAAGATAAGAGTTGGAATTCCCCCCGACTTCTGTTCCTACTTATTAGCCTTCTTTCTACTTCAATATCAACTTTGTTTAGCTAACCAATTGATCCTTGCCCGTCTTTTGCTACCGTTTAGGAGGATTGCGTTGGACCTACGCAATCTCACTACAAGTTCTTTTTTTGAACAAATGGAATCAGGGAATATGTATATAAACAAGCGCAAAATAAAAACTAAAACCACCAAATCAAGCATACTTTTGATTCTCATCACATATTTGCTTAGATAAAAGATTGCTAATTTGTTAACCTGAGGGGCCAGATGATTGAATCCCTTTATAGGACAAATAATTCTGATGGGTGAAATAAACACATCTACAAGAAAATCAAACATATTTATGGAAAATCCAACCACCTTATTTCCCAAAAATCCAACAACCCCACTTTACCAAATCAAGTAAATTCTTGATCAATCTCATAAATAAGCACCAAAATCATCAATTTACTCACAACAAATGGAAATTTTTCAAGAACCTTGGCACAATCCATTAAAGTAGCAAATAAAGCAACAAACTTTAAACATATTTATGGAAGTTCAACAACCCCACTTCACCAAATCAAGTAAATTCATGATCAATCTCCACCAAAATCATCCATTTACTCACAACAAATGGGAAATTTTCAAGAACCTTGACACAATCAACTAAAGTAGCAAATAAAGCAACAAACTTTAAACATATTTATGGAAGTTTCAACAACCCCAACTCATTAAATCAAGAATCTTGATCAATCTAATAAATAAGCACCAAAATCATCAATTTCCTCACAACAATTTGAACCTTTTTCAAGAACCTTAGCACAATAAGCTAAAGTAGCAAATAAAGCAACAAACTTTAAACATATTTATGAAAGTTCCAACCACCCCAATTCATTAAATCAAGAATCTTGATCAGTCATAGAAATTATTCAATAACCTAAGCACAATCAGCTAAAGTAGCAATTAAAGCTACAAACTTTAAACATATTTATGAAAGTTTCAACAACCCCAATTCATTAAATCAAGAATCTTGATCAAATCTCACAAATAAGCACCAAAATCATCAATTTTACTCAAATTAAGTGAAATTTTTCAAGAAAGTAAGAAACTTTAAACAACAAATTGAACAAGGGAAATGGGATTTGAAGGAGGATGTTATACCTGATGGAGATTAAGTAGATTTTTGCTGACTTGTTTGAAGGTCAGATAGGAAGAGAAGAAGAGATCTGGATCACTAGTAGATCTTTGCAACTTTATTATAACTATTTTTTCCTCACAAATAGCCACTGTAACACCACGTGCCTCCTTAAAAGAATCTTAGTATTTTCCTATACAATATAGGCAAAAATATCAGAATTTTTGAATGTCTGTTGTCTGAGAAGAGCATCAGGACAACCTGACCTTTGCTATATGATATACTTTCGAAATCAAATTCAAAATTTATAATCAAACGCTAATTAAAAAGATTGAAATATTTTATTTGTGATAAGTAGCTAAGGAGTTTATTCACTTTGTGACTTTATTTTCTTTAACTTATAGATATTCTTTCTACATATTTTATTAAATTATTGACTTTAATATAAGTTGTTGAGCTAAAATAACTGAAAGAACGTTATTATCTGTTTAGAATTATGCTTACACGCTTTTCTTCAAAGGGACATATACCATTAGAGGTATCTCTATACTTTATGATGAGAAAATTACATTCTATGATCTTGAAAATTGATGGTCTTAAACTATTAACTTCCACTTGTCTCAATGGCAAACCTTCAAGGTCGGAAGTCAAAAATTATTTTACTTCAAGTTATAACTATAACACAAGTAAAATAAAAAATTCAAAATCATCCACCTCCAACATTATTCTTATAAATCACCCCCGTTATAATAACTGAACAGTAAATATAAAATTTTATTTACACCCTAACAACTAAGACAACAAAAGCAAAAAAAAAAAGGTACCATAATATGAAGGAGGAGGAGGAGGTAACTCCTTATATTATCAAAAATTCAATATTTATACTAAATCAATCAATTTAAAATAAAAATAAAATTGCAGTCATTTAATAACATAATTAAATAATACATATATTTTCGTTGGCACATATATTATTTCTCACATAATCTTTTATGGTGAGACGCATTTGTAGTTGTACCATTCATGTAATACTTTCCAATTCTACCCTTTGAATTACTTGCTTTTGTATATCTCCCCTTTAGTCTATTGAAGGTCTCTTTGTTTTTCTCTCTCCTTAACAATTTTTGTTAAAAGAGAGAGAGAAACGATCCGCAACAAGCAGATTAATTTTGATTTTTTTTAATTATTTGTAAATAATCATAAAAGATTAGAAGATTAATTAACAGATAATATAATATGGCTACCTTGATTATACCTCCTGTCTTAACTTCTCCCCGTGATGATGCCGCACAACTTTATAAAGCTTTCAAGGGTAATTCAATAATTTCGACTTTTTTATCCTTCAACTTTTACTAATTCGTGTTGCTTTGTTCTATCATCTTGCTATTTTGTTGTCCTTATTTTCGTTTCAATCTGATTTTTCTTTTGCTTTTTTTTTAAGTTGATGATTCAGACTTATGAGACTACACTGAATATGTTTTTTTTTTTATTAAAAGCATTTTTGGTCAAGCTTTTCCATATATACAAGTATTTATTTTTCTAAGTAAAAGGGTTACTCAAGAGGATTGATGTGTTTGGTCTAAGTTTTTTTTAAAAATGAAAACAATATTTTTAAATACTAGATATTACCAAAATACTTTTTTGAAACTTTGATCAAATTCACACTTTCCAAAATTATTTTATGAAAGAACACTTTTTGAAATAAGCAAAATTTTAAAAGATTTAGTAAACATTTTCATATCATGTATCACATATCCAAATTTTAATACTTGCTACAATATATATCACAACATACCATGTATCATATAGTCTTTAGACATTCTTATTTAAAGTTTGAATTCAGAATTTAAGTTTTACGAATTCAAAATTTAAGATTCTCAAACATTGAACGCGTTATATATCTTTTACTATTGCTCATATGATAATTACTTTCTTTTGCTATTCCAGGATTTGGATGTGATACTGCATCAATCATCAATATCCTTGCTCATCGCGATGCAACTCAACGCGGTCTCATTCAACAGGAATACAGAGTTATGTATTCAGAAGAGCTTAGTAATCGCTTATCTAGAGAGCTTAGTGGTGATAACAAGGTATATATGACGTTATAATTTAACTTATATACATCAATTTTGCTTCAAGTTGTCTTGTGTATATGCTGATTTTGTTTCATTTGTATCGATAAATTCAGAAAGCATTCTTGTTATGGATGCATGATCCAGCAGTAAGAGATGCTACTATTGTCAGACAAGCGTTGAGTGGCGTTGTTGTTGATCTAAGAGCTGCTACTGAAGTAATATGTTCTAGGACTCCTTCACAGATTCAATATTTCAAGCAAATCTATTATACTATGAATGGTGTTTACCTTGAGCATGATATTGAATCGCGAACATCTGATGATCATAAAAAGGTATTGATCTTATCGTTCTGTATTTGATGATGATAGTGACTCGAGCTCACAATCTTAAGATTGGAAGTAAGGGGTTACCAACTTACCATCCGAGCAACTCCATCTGTTGTTGGCTTTTGAAATTCCTCTCATGTAGTTATCTGTTTTTTTCGATATATATTTGTTGTTCTTATGTGAATTTTTCCTCTTTTTTTCTAATTTTTTTGCTCCCTTGGTGACTCGAATTCATAATGATAGGGTATGGAAGTAATTAGAGGTGGTTACCATCCGAGCAACTCTCTCTTGTCTCCATCTGTTGTTGGTTTTTGAAATTCCTCTCATGTAGTAATCTGTTTTATCGATATATATGTGGTTCTTGTGTGATTCTTTGCTCTTTTTTCTAATCTTTTGCTCCCTTGGTGACTCGAACTCACAATCTTAGGGTTGGAAGTAAGGAGTGGTTACCATCCGAGCAACTCCCTCTTGTCTCCATCTGTTGTTGGTTATTGAAATTCCTCTCATGTAGTGATCTGTTTTTTCGATATATCTGTTGTTCTTGTGTGATTCTTTGCTCTTTTTTCTAATCCTTTTGCTCCCTTGGTGACTTGAACTCACAATCTTAGGGTTGAAAGTAAGGGGTGGTTACTATCCGAGCAACTCCCTCTTGTATCCATCTATTGTTGCCTTTTGAAATTCCTCTCATGTAGTGATCTGTTTTTTCGATAATCTGTTGTTCTTGTGTGATTCTTTCCTCTCTTTTTTTTTCTAATCTTTTTACTTTCTTGGTGATTCGAACTCATAATGTTAGGGTTGGAAGTAAGGGGTGGTTACCATCCGAGCAACCCCCTTTTGTCTCTCCATCTGTTGTTGGTTTTTGAAATTCCTCTCATGTAGTAATCTGTTTTTCGATATATCTGTTGTTCCTGTGTGAATCTAATTTCCTCTTTTTTCTAATCTTTTTGCTCCCTTGGTGCCCGAACTCATAATCTTAGTAAGGGGTGGTTACCATCCGAGCAACTCCCTGTTGTCTCCATCTATTGGCTTTTGAAATT
This sequence comes from Solanum sitiens, assembly GCA_016801875.1. Taxonomy (NCBI): domain Eukaryota; kingdom Viridiplantae; phylum Streptophyta; class Magnoliopsida; order Solanales; family Solanaceae; genus Solanum; species Solanum sitiens. The sequence continues at coordinate 739,713 of JABWTJ010000310.1, read as the reverse complement.
CCTTTCATGTAGTAATCTGTTTTTTCGATATATCTGTTGTTTTTGTGTGAACTTTTTCCTCCTTTTTATAATCTTTCTAGAGGCCTCCCATTCATAGGAAGAGTTAGTTTCTACTAGAGCAAAACTATATAACAAGGAATGGCGGAACCAGGAATTTTACAAAGAGACGTCACACTATTAAAAAAGTAGATACACATCGAAAATAAGGGAGTCATGAACATACAGTATATATACATGATAAAACTGTTATGTGAATTTACTCATGTTAACGTAGATAAAAGTTCAGTAGCCATACGTGAAAAAGTTACAAAGAAACTACTAATGTATGTATTGGTGTTGTTTGCTTTTGCTTTCATATAACAGTTGCTTCTATCGTATGTACGTACAATACGCTATGAAGGACCAGAAGTTGATAGTGCTTTAGCGGAACGTGATGCTAAAGCTCTGTATAAAGCAGGGGAGAAGAGATGGGGTACCGATGAGAAGACGTTTATACGAATCTTCACTGAAAGCAGCAGTGCACATTTGGCTGCTGTTAGTTATGCTTATAAAAGCAAGTATAAGAACAAATTGAGAAGTGTAAGTTCACTTACTTCACTCTCTAATCAGCTTAATTAAGCATTACAAGTCTAGTTTACTAATGTGTTTATATACTTAATGTAACACAGGCTGTAAAAAGTGAAACCTCAGGGCTCTTTAGATTTGGCCTTTTGTCTATCTTGAGATGTGCTAAGAATCCAGCAAGCTTCTTCGCGAAGGTATTGTTTACCATACTCCGAAGATCTCTATGATAAATATTAGTTGGTACTTTTGTAAAAATGGTAACGGTTAGTGTATATCTCTTAAATCCTTGTTGAATAATGTTGGGTAAAGCAAACGTCCTGTCTATGGTAAGGTCCAGGTGACAGGTCGGAGATGGTCTTAGGTCGGAGTCTTGGTTGAACATAGCACTAGATTTGATAGGCTTGTTTAAGACTAAAGTTGTGTCTAGTAATCAACTATAGATTTTGGTATGATGGTAAGACCTTGATCCGAACAAGTGGTATCAGAGCACAGATAATGAGTTTCAATCCCAGGAACAACATGTTGCATGTGGGAGATGTTGGGGGTGGGGTGGGGTGAAGAAGAAGGAAATTGACGATTGGAACATGTCAAGGGAACAGGTCTAACGTAGTTGACTGACTTGTCTACAACAAGTGTTGTAACTCGCTAGTCAGCTTTCGTTGGACCTGTTCCTTCGACATGTTCCAATACTCAGCTTCCTTCTTCATCAATACTTGTTGTAGACAAGTCAGTCAACTGCGTTGGACCTGTTCCCTTGACATGTTCCAATCGTCAGTTTTCTTCTTCTTCAACAAGGGGTGGGGGGTAATGTGGAAATCTTATAGGTAATGTCAATATCCTGCCAATGGCGAGGCCTAGGTGATGGCCTAGATCAGAGTCGTTTCAGAACATGACACTTGCTTGACGAGCTTCATTTGATTCTAACACAGAATATGATCGATTACTTAAATATTGTGTTAAAACTTTGGTAAAACCAATCATGACTTTAATCTAGTACACATTTTCAAACTATTTTTTCTGCATTTTTGCATTCAGCAATTGCATAAGGCTATGAAGGGCTTGGGAACGAACGATGCAGCTCTTATTAGAATAATAGTAACACGAGCTGAGATCGATATGCAGTATATAAAAGCAGAATATCGAAAGAAATACAAGAAGTGTCTAAACGATGCTGTTTATTCCGAGACTTCTGGTAATTATCGAACCTTCCTCCTATCTCTTCTGGGGCCAAATTACTAGCGCGCAAAGATGTATAGCTGAAAATGAGATGTATTATATTGTACCATAATTGATGCCTTGTTGAGTTCTGTTTTGTTACAATTGCAATTTTGATTTGATATGATGGTGTAAATTTTGTTTCTTTGTTGTATCAAATACATGTATACTTATGAAGATTAAAGGAAAGAAAAGGTAGTTAACTTTCTTGTGCATTTTTGCATAAATAAGCATGTCTTCAATGTTCTATTCTAATTTCAAGTATCTTAACCTTTGGTAATCGCCTCTGTCGGAAATGCAAAGTAAGACTGTGTATAATAGGTCCTTATTATCGGGTCCTTCTGTGGATCCTGACGGAAGTTTTTTTTATAATAAGGTGTTTTTATACTAATAGAGATACAATGGGATTTGAATCTTGTCTTGCGCCTATAAAATGCGTGAGTATTTTAATAATAACTTCTTTTATATAGTTTAACATAGAGACATGTTAAAATAAATCACCTAGTTTGTTTCATTGACCACTAGACCATATTTTTGAATAGATTATTTTCAAAAATAGGATCTGAGTATGATCAGTAAACGTTATTTCTACTAGCTATTTCTAGCACTTCATTTATCTTTTCTAAGTTTCACATAAAAATTTCAACATATCAAAACAATAACACACAAAAAAAGGCTTTAATTTACTGGTTGAAAATAGTTCAAACCTAATCCAAAAATCCCATTGATAGGTCAATATGATGAAATTATCTATCCATGAGAGACAAATAATGCTAAAAATGAACAATGTTTTTTTTGAAATCTTTTTTTTTTTTTTATGAAACAGAAATGGTAATAAAATGAGATATGGGCAGTTGAATGATGAGAGTGATGTTCAACTAAAAAAACCAAAATGATAATAAAATGACAAAAAAAAAATACAACTGATATATACTGTCAATTAATGTAATGTAATAAAAAGAAAATTGTCTAGTCTACTATGACTTCCAATAATGGGAAATAATGCTACAACATAACATGGTTTGTCTAGATAGACTTATTTCCACCACATTCTTCAACTTATTATGAACCATTGAATAAAATAATAAAATTAGTGATTCATCCTTCTACTTTTTCCACTTTCCTAATCAAAATAATGAAGAAAAAAATGTAGGGATTAAAAACAAAAAACTACTTAACAAACATACATCACTATTTTATACATACACAACACACACACACACACACACACACACATATATATATATATATCTTAGTTTTAGTTTTAAATAATTATATATATAACCACTTTTAATATTTTATACCATATATGTTATACCATCTCTCTTCCTTTATCCTCTCAAATCACGTTTTCATCTTCAACTATTAAAACTGAATCATGGTGATCGGCATTATATGTAGAAGTGTGTAACTATTGTAACATTACTATATTTCTTTTCATGAATCTAAGATATTAAGCCTCAATTAATTCGATATTTTAAATATGTATTTCGAATATTTATATCGACGGATACATTTGACAAGTAATAATACATGTATCTAAATGACAAAATATGACATAGAAAGCAATATGGTGATATAGGTCATTTTTGATAAACTCACAATCACAAAGTTAAAAAAAAAAAAAATAAAAGAGCAAATTGATGCCAAGAAGATGAAGTTTACAATTAGAGAATTAGTTTGGTTTTATGATTTCGTTATTTTAGAAAGATTTGTTAAAGTTGATACACTAAGAAATATGCAGATATGTTAGAGTTGTTAATTAAGCCTCAATTACTCCACTAATTAATAAAATTTGTTACACACATTAAATTCAAAATTAATAAAACATGTATCTCGAATATTTAAATTGATAGATACATGTATATGGTGAGTAGTAATACATGTAACCAAAGGACAAAATATGATACATGAAGTAATATTCGAAATTATCAAAAAATTATAGTAATTGAGACCTAAACAAGTATAATTTATATAGTTTAATCTATTTTATTTTTTCATTCGACGTCCAGTATAATTGCTTTGGTCATCACACCAACATTATACGTGATTAAAAAAAGAAAAAGACTAATTGATAACACCATCACCAATGTTAAAAAGAAAAGGCCAATAATAACCTATACATTGATACAATATAAGTGTATTAAACTTTTAACGCAAAAATTGAATTCTTCAAAATTATTACTTAATTTTATTTGATAAAAAGTAAATTGTACATTTTCATATTCCCAATTAAAGTCACTTGTTTGTTGACGTACTGCTTTAATTTAAACAAGATAAGATTCTTGCAAAGATATTTACAGCTAATATTTTGATTTAGGAAGATTTTGTATCGGCATTTGGTCATAAAATTTCAATTTTGAATTAATTTCAAATATCTAATTCTATGAAAAGAAGGATTGTATAAAGAAATTAAATCTAAAATTTGTAATAAAAATAATTGAAAACTCATGTTCGATGAGAATAAATTATTTGTCATGTGAAAGGATTATAATAAAAATAACTAGTTATTACTATCATTGATTTTTTGGACTAATGAATATCGGTAAAATTTATACGTATTTGAAAGTTTGTAATAACATATAATCGCAAATATTTATTTGTAAAAGATACATGCAATTTAGTAGTGTGGCGCTTTAGGATATGTCGATACTTTCATTACAACAAAAACAACTTTTAGCGGCAATAAATATACACATGAATAAACAGTGTTCTAGCCTTTACCGGCATTAGTTAAGTGCCATTAAATCCAATGTCGCTAAAGCCTTTAGGGACATATACAAAGAGTGCTAATTGCCACTAAAAGTATATATTTAGTGGCAATTGCTAATTAATTGCCGCTAAACATCAATTTTGGTGTAGTGTTTGTTTATGAACTATAATTTACTCATTTGATAAGATTAGTTTTTACAAATTATGTTTCCTCCGTCTAACAATAGTTATCCAATATTAATTAAAAAATCAAGAGATAATTTACCTTTTGTGTCTATTTTACCTTTGCTTATTATTTAACACATTTCTCAAAGCATTAAATTTAAGATTTAACTCATTAATGACCCCTTAAACTTGGCACGAGTTTCATTGTGTCATTTTGTAATATAGCAATATTACCCCTGTTATTTATTATTTCTTAAAATATGTATTAAGTCAATAGTAAATAACTATCATTAAACAAAAAACTAAAATCTTATATTTATATAAAAATATAACTTAAAAAATCTAAATTACATATTATCTAAACAAAATTTCAAACTTTAAATCCATTTTCAAAATATACCCTCTCTAACATGCTCTAAACCAATGGATATTTGTGAATGATAATTCACAATCACCATCCACTCATATTTCAGACATCAAATTTAACAAGCCAAAAATAAAAGGAATTGGATAGGGATTGCACATGGTTTTATCTCACTTTATAATTTATAATATATAGTTTTTTTTTGTGGTTATTATTTTGTCATCTCCTCATATCATAGAGTAATATTTTAAAAATATATATTTTCCAACTAGTAAGGAGGTTGCCCACGCTGAGCATGGGGCCAAGTTCAAATTTCTTCATGTTCAATAATAGAGAAAAAAAATGGGAAAAAAAAAACTTAATCATCATTATCAATATTTAATAAGAAGTTAAAAAGTAGATATTTTTTCGTTAATATGTTTACTTTATGTTTGAAAATGTTTTTAAAATTTTAAATCTCTTATCGACATATTTATTTCACGTCGATGATACTTTTAGTATTTTAGTAACATATTTGTTTCATATTAAAGATATTTTTAAATTTTTAATATTTATTTTCTGAAGAAATATTAGAAATGTTTTTCTACCGATAGTTAAGTTTCAAGTCTATAAAATGCAACATGTATAAAATGTTGAAAATGTCATTAAATGAAAATGCAGCACATGTATAATTTGTTTGGCTCAATACTTGTACGGGGATTTGCATCTTATGTTTGAATAAGATGAATACAATCGCTTCAAATTATAATATCATTAACTTTTTTAATCTTTGTTAAATATTTTCGATGCACCTTTTCTTTTAATTCAAAATAAACTTAATCATCAAAAATTCAAAGAAAACAAATTAATCATCACTACATTAATATATTTGGTCTGAAATTAGTTATGTTGATACTCAATCGACAATTATAATATATATGGAAAATAATTTTAAACATATACTAAACTTCCTCCTTTTTTCATAAGAAAAATACGAATTGGTGTTGTTATATTTATATACAACAAGAACAAAAGATATATAAATTGCATGTGGATCCACATTATTTCCTTCAATAATGTTTGGCATACATTGTTCTCTAATTAATTATAACACACACACACACACACACATATATATATATATATATATATATATATATATATATATATATATATATATATATATATATATATATATATATATATATATATTAAATGAGTCAATGATTGTGGAATATTCATGAATTTAAGAAAAGAAGATAAGTTCAAAAATCGTTGAAGATACTAAATGAATAAACTTACCCAAATTGCTAATAATTAATTAACGGCGGATATATCTTTATTAAAAATATATCAATCATATTTTCTTAATTGAATAATTATATTATTTAAATATTAATAATGCATTTTTAAGTTGTGTGGGTTAAAGTTCATACCAAATAATAATAGAGTAAACTCTATTCTTGCAAGAATATACTGTTTCTATTTTTAACAACAAGCTCCTGTTTGATTATAGATTTTAAAGTTAAAAGTTGAAAATTTTAATTTTTAAAGTAGAATTTTAAATAATTCAATTTTTTAAGTTGTGATTTTTTAATTTAGAAATTGTGAGTGAAAGTAAAATTTCTCTAAAAAACCGATCTAAGCTCGTTTTTGAAGAAATATTTATAAATCAAAATTTTTAAATCTAATCAAATTTCATAGCCAAATATATATTCAAAAATAAAATTTTAATATCTAATCCAAAAAAATTAGGACAAAAAGCTTAGTTAAACTCTTTAAACATTATTTAACTTTAAACATTATCTTTTTTATCCTTAATGCATAATTAATATCTAAAAACTTAATTAAGCAAACAATAGTACATACCGATAAAAGAAGTACTACAAACTTGCACATTATAATCAAAATTTTCACTATTTCAAATAGGAAACTTCCTATATTTCTAATATTTATAAAAATATCACCTACCCACCCCCACCCTACCCCCACCCTACCCCCACCCTACCCCACCCCCTCTATAAAATGACCATATAAATCATTTCATTTTCCTCACCATTTTAATTTCAACCCTAATATACTTCTTTCTAAAATTATATGGCTACCATGAATAAACTCAACATTTTCATTAGTTTCATATTGTTGTTACTATTTCCGGTGGCCATGGCTGAGCTCCACCGGTTAGAACATCCGGTGAACACCGACGGATCGATTAGCTTTTTGGTCGTCGGAGATTGGGGAAGAAGAGGAACCTTTAACCAATCTCAAGTTGCTCAACAAGTAAACACTATAACCATCATCCTTCTCCTGCATATTCTTCGTTTTAATTTATTTGTCTTATATCGTTTTAAAAAGCGTATCACTTTTTCTGATTTGACTACTCTTTAATTCTAACTTTCTACGATAACTTAAAGAAAAAAAATATTCTAGTACTCCGTAAAAACCTCAAAATTCAAAGTTTTTGTTATTCACTTATATTTCGTGTAGTTTAATGCTAAATGACTCAAAAATTTGGCTAGAATTTTTTAAAGAATTGTCATATTTTTTTAATTTTAAAATAAACTGATCTGTTTACTATTTTTAATTAAAATATATTAAAATTAAAAAAATAAAAATATTCAAAAAGATAAAATATTATTCTGATCAAATTTTCTAGCCCAAAAGATTTTTTCATAACTAAACCTTGAAATTCAAAAGTTTCTCGTTTCTCTTAAATTTCGTGTTAAATTAAAATAAAATATTTCAAGAACTATTAAATTATTTATCGAGAAAGTTAACTAATGGAAAAAAAAAAAGTTTTTTGGGAGATGTAATTAGTGGAATCCTTGTCAGCAATAATACAGGTGTTAGGGGCATAAACAATGAATAATATCCAATGGGGCCATTTTATTTGTTTTAATCCACTTACTACCTAATCAATTAAAGTAGTTGTAATTATTTAATTGAATGTTATGTCCTTAAAAAGACAAGATAATTGATTATCGCGTGCAATTCGTGTTCACCTATCATAGGTCTAATTTATTTATTACTTTTTTTCTAAGTTGCGTGACAATTTTGAGATTCAAACAAGTGTTTTTTTGATGGTATATTTTTTATATATCTTTTAATTATTTTGAATCATTAATTATTGACACTTTTAGTACTATTAACGTAGTTTATAAATATATAAGTTTATTTCAAAAAAATTAAAAATTTCACGCGCAAATTTCTGGTCAAAGTTAAACTGTTTGACTTTCTAAAAACGAAAAGCTAACACATAAATTAAGACAAAAAAACATATTTTAGTTTCAATTTTTTTTTTATATGTACTAGATTGGGAAGGTTTATTAAAAGGGACAAAGTAGTTTGTCAATTAGGTAAAAGCCTTCAAGTTTTAAAAATTAGGTAAAAGTGACAAAAAAAAGATTAGGTTAAAAGATATTTTTACAATAGTCCAAACTTTTAACTTTTACACTTTAGTCTAACAACTGTCGTAGTTGTTGGGACAACTTCTTTAATCGTCCGACAACTGTCATAGTTGTCAGAACAACTTCTTTAGTCGTTCGACAACTTCAATAGTTGTCCAACCAACTTTATAAGTTGTCCAAACAACTTCAGTGGTTGTCCAGACAACTACGAAAATGTTACTTAGTTTAGTCCTTTTATTAATATTAAAAATAAAAAATTAAAGAAAAATAAAAGGGCCCACTTGTCCTATTTTTTTATTAAAAACTTGAAAGGCACTATGAGCTTGCGTACACTTCTAGACTCCTATTAATCTTACACATTCTTGAAAACACACAAAAAAATATTATGTACTCCCTCTTCTCTATTTACTTGTCAATTTTAGGAATGACACATTAAGATAACAATAATAAAACATACTGAAGTTACAATTTTATTTTTATTAATTATGCTTTCAAAAAGGATGAATTAAAACTTAGAAATTTTCAAAAAGTTTAAATGAGGATATAATAAGATTTTTTTTTTGTTCTTTCTTAATTTGTCAAAATATAAAGTAAATAAAGACATTTAAAAGTGAAAATATGGACAAGTATATAAGGACAGATGGAGTACAATAACATAATCAATATAATGTTATAGTAAAAATGTAAAACCTTACTCTATCTTTGTGGAGTAGAGAGATTGTAATCGATAGACTGATTAACTTATTAATAAAGCATAATACATAAATATATTTTTCAATTTGATTTAAGCTGACATCTACTTCTTTTATATAACTTTAGGTGTACACAAATAGGTATTTAAATTTATACAAATTAAATAAGTTAATGTATCCTAGGTGATGTAATATAATATGCTAGGATATAAGTTGTCATATAAATATGTCACATAGATCGAATGTGTTTATAGGTACAATTTTATGCAATTTAAAATATTTATACCCTATGGTGATTTTTTTTTTTGTTTATGTTGAATTTATTGTAGATGGGAATAATTGGAGAGAAATTAAACATAGATTTTGTTGTATCAACTGGAGACAATTTCTATGATGATGGATTGACTGGTGTGGATGATCCTGCTTTTGAGGAATCTTTTACCAATGTCTACACAGCTCCAAGTTTACAAAAAAATTGGTATAATGGTGAGTTTAATTTTTTTGTTTTTCGTCTATTTTAGCTGTCGTTTTAGTTTTAATTTTTTTTGTATGTGTTTTGATTATCATATTGTTTTGTTATTGTTTATATTTTGTTATTATATGTTATTTTTGCCATTAGCTGTTATTTTTTATTTCTTTGTTAATTCTTTCACTATACTGTTTTTCTTGAGCTAAGAATTATCGAAAACAATGTTTCTATTTTTGAGATAAGATAAGGTTATATGTACTATGTATACTCTATTCAGGCCCCACTTTGTGAGTTTATACTCTGTAGGTTATTTTTGTTATTAACTGTTATTTCTTGTTCCCTTGTTAATTCTTTCACTGTATTGTTTAAGATTATTTTTTCTTGAGCCGAGAATATATTAAAAATTATTGGGAATAAATTTGCAACAGAAATAATATTTGCAGTAATAAAAGCAATAAAAGCGAAACACAATAATACAGTTAATCAACGAGAAGAAAAGATAAATAATGATATCAAGATTTTATGTGCTAACCCTCCTAAATAAGGGAGAAATCACGACCCGAAAGGAGCAACTGATATCACTATAGTAAAGATTTTTACATTTGTAGGTCTGAGTAAAACTCCAAAGACTACTACACACTCAAAAGAAATGACCTTCTTTTGATTTTTTCTCCTCACTACAATATTGTTCACGCTCTCTATTTTTCCTCACGGACTATTTTTCTCTGTGATGTCTCACTCTTTTTTTCTCTCATTTGTTTTTGGTGCATTAAGAATGTAGAATGACCCTCCCTTTTGTAGAGAACAAATGCAATACCCTCCAAATGTGCTACAGAAGAAAAATAATTTTTTCTTCTTCACAACTTACCAACTTTTGAATATTGAGTAAACCTAAAATAAATCAGCACACCAAATCTGCCAAACTTCGAAATTTTGAGAATTATTCAAAGTTTGGCATATGGGGAGGACCCCACAATCTCCCCTTCCAGACCTATTCACTTGAAGGAGGTAGTTCTAAGTTTCTAGCTTGAGTGCATGCCGACAAGTTCTTTGCATAGCTCAAACTTGTCTCTTGATACCACCTTGGTCAGCATATCTGTAGGGTTTTCACTAATAGGGATCTTCATAACCTGCATAGAGTCGTCCCCATGTGCCAAACATTGAATAATTCTCACAATTTCAAAGTTTGGCAGATTTGATGTGCTGATTTATTTTCAGCTTTCTTCAATATTCAAAAGTTGGTAAGCTGTGAAGAAGAAAAAAATAATTTTCTTCTGTAGCACATTTGGAGGATAGTGTATTTGTTCTCTATAAAAAAAAGGGTCATTCTTCATTCTTAATGCATCAAAAACAAAGGAGAGAAAAGAAGAGTGAGGCATCACAGGGAAACATAGTCTATGAGGAAAAATAGAGAGCGCGAGCGATATTGTAGTGATGTGGAAAAATCAAAAGAGGATTATTATTTTGAGTGTTAGTAGTCTTTGGAGTTTTACTCAAACCTACAAGTGTAAAAATTCTTACTATAGTGATATCAATAATTGTTCTTCTCGGGTCGTGGTGTTTTCCTTATTTAGGATGATTTCCATGTAAAATCTTGATGTTATTATTTCTCTTTTATTCTCGTTGATTAACTATATTGTTATGTTCCGCTTTTATTATTTTTATTACTGTAAATATTATTTCGGTCGCATGTTTATTCCAACAAAAACAACATTTCTACCTTTGAAATAGGATAAGGTTTGTGTATTATGTATGCCTTTTCAGGCCTCACTTTGTGAGATTATTGGGTATGTTATTGTTATTGTTTAATGATAGTTAATTTGCAACGACCGAATATATTATAGTATTCCTTTCATTTTAATTTATTTGTCCCCTATTTTTTTTAAAAAAAATAAAGTATGATTTGATACATTTAACATACCTTCAACTTAAGACCACAATTTATTTTTTTTTCGTAAACTACTTATCAAGTTAAACTAAGACAAACAGATTGAGAAAAAAATATTCTTTTATAATAATACAATATATACTCAAACTGATGATATTTATCCCAATTTGAAATATCTTTTACTTAACAAAATTTCATTTTGACACCTCGACTCGATCAAAACACATTTTTTTAACCCTTATGTGGTGTATACTTTTATTTGCAGTTTTGGGGAACCATGACTATAGAGGTGATGCTTTAGCACAATTAAGTCCTATTCTTAAGCAAAAGGATAACAGATGGATTTGTATGAGGTCTTATATTGTTAATACAGGTAACACAATTAAATTAGTCTTATTTGTGAAATTTTAATTATTAAGTTAAAATTTTAATTATTTTTTTATATATTTAGTTATTTACAAATTATTTTGCAGATGTGGCTGAATTTTTCTTTGTAGATACAACTCCTTTTCAAGATATGTATTTCTCAACTCCTAAAGATCATACTTATGATTGGAGAAATGTTATGCCTAGAAAAGATTATCTTTCCCAAGTTTTGAAGGTAAAATTTATTTTCGAGTTTGATTTTACGTATGATTATTAAATTTTTGTTTTATTATATCGAAAGTTACTGAACTATTCTTTATAACAAAATCATAGAGTTTTACTTCAAAATCATTGAAAGTCGTGAAATTATCTATTATATTAATAAAATCACTTTAACTCTATCGAAATTTCATAGAAAGTAACTAAATAATATTTTTCGTTTCGTAACTAAAAAGTTACTCAATTTTGTCTAATAATTATATTGTAATTTCTCCTAATTGGCTTTATCACTTGGTTTGACATGTATGACATGCATTTTCTTCGATTTTGTTAAGTAGGATGCATGTAACTTCATTATAAGAAAACAAGATTTTCCTAAAAATTAATATGAAAAATCGCAGGAAAATAAGTTTTGTGCGAATTTTCATACTAATTCCCAGGAAAATTTTCATATAATTCATACTTTTATTGTAATGCTATTGATTTTTTTAAATTTATGATAATCTAAGTGTCTATTGAACACCTCCCAAATTAAAGGACATATATGTCAATCAAAACCAATTAATTAAAGAGCATATTTATATATTATATTTTTAGGTTACAAAAAATAGATTAATGACTTTTCTTACTTAGATAAAGTTAATATGTCATATTATAAAGTAAAAGTTGAATAATCATCCAAAAGCTAAACCTTAATTTTCACTGATTCATATATTATCAATCTAAATTTGGTTATTTATACCTTTTTACAAACTTGTTTTTAATTTTATGTTATTTTTACAAATAACTTTCATTTTTACACATATTAAATTAAATGTAATATTTATTAACATTAACCTCCTTATTTAAATAGGATTTGGACTCAGCATTAAGGGAATCAAGTGCAAAATGGAAAATTGTTGTTGGTCACCATACTATTAAAAGTGCTGGACACCATGGTAGCTCTGAGGAGCTTGGAGTCCACCTTCTTCCCATATTACAGGTAATGTCTGAGTCAGTATACGCGTATTTCGATTAATTTTTCAAAAAAAAAACATATATTTATAACATGTGAATATTTATGGTCATTCTATTGCTATGAATTTCATTGTTAATTTTTCGCTGAATTACTCTTAGCTAACTGATTGTTTTGATGAGTTCTCTTTAAACCTATCGTTATATAAAATTAATAATGAATTTTATTGTTTAGCTATAAAGTTTGTCGGTCACTCATTTCAAATTTTTTTATTAGAGAACCATTTTCTATTAATATTAAAATTAAATTAGAAAGGTTTATCTTGTAATTTATTATAATAATATTGTTTCTAACACTTTCTCCTTTTTTTCTTTTTCATAGGCAAACAATGTTGACTTTTACTTAAATGGACATGACCATTGCTTGGAGCATATCAGCAGTTCAGATAGGTAATTAAATATTACACATAACTATTATTATTTTTAATTTCTATTTGGTATTCAATATTTATATTGTAGTCTGATTAAATTTAAGTTCGCGCTAGAAATTCTCGTATTAGAACTAAAGTACTAGCTAACAAATGTAATTCAGTAATCAGGGAAAGTTAAATTCGAGATCTTTGATTAAGAATGAAGACGTATATTATACTGATTGTGATTTTTTTATTTTTCTCAGTCCACTACAATTTTTGACAAGTGGTGGGGGTTCAAAATCATGGAGGGGTGATATGAATTGGTGGAATCCAAAGGAAATGAAATTTTATTATGATGGACAAGGATTTATGGCTATGCAAATTACTCAAACACAAGTTTGGATACAATTTTTTGACATTTTTGGAAACATTTTGCATAAATGGAGTGCATCAAAAGACCTTGTTTCCATTATGTAAACAACTCAAAAGAAAAAAAAGTTGGAAAAAAAAATTGCCAAAAATATTATGAACTTAATTTATTTCTGCTAATTAGCAGTTAAATGTTATCCTAATCATTGATGTAATTGTATCCAATATCTTCTATTGAAATATTAAATCTGAGTTTATTTTACATACTTGTATGATTTAAAGTCATTGATTAATTTCCCATTTAGACTATTTTTTTTTTGCTTAGATAAAAATAAAATATAAATATGAGTTTGCTTTGGAAGAAAGGCTCGTAAATGAGATGTAACTTTATTTGCGAAAGAAGTATAGAACACACCTTTAAATTCAGTGAAAATTGTTAGTTTTATTTCGAGTTATTGATAGTTTTAAAAATATCTTTTATTAACATGAGCGAAATGTACACCCCTACATTCTCGACATGTTTCTCAACTTTTTATTTAAAGTTCATGATTCTACAAGAATTTTAGATCAGTTGTTATGTTATGTATCAGATCGAGAGTTTATCTAAATTTAATTAATCAAATAAAAAATATTTTAAAACTGTCAATATTCAAAAATAGAATAAATAATTTACGTTAAGTTCAAAATTTCTTTTTAATATTTCTCTTTTTCATTTTTAACTATGTAAAAAAATATTAGTTTATGCTAATCTACATTTAATGTGAAGTCGCCAGCCAGGCAAACAAATGATATTATTTCTCTCTTTTTAATAGTTTAGAAATATATTTGTTTAATTTGAAGCATAGTGAAGACAAATTTTCGCCAAAAACAAACATTAAAGACAAAATTACTCGATCTACTTTCAATAATTTAGGAATATTTTTGGCTCTCTTTCTTAAACTAAAATACTATGAAATGTTTTAACTATCGATCATAAGTTTTGAATCTGATTTAAACTTTATTTTCAAATATTTGTTTACAATAGATTTTTGAAAATCTGTCTTCAACTCCTTTAACAATTTTTTTTTATAAAAAAAAATCAAATAAATGCATGTCCAAATACAATTTCAAATTCCATAAATCACAACTTTATAAACTCAAGTTTTCAAGTTTCAACTTTAAGATTTTGACCAAACGGAAGCTAATCTTTGGTACTCTACCAGATTATATAGAAAACAATCAATAAACAAGAGCGAACCTAGAAAATTGATTTCGAATTCACGTAAACTCAATAATTTTTATTCAAATCCTATAAATATACGTAAAAAGAAATAATACTAAGTTAAAAATATTGGACTATAAATTAATTAATACGATTATATTAAATTGACGTATTTCAAATTCTGAATTCGCATCTAGCTGCTAATCAATTATTATACACTTTGATTCGTCAAAGAAAACCATCAATAATAAACTAAAAAGTAATAGTTATTTTTTCCCCCTTTATTGACTACTTATACAAGAGTCCTTTGACACACTAAATTTATGCAACACATTTCCAAAAACATCATAATACACAAATTTCACTTCTTTTTGGTTCAATTCAATTGAAATAAATCCTTGTCCATCGTAATAGAATTTCAATTCCTCTTGATTCCATCCTTTAACATCTCCCCGCCAAGCCTTAGATCCGCCTCCGCTCGTTAAAAACTCCAACTTGCTAATTAAGTAAATACTTAAATCCATTAGTTCGAGAAAAAATCGAAATCGACATTTATAAACTAATTAATGAAACTTTGATATATGTTATGTATATTTGATTGATGTCTTTTTACCTATCGATGCTTCCGATGCGTTGTAAGCAGTGATCGTGGCCGTTGATGTAAAAATCGACATCATGTTCCTATATGAAATAATAAGATAAAATTAACAATAATTATAAAGCCAAAAAAAAAAAAATGGGTAGCAATAGCATTTACCAACCATTTTCCGGTCCCGTCTTTGAAAAATAGCTATTGTCAAGAAATTTTAAATTTCATACGTAAAAGTATTGGTTAATCTGAAACTGTATCACTTATTTAATTGGAGTCTGTCACTGCACTTACATAAGCTCGTGCAAAGAAGATCTATATAGACGAGAAGTTTCTCAAATAAGATTTTTGTGTTTCGAAAAATATTGTATTCATATGTTTGAGATCGCCTTAGTGTAATTATTTTTTTCCCTCAAAAAATATGGATCTAATCTTATAAATGTTGTAGTAAATTATAAGTAATTACCTCAAGTATTGGGACTAATTGTTGAGCAAGTTCTGTAATTATACCATGATGTCCAGCACTTTTAATTGTATGGTGACCAATCACCATCTTCCATTTTGCAGTAGATTTGCTTAGTGCCAAATCCAAATCCTTTTTACAAATCCCAAAAAGAGAAATAGTAAGAAAAAAAAAACTTTTGGACAAATAAAATTTAACATAATAATCTCAATATGCTGTTTTTTATATATTGTCTATTGAATGAATATACTTATACATATTTTGTGAACTAATTATTTGAATTGTCTATATATTGTTAAATACTCCTAATTATTACTTTTTTGACCTTTTTCTTTTCAAAAATCTGTTTGATTATATTTTGTATTTCTTTTTTTAAATATTGTATCATTCATGTCCGATCACCTACTTAAATAACTCAAAATATACTCTAAGATACAATAATAATTAGGGATAATGCACAAGTACCCCCTCAACCTATTACCCTCCTGAACTTGTTTTATTTATAATTTTCTACCCCTTTTCGGTATACGTGGCACTATCTTGTGGGTCCAACGCTGATTGACTTTTTCTTTCAAGCTAGTGCCACATAGGCCAAAAAGGGATAGAGAATTACTTATAAAATAAGTTCAGGGGGGTAATAGGACCTTAGTATAGTATATAAGTGTGTCTCTGGAATTTCGGTCATAGGTTGAAAGGGTAATTGTGCATTTTCCCTAATAATTATTATTAATTGTTGGGAAATTCGGGTAATTTCCCTACAAAACGGAACAACTTTAGTGAAATGAACCGGTTCAAATGAACTGAACCGGACAGAACACTAACAAAGATATACCCGACAAGTAATATCGAATATTAACTGAAAAGAAGAGAAAAGAGACCGAATAATTTTAATAATGGAGTTCAGCCGCGAAAGCTTAATCTCCGAGCACCGCTCAAAGCAGCCTGCTTTTATTAGATAGAGAGAAGAGATTACAAATGGTGCCTTTTACAATGAAGGAGGAGGAGTTCTTTTATAACCCCAAATTCTCCTTCACAATACATAAAACTCCGATGTGGGACTAAATAATTAGGCCAAAGAGTCAACAAATCTCCACCTTGGCTTAATATCCAGTCCCACCAAATACAAATCTTCTCAAACAAACAAATAATAAAAGCAGTTTTCACGTTGCTTCCAAATTTGCGCCGTGAGGCGCCAACTTCAAATGTGCAGGACATTGACCAAGTCTAAACAGTGTTCAAACTTGGCCTTTGTAACCACCTTGGTCAGCATATCTGCGGGATTCTCCGTAGTATGAATCTTCAACAGAAGTATCTCCTCTTCTTCGAGAATTTCCTTCACAAAGTGATAGCGAACATCAATGTGCTTCGTCCGTGCATGAAAGACTTGATTCTTTGCTAAATGAATAGCACTCTGACTGTCACAATAAACCTCAAGTTGTTTCTGACCAACTCCCAAGTCTTTAAGCAACCCATGAAGCCAAATCGCCTCCTTTACAGCCTCTGTAATCGCCATATACTCTGCCTCTGTCGTAGACAAAGCCACCGTTGACTGTAAAGTAGACTTCCAACTAACTGGCGCTTTTGCTAAAGTGAACAAATAGCTAGGTGTAGATCGTCGCTTATCCAAATCACCTGCATAGTCAGAATCACAGTATCCAACTATGCATTGACCAAGTGATTTATCCTGCTCGAATACCAATCCAATATCTACGGTATTTTGCAGATACCGTAGAATCCATTTCACAGCTTGCCAATGACCCTGGCCTGGATCATGCATGTACCTGCTAACAACACTAACAGCCTGTGAAATATCTGGTCTCGTACACACCATTGCATACATCAAGCTTCCAACTGCATTTGCATACGGGACTTTCGCCATGTATTCTCGCTCTTCATCAGTCGTCGGAGATAACCGGCTACTCAGTTTCAAATGAGGAGCAAGTGGGGTACTCACGTGTTTTGTATCTTCGTGCATACCGAAACGTCTTAGTACCTTCTTCAAATACTGCTTCTGTGACAGCCAAAGCTTGCCTCTCTCTCTGTCCCTGTTTATCTCCATGCCGAGAATCTTCTTGGCTTCCCCCAAATCCTTCATCTCGAACTCTTTACTCAACTGAGCCTTCAGTTTGTCAATCTCAGTTTGGCTCTTTGCTGCAATCAGCATATCATCAACATATAAGAGTAAGTAGATGTAGGAACCGTCTTGAAGCCTGCGCAAATACACACAATGATCGTATTTGCTTCTCTTGTACTTCTGACCCTTCATGAAACTATCAAATCGTTTGTACCACTGTCTCGGAGATTGTTTCAGTCCGTACAATGATTTGACAAGTTTGCAAACCCAATTCTCTTTATCAGCAACCTTATTTCCTTCTGGCTGAGTCATATAGATTTCCTCCTTCAAATCACCGTGTAGGAACGCGGTCTTCACATCAAGTTGAGCTAGCTCCAAATTCAACTGCGCTACCAAGGCCAACATAATTCTAATGGAGGAATGTTTAACAACTGGAGAAAATACCTCATTATAATCAATTCCCTCCCTTTGAGCGTAGCCTTTAGCTACCAACCTTGCCTTGTAGCGAACATCGTCTTTATCGGGAAATCCTTCTTTCTTTGCAAATACCCATTTGCATCCAATTGCCTTCTTGCCTATCGGTAGTTGTGTCAACTTCCACGTCATGTTCTTCTTGAGGGATTGCATTTCCTCTTCCATTGCACCTGCCCAATTGCCACTTTCTGAACTTCGTATGGCCTCTGGGTAGGTGGATGGAACATCTTCATCTGAAACTGGAAGTGCATAAGCTACCATGTCAGTGAAACGAGCGGGCTTTTGGATCGCTCGTCTCTGTCTTCTAACTGCAATTGGCTCCGATTGCTGTAGAGGTTCTTGGGTAGGAACCTCTTCCTCATCTGACTCTTCTTCTGCCGTAGGAGAGTCACTCGTGGTGCTCCGTGCTGGGATCACCACTGTCTCCTCAAACTCCACCTGCTTCGGAGTACACGCCACCTGTTCAGGAGTACTCTCAGCATCTTCTGGATTTACCTTCTTTAACATGGCAGATTCATCAAAGGTAACATCTCTGCTTATAATTGTTTTCTTTGCCTCGAGACACCACAGACGGTATCCCTTCACTCCAGCATTGAATCCCATGAACAAAGCCTTCTTTGCCCGTGGATCCAACTTTGATTCAATCACATGATAATATGCAACAGAACCAAAAACGTGCAAAGTATCATAATCAGTTGCAGGTTTTCCAGACCATACCTCTAATGGAGTTTTGCCATCAATAGCAGATGATGGCAAACGATTGACGAGATGTTGAGCATATGTTATCGCCTCAGCCCAAAATTTTCTGCCTAACCCAGCATTAGACAGCATACAGCGAACTTTCTCCACAAGTGTCCTGTTCATACGCTCTGACACCCCATTCTGTTGCGGTGTTTTCCTGACGGTGAAGTGCCGAACTATGCCACAGTCTTGGCATACCTTAAGGAACGGATCACTCTTGTATTCTCCACCATTGTCTGTTCGGAGAACCTTGATCTTCCTTCCCGTCTGGTTTTCAACTTGAACTTTCCACTTAAGGAAAATTCCAAGTACATCATCTTTGTTCTTCATAGAAAACACCCAAACTCTCCTGGAAAAATCATCAACAAAAGTGACAAAATAATGCCTTCCTCCAAGAGACGGAGTCTTGGCAGGTCCCCATACATCTGAATGCACATAATCCAGAATACCCTTGGTATTATGAATTGCAGTGCCAAACTTCACTCTTCGTTGTTTTCCAAGAACACAATGTTCACAAAACTCAAGTTTGCAAGTCTTCGTACCTTTCAACAATCCTTGCTTGGCAAGAATTTGCAAAGATTTTTCACCAGCATGTCCCAACCGCATATGCCACAGCTTCGTTGCCTCAGTATCTTTCTTGGTGCAAGAAGTTACTGTTGTTACTGTCCCGACCACTGTACTACCTTGATAGTAATACAGATTGTTCTTTCTCACACCCTTCAACATCACCAACGCTCCAGAAGTTGCTTTAAGAACTCCATCTCGCATCGTTATAACTAGGCCTTTAGATTCTAAAGCCCCCAATGAGATGAGATTCTTCTTCAACTTTGGCACGTACCGCACATCTCGCAAGATTCTGGTGGATCCATCATGATTCTGCAGTTTGATTGAACCTATTCCGGTTGTTTTACATGAATTATCATTACCCATGTAAACAACTCCGCCATCGAGATCCTGAAATTCAAAGAACCACTCCCGAATGGGACACATATGATAGGTACAACCTGAATCCAATATCCACTCATCTGCATGTGATGTTGTAGGAGCGACCACTAAAGAGATATCTGATTCCGCATCGCTTTTGCATTCTGCAACATTGGCGTCTTGCGGAGCCTTCCCTTTCTTCTTCAACTTTGGACAGTCTTTCCTCCAGTGCCCTTTCTCATGACAGAAAGCACACTCATCTTTGGCAATGGCTCGACCTTTTGATTTGGACCTTCCTCTTCTCCCTTTTGTCTGGTTTTGATGACGACCTCTTGCCACCAATACTTCTTCTGATGTTGTTGCCTTTGTTTTCATCTTATCCTGCTTTCTCAGTTCATGACTATATAAAGCAGAACAAACAGCATCTAACGACACATTCTCCTTCCCGTGAAGTAACGTTGTCTCCAAATGTTCAAATTCATCGGGAAGAGATGATAACAACATCAAAGCCAGATCTTCATCATCGAATATGACATCTAAATTAAGCAAGTCTGCTACTAATTGATTAAACATAGTGATATGTTCATTCATAGTAGTACCTTGTTTGTAATCAAATCGGAACAACCTTTTCTTCATTAGGAGCTTGTTCTGACCACTCTTTTTCAGAAACTTGTCCTCCAATGCCTTCCACAATTTGTATGCAGAAGTCTCATTCTTGAAAGCATACTTTTGCTCCCTGGATAGACACGATCGAATTGTTCCACATGCCAACCGATTAATGATTTTCCAATCTTTATCTTCAACTCCTTCTAGTTTGACTTCTTCAATAGCAATATCAAGACCCTGTTGGAAAAGGGAATCCAAAACCTCCCCTTGCCACATACCGAAATGGCCCGTACCATCGAATATTTCAACCGCCAACTTCAAAGTAGACATCGGGAATCTTGACCATGATGACGAGGCACCCGATGTCTTCGGTGGAATATTTGCAACAGACTCCATTTCTTGATCTTTATTTGCCATTACAGACTCAAAAAAAATATTGGATATTACAACAGAATTCAAACAATCGAAGGCTTCTACTGAGACAAAGTAATTCCTTTCTGGTGTGGAAGATCAGGCTAAACTGCAACCACAGAGCATACTCAGATAGAACTCTGACTTAGAAAAAACTTTCGACACAAAATGACCAAAATAATTCTTTTCTGATGTGGAAGATCAGACGCAGCTGCAACCACAGAGCATACTCAGACAGAACTCTGACTTAGAAAAATCTTTCGACACAAAAGGACCAAAATAATTCTTTTCTGATGTGGAAGATCAGACTCAGCTGCAACCACAGAGCATACTCAGACAGAACCTTGGCTCTGATACCACTTGTTGGGAAATTCGGGTAATTTCCCTACAAAACGGAACAACTTTAGTGAAATGAACCGGTTCAAATGAACTGAACCGGACAGAACACTAACAAAGATATACCCGATAAGTAATATCGATTATTAACTGAAAAGAAGAGAAAAGAGACCGAATAATTTTAATAATGGAGTTCAGCCGCGAAAGCTTAATCTCCGAGCACCGCTCAAAGCAGCCTGCTTTTATTAGATAGAGAGAAGAGATTACAAATGGTGCCTTTTACAATGAAGGAGGAGGAGTTCTTTTATAACCCCAAATTCTCCTTCACAATACATAAAACTCCGATGTGGGACTAAATAATTAGGCCAAAGAGTCAACATTAATTACCTTTAATAGATCATTGAGATATTTGTCCTTTGGTAAGACACCTCTCCAGTCATAGGTATGCTCTTTTGGGTTTGTAAAATAATCATCCACAAAAGGGGTTGTGTCTATGAAGAAAAAATCCACAATTTCTGCTTCACCAAAAAAAAATTTAAAAAATTAAAAATATTAAATATCATTCCCTTTAATTACATGGGATAAAAAAAAAGAAAATATTCCAAAAGTTTTGGTAAAAATTTAAAAAATTATTGTTATAAGTACACTTACCTGCATGAAGAACATAAGATCTCAAACAAAACCATTTTTTATCCTTTTCTCTAAGTATTGGACTTAGTTGTGCCTCTACATCTCCCCTGTAGTCATGGTTGCCCAACACTGCCACAAGAAAAAAATTGATTCTTTACGGAGTCGGGATTTGAAATTTATAGATTCAAAATTTTAATATTGTTATAAGATTTTGTACGTGTCAATGTTAATTATAGATTTAGCATATATCGAACCCATCTTATATATGTATAAGTTGATTTAGATTGATAAAAATAAGTTTGAGTTACGAAATAAACAGATTCAATAAATTATATTTTCATAAGCTAATTTCACGATATATCATCGAAATATAATAAGTTGTATAAAAGATTATTTTACCATTGTACCATGTCTTTTGCAAGCTAGGAGCTTTGTAAATATTGGTGAAAGAATGTTGAAATGTAGGATCATTTACACCATTTAGCCCATCTTCATAGAAATTGTCACCACTTGATATTACAAAATCTATTTTTAGCTTTTCCCCTTTCTCTCCCATCTATAAACATGCAATTAATTGAAAAAAATAAAATAAAATTATGATTACATAATAACAATAATAATAATAATAATAATAATAATAATAATAATAATAATAATAACATCTAAAAGACTTGTTTCAAGAGAATATATTATGTTTTCAAATCAATCTCACAGAGGAAATATGCATATGAAAATTCAAAATCTTGTCTTTCCAAAAAAATATATGCATATATACACTATATTATAAAGGTTATTTTAGCTATATCATCTTATATGCAGAATATTAGTTAAAATAACACAAAAAAATTATAAATAAAACAACTAGTGTGAGGCAATTTCTTTTTTTATTCTTTTAATAAATGGGCATGAGAGATTAGGGGTGACAAAATCAATTTCAAACCCGTTTAACCAGCACAACTCATATAAGTTTGGACGAGTTATTGATCTGTTCATTCATCAACTCAACCCATTGAAAATTGGGTTGACATGTAACCGAAATTGACAAATGAGCAATCTTGTTAAAATATATTATTTAAAATGTATTTTTTCAAAATTTGATATGTTATATAAGTCATAATAAAGAAAAAATTAATTTTAGTAAGCATTAAAATAGTTTAAAAGAACAAATAAAATAATTACGATTAGTAAAATTTGGATTGAGTTGGATCATGACCCGTTGTATAATTCATTACCTAACCTGTTTTGATTTAACCCATTATGACCCAAACAAATTTAAATTAGATTAATTCTTGACCCGATTGTTATCTTAATCTATTATAACCCGCCTAAATTTAATCGAACTGTCACCCATGTGAGAGATGTTTTCTTCTATTGTTATAAGTTTTTACATTAATGTTTGGAAGTGCATTTATATCAAATTTTTATAAGACCTAAAGCTCTAAAATGCTTTTGAGTTTTGGAACAATATAAAATATGCTTTACCCCACAATTAATTCCAATCCTAAATAAGATAAATAATCTCAAAGAATTATTCCTTTCTATTTGCGTGAAGAAAGAAAAAAGTTGTTTCCTACAATCAAATATAATGATATATATATATATATATATGTCAATGATTTTTTATTTGATGTGGACTCTTCAACTCCTTATTCTGGGAATCCATTATCGATGAATATAAATTAAAATAAGATATGTTGATCTAATATCATTAAAAAAATAAATCTTAAGCCTAATTTATTCTTATCAGATCATTCAAAAAGTATTTATAAATACCGATCTATGTAAAAAAATAAGATATGTAATCTTAATCATGTGACAAATATTTACACGATGGATAAATATTAGTTTAACTCATTAAATAATCACAAGAGAAAAAGCAAAGAAAGAGGAAGTCAAAGTAGGTGGTCATAGATAGGTTAGTAACAACTAACAAGTTTAAATTAATTAATTAATTAACTATGTCATTAAAATATATTGCTCTGCAACAAATTAATTTTTCACTTTTAGCCTCACATGCATAACTAAAGGTCAAGCATTAGCAATAATGATTATAACGAAAATTCATAAAATAAAAAAATGTTCTTATTTCTTCAATAATATTTTGAGAAATTAATATAAATAATCATCGATTAAAATAATAGCCTGATTAAGAACTTGTAAGTGTATATTATGAGAAGAATTTAAAACTTAATCACAAGAACACATGGTATGATATGTTACGACTAACCAGACATTATTTCAGATATTATTTTTCAATTTTTCTATGTTCGAAAGGTTAAATTTTTTGAAAAATAATTTTGAATAGCAAATTTAACAAAGTGAAATTTTGTATATTTACCGTGTCTTTTTCATTCTTCGACACATTTCATTTTCACCCTCATTCCATCACCCCAAACCCCTATCCCCCATTTATTTTAAGATAATATTTTTTGCTTACGTTTTAGTAGACATCAAAATTAAGTGAAACTCTATCTTAAGTTAAGTTTCTTGAATGTTTCTCTATTCTAAATCATAATTCATATATACCTACATAAAAAAAATTATATTCCTTTGAAAAAACATTTCGAAAGTTCCATAAATTCATAGAACACTCACAAAGTTCATCAAGATATGATCGATGCACTCTTCCTAACAACTATATACTTCAAAAAGATCCACAAACTCCTTTAATGGAAATCAAATATATCTCATATAGACTCACAATTACATCATTCTAGTTCAAGAAACACATCATTATTAACCCTCGAATCACGGAAAAATGTTAAAAGAGAAAAATCAAGGCATAAACAGATTTGTACTCACAATCTTGATTAATAAAATCATTCTTTTATTTATTTTGTGATTACAGTATATTTTAGAAAAAAAAATATTACAAACAATATCAAACACAAGGAACTTAAACAATAATTCTATTTATTTTTCTAGAAAATATTTTCCTTCGTACCGAATCGTGAACTCTCAAATATTTTCATAAAAAAATATATAATTAAAATTTTTGTAAGAATGAAAGATGAAGAACCTGGAAGGCCAATTCTGATTGATTATAAAGTCCATTCCTTCCCCAATCTCCAATAACAAGAAAACTAAGAGAGCCATCATCTTTTAGTGATTGATTAAAATATGGAAATTCAGCACAAGAAAGAAAAAAACAATATCCAAAACTAACAAAGAAAATAATAACATATTTAAAATTCATAGTAATTATTTTCTTGGGAAAAAATGCTTCCATTTGATATTATATGAAAGATGAAATTACTTTGGAGGGAATTATTATTATATGAGAAATGGTTTTACTCCAATGAAAGAAGGGTATATTAATGGAATATCCAAATGTTGTCTTTTTTTGTACTTTTCAACTACTCCATTTGGAAAGGAACATATGATAAAAAGTTGCAAGAATATGTCCTTAATGAAGTTTTGAATATTAAAAAACTCCGTAAAAAATATTATAAATTGCAATTTATGTCAGTATGATAAAAAAATGTATTTTAAAATATTAATCACAATTTAAATAGTTTGAATCTAGAAAAGTAAAAAATGATTCAGGGGAGTATGTTTTGAGGAATTTGGACAATATAAAGAGTTTACATAATTAAATTATTTCTGTCTTTTATAACAATGTTATTTTTAAGATTATAAATTCTTCTTTTTATAAAAATTTACTTATAAACATCTTTTAAATAAGTTAAATTGATTACATACCCCATAGATGAGATTGAAATAAGAATAGAATGTATATAAACTTTACTTTTATCTCATATAATAGAAAGATCGCACTAATTTCAAAAGTAACAAATAACAAAACAATTTAAAACAAAAACGAATCTCCACTATCGGTGTTAATTAAACTATGTTATAAGCCAAGGTATCGTTATATATTTTATTCAAATCTTTGCTTATACGTATCTCTCACATGGATACAACAAAAATAAAATGATCAACGTGTTGTGTTCTTCTTTTTTCTTTTCATTTTTTTTTCAATTTCGTGTTTGGAGCCATATTGGAGTTTAAATAAAATTGAATCACATATTATGAGACCTTTTTCTTTTTTTGTGGTACTCTCAATATGATTTTTTTCATCGTGGGGAGCTTGAATCAAGATTTTTGAATAAAATGAAGGAATTTCAATCATCTTATCACAATTCAGATAATATAAATTAAGAAAATCTTAGAAGTATATTAAAAAGGAAGCCTTTTTATAGATTTGGCACTTTCAGATTCTATCAATAATAATTAATTCGTTCACATGTACTTTCATCGAAATAATAAAACAGCAAGTTTGGTGAACTAAATATAATGATCTTTTTGTTTTAATTTACGTGGTATTGTAGTCAACTTTTTTGATCTTTGATCACAAAGTCAAATATAGAATTTTTAATTTATTTAGCTTCAAAAATTACTTTAATTTTTATAAAAATAAATTTAAAAGGCATATAAAATGAATTATGACAAAAAAAAACTCATTTGATTCTCTAAATTCAAACTATGCCACACAAATTGAGACGGACAAGTAGTAATTTTTTCTTTCTAAGTGTGGAAAAAGAAAAAATTAATAAGACATCATCAAAGAAGAAAATGTCAAAAGTTCATTTCAGCCTACAAGTTTTTGCTGACTTCATATCATATATATATATATGAGAAGAGAAATACTACTACTCATTACTTCTATATAATGAGTTGAAATTTTTCTGTGAAGCTACCATAAAGTTTCCTCATCTAATATAAGATATATATAAATATGTATAATTATGTTTGATAAGACAACAAAAAGGAAGAGCATGAAGAAGAGGAGATAAGTCTCCTTCCCTTGCTCTGCTGGGAGTATAACTCTGAACAATTGCTGCTCTGCTCTTTACATTTTCTTCAAACTCACTGCAGTTTGTAGCGTAAACCTTCTGCGCCATCGATGCATTTGCCATTTTTCCACCTTGCTTTCTGAAATCAGCATGTTAGTGTTGTTCTTCACAAGCCACTGCTTTCTCTGCATCACTAACATCTGCCTTTCCATTGCAGTCTTGTGTTTGTACTTCACTACTATCTGAGTTGACTTTCTGAGAAACAGTTGCATCACTAAGAGGACCAGCATTTTCTGCAGGAATGTTGTCAGTGGATGATGTTCCAGAGCCTGGAGGAAGGAAAACGCCAGTGCCAGGGAGTGGCAGTCGCGGTGGGGGATGCCTAATAGGGGGTACAGCCCATCCAGCTGAGGCAGGTGGAAGGGCCACTGGTGCTGGAAAAGGCATAGCTGGTGCAACCGTAGCGGGAACAAAAATTGGCTGCATATTTGCAGGAGCAAACTGCGGAGGAACACCTGGAATAGGTAATACACCAGTTGTTGGCATGGAGCCATAATGCTTGGGCCCAAAAGGACGACGTATATGATTTGGTGACCTGCTAGGAGGAACCCACTGGGAGACGGGACCTCCTGCTGATGAAGGGAAACGTTGACTATCACCAGACTTGATTCTTCTCAGCTGTAACTTTGTAAAAGTAACGAGCATTCGCTGCTTCCGGATGGATGGAATTGCATATTTCGCAAATTCAGTTGATCTTCCCTGCATTACCAGTACAGACCTGTGCATTTTCAAAGCAGAAAGATTCATTAGGTGATTACTCCAGGAAAATAGAGACAAAGTAGCAAAGTGAAAAAAGAAGCAGTGGAACATAAAGTGTTGTGCATATATAAGATAGAGTGTGTGTGTGTAGGGTTATTTTCGCATTTTAGTTCAAGTGATAGAGATAATGTTCATTTTGGTCTAACAGAGATACATTAGTAATTGAGTCAACTAATTAGTGGGATTTTTGTGGCTTCTACTACCTCAAACCATTTCAATGTGCTACTCAGACCATTAAAGACTCTTCTCTCATCCTAAAGTGTCACCATTACACTATTGCAAGTTAAGTATAGCTAGTTACTGCAACCTCAGACTGATTTGGAGTCAAAGTTATATAATTCAAGGGAAAGTACAACCACCTCAATACATGCCCAAGACAAAATAGTAATTGAAAGAAAAAGAAATAATTGAACAAGAAAGGCCGAGGAAAGGACTACCCTGGTGCAAGAGACAGTTTGAGAGAGCCTCGATAATCGCCTGGATGATCCACACCAATCACCTTACCAAAAGTCATTTCACAGTCTGTCAAGAACAGAGTAGATATTGGTCGTCCGTACCAATAAGGCCATAAATGAGGCTGTGAGTGGTCCCCCTACATTTATTAGCAATATATCAAATCTGCAAAGCTTTCTGAGCAAAATCACCGTGACCATAAGAACTAAAACTACTGCTTGCAAACCTCATTGAAGATATCAATAACGCAAGCATCCGGCTTCACAGACAATGCTTGCATAGCACTCAGTCGATCAATAACATCTAGGAAAAGGCCAGGTATTGCTTCCGTTTTCCGGTCTGCAAATAAGAACCCCATAACTACACTGGAAAGAAAAAAAATTATAAGTTTATCCTATTGCATAAATGTTAGACATGCCTTTGTATGTTGAAATGGCAGATTCTTCCTCGGGAGGTGCATCTACAATGGGAAGGCCCAACTGGACCATCTCCCTTCCATGCCCCTTCATAGGTCTCTTTGAGACAATAAATGCCTGTGCTGCTTGTCAAAACATTTCTAATCATTGACATCTATATTAAAGTGTCAGATACAAAGGATAGCACTTCAATCACAAGAATCTGATCCAGCTATGTTCTTTCTAATTCAACTCTCTAGCTTATCTTGCATTTAATGAATTTACGAATATTATGATGTGAAAACCACACTACTGATAAACATTTCATTTGGTAACAGGTAACTGAAGTCCCTGTATCTAAGAATGCTAAACCAACATAAAGTGCATACTGAAGCTGCATTTGTGTGACACTAAAATAAACCTATTTCCCGGTTTTTACCTAAACAAATGTGCTTGCCCCAACAAATATTTATACATATTGGAGCAGACCACTTCCATCTTTTAATGATGTAATTCCATTTGTCTTCTATTACTAAATATAATGCGACCTCAGAAAATGCAAATAATTTCAATTTTTAACTACAAGTAACTATCACCAGATATATTCCATGTGCCCCACCCAACAACCTGAACTACTATTACATGCTACTGACCTTTATGTCCAATCAAAGACCCAAAGTATCCTAATCTTTTTTCGGTAGAAATACTTTAATAATTTAGAAGAATTTCTAAAATAACTTCTTTTTTTTAACATTTAGTTTCAGATAAGAACTCCCCTCATCAAAGATGAAGATTAAACAGGAGTAAAAAAGCAAGTATACAAGGCAAAAACAGCATGATAAATATTAAAGAGAGAAAGTAAAACAGGAAGAAAAAGAAAATTACTGATCTTAAATTTATGTAATAGCATATAATTTTTGTTTAAATAGAAAAAAGTGAACAGGGGCAAGGCTACTAAAACTGAAAGCTATATTAACAATACTTGAGCTTGATTCCAAAATTCTTCCTCAGCTGACACAAAATTGGGCTACTTTCCCTAGTAATAGCAGAAAAAGTAACTCTTAGTCCCACATGGTCTATCTTGACAATTCTGATTAATATTCAAAAGGCAAGATTCAAAGTAAGAAGAGGGAATATGTCTTAACTTCAGTAAAGGCATCATCTTGGTCTCCAGTGATTCTAGTTTCAGATTCAAAGGTAAATTCACCTTAAAAAAGGTTTCATATAACTTATCTCTATTCGAGAAATCCCCCCCCCCCTCCCCTCCCTCCCACACACACAAAATCCCAAAATAAAATGAAGCATAAAAAGAAGCTAGCACTTAAGGAGGATGTTTCAGATCAATCATGGAAACAGACACAAGATGCTCCAGATAGAATAAGTAAGACTGGTTTGTTTTTTCCCATGTTTGCCAACTCACAGACTTTTTTCTCGTCTCCAATCCAACCCATCCCCCACGCCACAATCCCAAAACATCAAAAACAAATGAAGTGTAGAAAGAAGCTACCACCCAAGGCGTTTCAGATCATTCACGGAAACAGCCACACGTTGCTCTACATAGAATAAGTGCGACTGGTTTTTTTTTTCCATGTTTGACATCTCACGAACTTTTTTTCTCGTCCCAATCAAGGCTTAATTGACAAGTGCCACACTCCAAACACAGAATAAACAACTTACCAGGCAGCTGTCCTCTTCTACCAGCAGTTCTCAAATCATTTACCAATGTAACCAGTTTTGACACTTCTGAACTGCTAAGCAATTCCTCGTAAAGTTTCATGCCATCAACAACATTAACCTACAGAAGAAACTGCTGATTCTTAGCTTATGAACAAATAACTTCGCATCTTGAGCCAAGTAACTATGTCAGATGAATTTCACAAATTGCACCAAGAAGGTGCTAATAGGAACAGTAAGAAGACCTTTGGCTCCCTTAATTATGCAGGGAGTACAAAGGTCACAAAAGTATTTACATTATACACATCCTTCAGATTATACCAAGAATACCAAAATCGTAATGTCCTAGACTTCACAAAATGCACCGTTGTACATTTGTTCCAAGTTGAAAAACAAGAAGCTGTAAATTTTAACATTACCGGTTTTCCATCGTATATCTCTGTAGCAACAAAAGTTTTTGGTACAACATTCTGCTTCTCAGTTGGTATTTGGATGGAATGGGATTCGCTCTCCACATTAGAAGACCCTTATAAAGTAAACATGCAAAATATTACTGACTAAGGAATGTAGTTAGCTTAGATAAATGAGTATAACATAAGCAATATTATATCATCTCACACCCATCACAATCAATTTTCACAAATACAAACTAAAACAAGCAGAAAACATAATTCCCTTGATAAAAGAGGTTGATATGGCTAATTAATGCAGTATTACATTCTTTTCTCTTTTTTCTCTTTGGTGGACAAGTAATATGGTTTATTAGAACATTCCAAAATGCAATGCATCTCTAAAAAATGTTGCTCAACTAACAGATAGAAAGTAGGATCTAAATCAGAAAAATGAAATACATACCTTCAGAGTTTGAATCACGTTTATCATCAGTTTTGTCTACTTCACCTTGTGAGTCACCAGCTTCTGTGCAAACTGAAATCTTCACTGAGCTATTTGCTTCTGGTTTTGCAGCCAATTCTGTTCCATTGAAAATGAACAAGAGCAAAAATCACTTTCTAGCTTACAACACACAAGAAAAGCTACATGAAAACATCAAAAATCTGCATCTAAAATGGTGAACAAATTTTGGTTCATATGGCTGTACTTCAATCTGATTCTCCCATTGGTTTGTGATGATGTAACAGTAAAGAAAGTTATGCAATGTACAAAACCCAAGCGAAAGGTCCGCCTGCATCAAGTCAGAGGGATAACTTTCTTCCAAGTTCAGAATAATATCCTTAACATGATCAAGTGGTATCCCCACAAACAATCTGAGTAAGCATGATCTTTAGGTACCACTGGCAAATTGAAGCATTCACCTTGGATACAAAAAATAAGTATGTATAGGATATGCCAAAATTATTTTCATTTTGAAGCACATTCAAGTAATTTAGGCCTGGAGTTATAATTGAAATGTGAAGGAAGAGACAGCGAGCTTCACACCCCCAGTGTGACACCGCGTAAACAAAGTAAGTGAGCTTTGGTAAGCACTAGGCACAATCATCTGCAGACAATTGAAGGAATTCATTAGCTTTGCATCAATCGTAAAAGTTATCTAATATCAAGATTCACATCATCCTAATTATCTTGGCAGAATAATCTGCAAGACTTGATTAAAATCCATACCACAAAACGCAAAACTCCAACACTCTTTCCAGTGTCCAATTTGCATTATGGCTGGCAAAATGCATTCCAGAAAATGCAGAACTCTAGCATCAAAATTCCATACCACAAAATGCATAACTCCAAAGTTGCTAATATCAAGATTCACATCATCCTAATTTCTCTCGCTCCTTCTCCCATTTACTTACAATGACAATAAAATCTCTAGCATTAGAACTTCTGTCATTCACTCTCAAATCTCAATCGCTAGCACACATCAAAAGCAATGACTTCTTCTAGTTTAACACTTAGATGTGCTCCACTCAACCATACAGCTGGTTAGTGATACCCTTGTAACCGTCAATTAAACTAAGCCAATGTGAACAGTAAACTAGCACAGCAAACACTTCTAAACCAGGAAGCAACTGAAAGGACAAAAACTACCTCTTTGTGTAGATAGTTAACATGTGGAAGTCACTAAGGGCTCGTTCGGTTGGGGAAGAAGTTATCCTGGAATTGTTATCCCAACCTCAATGTGGGTTAAAAACAACACTACAATCCCGGAATAACTTATCCCTCCATTTTATCCCAACCAAAGATTGGATAAGCTCATCCTAAAACTAAACCCACAATTAGCTATCCCATATCCTCACTCCAAACTAGTCCTAAATGTACACATTCATACAGATGATTTCACTTATTCTAAAGTAGCAATTTTGGATTGGAAACAAGTGGCACTCGATCTCTTTCCATCAATTAATATACTCAATCACGAAGTAGATTTAACAAATTAGATTACACTATAATTAAGGATAAGTAACATACATCATTATCATTAAATGGTGATAAATCCAAATCTCTACAACCCATGATTACCAATTAGCTAAATTATTAGTAATAGCATTGTCCTGTCTCCTAACCAATAAATGGGAAGGAACTAAGATTCTAAAATTCAACAATTTTCTAAATAGATAATAAATTGCAAGATAGTAATCACTAACAGGCCTATAGAATCCCATATCCTTCAATCAATAAATTCCAAATAATTGCCTTATAAACACAAAGTACATATACCATATCCAGTACAGGCAAAAAAAGGAGACGTCTCACCTTTCTTCTCCCCTTGCTTCACTTCTACAACATCAATCTTTTCAACCCCATTGGTTTTACTATGAGCATCCAAAGAAAAACTCTGACCCTGACTCTCTTTTCCATCTTTCAACCCCTCACTTTTCCAACCCCCTCCTCCTCTAGACCCATTCTTCTTTCCCACCTTATTAACCCCTCCATCAAAACCCTTTTGCTGTTTCATCCATTCCACCTGGTGTAATGAATAGATCACCTCAGCCACTGAATGGTACTGCTGCATATGGAGCACACTATTCCAATTAGCCCTCCTTTGTTGTACACACCCAATCACTCCATCATACTCACCAGGTTCCCCTACTAACCTAAGATGATGACACAACGCATCAATTATAGCATTTGATGCTGCAAATTCCCCTCTTAACCACGATATAAACCCGTCCCTCTCATCCACTTGCTGAGGATGAAACCATTGCTGTTGATGCTGATGCTGTCGCGGCACTGCCACCGCCACCGCCACCGCCTCTCCTCCTCCTCCATTGCTGTGCATTTTCTCCGGCACCGCCACCGCCACCGCAGCATTTCCCGATTGCATTTCTTGATCACTTAGTGAAGAAAAAAAAATCAATCAGAAAATGTTACTATCTACTAATATAAATATATATTCTAGTATATTAAACTAAAGGGTCATCAAAAATCAGCTCATTTTCATCAGATCTGGAGAAAAACGAAATGGGGTTGTTGAAAAAACGGCAATAAATCTGTGAAAAGTTTGAATTGTTGGTCACAATCCACAAAAAAGAAAATATGGGAATGTGTGAGATCTGAAAAAGGTCACTGTGTGACTGTGTGAAGATCTAGAAAAGGTTGAAGATGAAGATGAAGAAGAAAGAATTTTGGCTTATTGAGCACGCGTATTTCTGGTCCTAAAAATGGTGGTTTCTTTGTGGCTTTCTGTTTTTGACTCACTCTCTCTCATTCAACGAATTCCACAATTCTCAATAAACACGTATTCTACCTGACATGATATTTATAAAATATTATATGTTATATTTATCTATTTAATTTTAGTACACATTCAAAAATTAAAGAACGTAACTGTCGAGATAAAATCATTTTATTAAAAAAATATATTTATATATTATGCTTTTTTTATTATAATCCAATATTAGATAATTCAGTTTGCATCGTATAAGGTCTATGTTAAAGAGAAGTTATTTCTCAACTAAGTTCGACTAATTCAATTTGTATCATATAAGGTCTACTTAAGAGGAACATTTTTGTATGGAGTCTGGACTAAACCTGATTAATTCAATTTATATCATAAGATCCATTTAAGAGAGCATGTTTCAGTGTAGGACGACTTATCCTTTATTTATTTTTTTATAGGTGTGCGAGGTAGATACTTAAGCATATATAAAATTGAATAAGTAGAAATAATCGTTCTACATGGTAATTCGTGTGAGAGACACTCGAACTTATTTATATTATGATGTGTAAGATACGTACAATTGCTTATCAATTTTATAAAAGTTTATGTATATGTTTGTGTATATCCAAAATCCAATACTGAAGGACGTATCAGCTGAGGTCAAGTTAAATGACACGTTTTTGTATTATAATTTAGGCATAATATATAAATATGTCCTTTAACTTGACCTCAACTAATATTTATGTTTTTCAACTTTAAGTATGAGTAAAGGTGACACTTAAACTTGTACTGATAATTTGTGTTCTTTATGATGTCCTATTTATAAAACACATAAAAGAAAATATTCTCTTAACTAAGCTGAGTTAATTGAATTCGCATCGTATAAAACTCGTTTAATGGACTAAGTTAGGATTAATCTAATACAAAGAAGTCTGCTTGTCTAGTGACTCTAGAGATTAGTCTACAATGTGAATTGGACTTGGGAGTGGGTTTAGGGTTTTGAGAAAGGAAGACTCTTCTGAAATAGGATGGCTCCATTTTTCTTTTTCCTTAAATTCAAATTCTTATAATAATTAAAATAGGTATTGTTGATGGATAAGATTTTGATTAACATATTATGATTTTTTAAAAAAATTGATAATAGGTGATAACTATTTTCTTAATTTAATAACGATATTTCATTCTTATATTCTTCTTTATAGCTTAAATTTTTTAATAAATAAACAAGAATATAAAACCTAAAAAATGATATACTCTCTTTTTAAAAAGAAAAAAAAAACTATGTTAAAATAGAAAAGGAATATTCGAAAACTATAAATAATTTGCATAACTAACTCATACAAATGACATCAACTATGATATTTTTTTTCTATTTATATTTGATAATTCCTTCTCTACAAAATTGTCCCAACCTAACTTTGCCATTTAAATAGAGTACAATTTTGTCAAATGATATCAAATTTAGGAGGGTCTAGTTTCAATTTATGCGGTAGACGGGACGGATCTATAATATGACACGTGAATTTATGAAAATTCAGTAGTTTTTATCTAAAAATATGAATATGTAATAAGAATTTATTGAATAAATGAATGCAAGTATTAGTAAATTTTGACTTGAGGTATTAAAATTCATTAACTTCAAATTATAAATTCGGTGAAAAAAGATTTTTAGTATATCTTTTAAACTAAAAAGGGTAGGCTAATTAGTCCTTATGGTAAATATGTAAGGTATTCATTGACTTTTGGTATTTTTTTTAATTTCTTATTTGGAGTTCGTTATTCGTATTTCTAGTTAAGAGAAAAGCAACTTCTTTCAATACACCACATCGTTTGATAGTTTAACTTTTACATCTTGCCAATAATAGATTCGTCAGAAGTAGTAGTCGTGGTACAATGATAGGACTGCTTCACCTTTAATCAAAGGTCTCGGGTTCAACTTGGGTATGGAAAAAATCATGTTGGTAGCTCCACCCTCAAACGAATCCTGCAATGCGCGATCTGAATTTAGTCAACGCTCTAATACAGGCTCCAAAGATCAAGCGGAAAAAAAAACTTATATATTCACAAACGTATATGACTATCACTTATTCACTATATACAATGTGAAATATAGAAATATTTGTCTGCGTAATTTTCATGAAGTATTCATTTACCTCATCTAACATGAAGAAATCAAGTGTATTTTTTTAATTAGTTAACATCATCCATTCTAGATGGAGAAAATGATTTGACATAACCATTTATAATTTGAAATAGAAAAAAATAATCCTATAAAGATTTCTTCTGTTTTATTACTAACAAGTAACAACTCACTTAAATGGTTGTTAATATAATTTCATAAAATATTTTTTTAAACTATATTATATATTATTGGGAAAAAAACTTAAGTATACAAATAAAGTATCTTATTTACCATTATATGACAATAGTTTTTTTTCACCTATATAACAATAGTTTTTTTTTCAAGGTTATGTTTTATATTAAAAAAGTAAAAAAACGTGGATTTATGCTCTACAATTTATGGTATTCTCCATTTTTCTCAAATCCTATGATTAACTCAAAAGTGGTTAGAAATATTCTCTCCTATCAATAAAAGATTTCTTGATAAATATAAAACTCTCTTTCCATTCAACTGTTCAATCATGTATACCAATAATTATTCAATCTTAATTCATCATAAAGGACGTTGGAACGCATCAGGTGTTCATTATACTTTCAATATATAATTGATGTTTTTTTTAATCGTGTAATTGTAAAACATGATCACTGTAGTTGTTACTCACCAAAATCGTGATTTGGGATTTTTTTTAGATAAATTTTTCTTGTTTTTCTATGATTTTGAGATTCGAACGAAAAATAATATTTAGTGATTGTCTTTTGTGGTAATTGATTTGGTGAAAGTAATATTTTTTAACTATTAAACTTATGGAATGGAAGTTCAGTATGCTACTGATTTTTTATTGGTATCGTTCGATAAGAGTTGTATGATTAACGAATGGATTAAATTTTGATACAAAATAAAGATTTAAACACCGTATTTATGTTAGAATTCACTTTTATAAAAAATATATTATGTCTATCATAAGTTGTTTAATTAATGGTGTACTATGAATTATTGTTGATATTAACTCACTTTTTGATTTATTTTTATTAATTCTTTAGTATTTTGTGAATATTTAGTAATTATTTGGGTTGGTAATTTATTTGGTGACTTTAATCGTTTTTGAATATCAAAATGCTGGATTGCATTCGGAGTTGATTTTATTTGGTGAAATTAATTGTTTTAATTTATTTGGTGAACTATTGATTATTTTCTTTTGTATCATTCAGCTTTGATTGTATTGTTATAAATAATAATATCATATGTTGGTGTATAATGGTGCTGTAAACCCCAAATTTAAGTTACAATTTATTGCGAGCATAAACATGCTTTGGTCCCTAATGTTTGACAAGGGAACTGACCATTCTGTTTGACGAGGTTTACCACAAATAATAACTAATAATTTTGTGTGAATCAGGTATATACGTTGATTACGATATTGAAGGTGTAATATTTGATAAAAATATCAAATATGAAGCTTTAATCACCACTATTGGTAACATAAAAATCTTTATTTAAAAAGCATATATTAATATTATCCCATTAAAAGACTATAAAATGTAAAAAATTAAATACATATGTATATATATATATATATATATATAATGTTGAAGTACGTGAAAAATGATTCTAATAGATATTGAAACTATAACTCGATAATTGTACCAATTTTATTGGTACCATAAAATCTTTATGTTAAAAGGAAGATAAATAACTATGAGTATGTTTAAGGAGAGAGAATATTTTTATAATTATAATACCTAAGAACACTCCATAAAATATGGAAGGAATTACACAGCGTAGAGAGAGAAAAATCGGATAAAAAAATTAAATCAAATATAAAAATTAAATATTTTGGTATGTATGTAATTTAAAAACTTGCTTTGTAATTAAATATAGGCTTGTACCTATTGAATATTATATCGATGAATATTTAGTTTGTTATATCACTAAATATTTAGATTGTTAAACTCTTGAAAGTATTTACGGTTTCTTGGAATAACGGCACGGATATTTTTTTTAATCTCGTAAAGAAAAATATAAATAATCTATTTCGCACAATATAGAGCCAATTTTAACCATTTTTCATAAAATTACTAAATAAAAGTCATGGTCATAGTTTTCCTCAATTTTAACCTAAGTCGTTTCGAATAGTAGAGAATTATTATTTTTAGAATATCAAATATTTTTTTAAAAAAAAAGAAAAGGACTTAGAGTTGGGTGTACCTCTATTAAAAAGCTAAAAGAGTTTTCTCCTAAATATAGGTAAAAAATTAATCTCAAACATGTTTCTAAAGTGTTAAAAATTCTCCTCAACTTTGATTTATTATTTGACTTTATCCTCGCCGTTAATATAAAGTTAATTTTACCCTTTCCGTTACTAAGTTCACCAAAATTGCCCCTCATTAGACAAAATCTCCATAATTGACCCAATTATCCGTTTTTTTTTTTAAAAAAAAACTATTTGCTATTTTCAACCCAATAACCCGACCCGTCT
This sequence comes from Solanum sitiens, assembly GCA_016801875.1. Lineage (NCBI taxonomy): Eukaryota > Viridiplantae > Streptophyta > Magnoliopsida > Solanales > Solanaceae > Solanum > Solanum sitiens. Next base: position 701,140 of record JABWTJ010000310.1, on the reverse strand, counting down.
AAAATTACTCGATACCAATTAACCCCATTAACCCATTCCCATTACCCGTTCTCTCTCTTTAGACAGTATCATTTTCTCCCAAATTTACCCTAACTTCAAGCTCAAGTTACCCCATTAATCCTTTCTTATTACCCAATTTCAAGCCCAAATTATCTGCCAATAATTCTCCCAATTTCTCCTTTTATCAACAAGACCTGCAAAAAGAGAGTAACAAAGAAGAAAAAGGTTAAAATAAGTCCACACACTCATTTTTTTACGGATTTAAAGGAGGGGATTTCTTTATAATGAAAAATTAAAATTTTCTTACAAAGATCTTCAACTATAAATAAAACAAAAGAACACAAAGGAAAATGGTATAAAAGAGAGAGAAAGAGATGAAAGGAGCTTCAGCAGAGTGTGTAGCATCAAAGAATAGATAAAATGAGATTGTATAAAGAGAGTGAACGGGTAATGGGAATGGGTTAATGGGTTTATTTTAGACGGGTCGGGTTTATAGTGAATTAATAATAAAATGGATAAAATTAACTTTATTTTAACGACGATGATAAAGTCAAATAATAAATCAAAATTGAGGAATAATTTGACCCTTTTCCCTATGATAAAAGCAAAAAAATGTTGCACATGTTCTTTATTTTTTATTTTTTATTTTGCTCTTTAATGTCCATCCAATTTTTTTTTTAAAGAAAGGTCCATGACAAAGTTGTCCAGCTCACCATCTTTCTATAGACTGTCATCATGCAAGAAACATTTCTACTATTATAGAAGAGTGGATTGAACCTTGAGGGATCAACATGTATATTTTGTCATTTTATGATTGATTGTTGTAATTTTAAAAAAATAAAAATTCATATGCATAATATTAAGAGATCCACAAAATTATATATGCATAATTATTAATGAAAATCTATTCCTTCATATTATTTGTTCATATTTTTATTTACACACATTTTAAAAAATCATAAAAATAAAAAAAAAAATCTCTAATTTACCTTTTAATTCTTTTTAATACTTTATTCCTTTCTATTGTTTGTTCAAATTTTTATCTACACACTTTTTAAAAAATCATAAACAAAAAAAAAATATTTTTTCAATTTACTTTTTAATTATTTTTATTACTTTTTCTTTTACTTTATACTTATTACATTCGTATTTGATATATTTATTAAAAAAATAACGATTGACATGATTATTGAAGTGTATCTTTTACTAATTTACCTTTAAATTCTTTTTAATTTTTTTCCGTTTACTTTTTACTTATCACATTTAAATTTGACGTATCTATTAAGAAAATAATGATTGACATGACTATTTTACTACATTTACCCTAAAAATTGTTGTTAGTATTGTTGGATATTTTGTAATATAAGAAATTTTAAATTAAATAGATTGTTTATGAAAGAACATGACTTAAGTCATATGTTCATGAAAGAACATTACTCTTATGAAAAGTCATCTCTTAAGTTCTATAAATATAAATACTCTCTATAAGTTGTCTAAGAAAAATCTGCATGTATAAATAAAATATTTTGTTGTATCCTAAAGGGATTTGTTTGTATTTTCGAAGATGTATACGAATAATATCTCTTTAAAGAAAGTGATTTTACACACCTAAAAGCCATCTTCTTCGTCAATTATATTTCGTATTTTTTTTTTCTAACAAGCATTAAGTCTTGGAAACTAATTTAGAAAATAAGTAATTAATATTAAGGATAAAAAGTACTAAAATTTAAATCTTTTATTTTATGGTAGATCGAACACTCATCAATCCATTTGCCTGAACTCAAAATTTTAGAACTATTACAATTCATATTTAAATCAAATGAATCTAATTTAATAAATATTATTTTAATTAATTAAATTATAATTATTTTTATTTACCTAAGCCCGTACTTGCACGGGCTTACCATCCTCTAGTTGGAATAGAGATGTTTGTTCATTCACTTTGGCCATGACGGCGAGTGCTCCTAAGTTCATAAAAATAATGATACCAAAAAAAAAAAATGTTGCAATATAGATTAATAAAATCCATAAACAGATACACATGAAATATTAGCATAACTAGAGATTTTAAATGCAATAGGAAAGAACCATGATGTATTCCTCTATCAAATTTTCTCAAATAAGTTTGTTGCGATGTGACCTATATTTTATATGTGATTTATAAACTATTACATAGGAGTATCAAACAACTTAATATATTGACTTGATTTAGTTGCAATGGGTGTGAATTTATATTTCTATTTAATTCGTGTTTACGTATATATAAAAAATAATTATTATATTATTCTGTATGAGTGTAAAAATATAATGTGAATCTTGATGTTAGTTTTTGACAAAATTACATTAAATTTTGTTATTAGTTCTCATAATATATATATTCGATGTATTCTTTCGTATTAATTAAAATTATATTATAAATCTATTTCAGCTAAGTTTATTCTTCTCCTTAATTCAACGAGATTCCTGTAAGCCTTTCTCCAATACTAGTCGATAATGCTTTCTCAAGTCATAGAAAGAAATAGTTTTTAAACAAAAGTTTGGAGAATTGGGCTGGGCATTTAAATTTGGGCTGGAGCAATAGGGCTTGGAAGGAGTAAGAATGGCTAAAGGGCCCAAAAGTTATTATTCAAAAACATCGAACATCGAATATCGAATTAAAGAATCAAAATTATAAAAATGTTAAATCGTAAAATAGACAAAAGTTAAAAAGAGTTTTCTTCTTAATGTATTCTTCTTCTAAAGACTGATTTTGTTGTGTAGGATGTTTGTACTTTGTAGGCTAATATTTCTATTCTTAGGGTTTTGATGAACTAATTATTGGGTGGTTGTGAATAACTCTGTAAATATATGATATATAATACTCTATTTATTTGACTATATGTTATTATTAAATTCAATTTACTTTTGGCATGTAATTGTTTGTGTCCTATTGTTTGAATGTACTTGAAAAAAGAAATTTAGATCTATGTTTTAAAGTCATATAACAATACAAATTATGAAATTAATTTATCTGATTTAATTAGAATCATAACAAGAATATCGTGATTCGATAGTAACCCTAAATTGAAACTAATAATTTATTTTTGAGAAAAAATACTTTAAGAACAACTCATTAATAATCGAAAAACACTAGCTATCTTGATAGTAGGCTACAAAGCCAATACATAGCGACATGGATCATATAGAGATATATCGAGTTTTAATTTCAAGTTTTAAAGTATAGTTATAATAGAATATGTTTTATCTCGAAAAGGAGAGGAAAAGATCACGACTTAGGTCAAAATTAAAACGTCATAGTAATTTCAAATCATTGCATCCAATAATTGGACAATTCATTAACTTATAACATATAATCATATTTCTTTCATTTGTTATTTGAAAATACAAAATCAACTACAAACTCATTCTACTTGATAAGTTAAGAGTTTATCTAGACTGAAATTACGTTATTCTCTATATGATTGATATATCAATCATGAACTCGTAAACTAAGTTATATATGTATACATTCATTATACGATTTCTTAGTGATCTCTTGTATCGTAAAATATTATTTTTGAAAATATTAATGAAATAATATAAGTGTGTCGGTTGTGTGACACAAAAACACAAATAAATGTTAGATTATATTTATTTTATGCACCCGTGAATTGGTTATTTATTTTGTCGTCCACCTAATATATGCTTCCTACTTCCATGGCCACAAGACACTACACAACAATATAGTGTCACGAGACCTATTTTTTCCACTTTTCTTTACATCCAAATCATGTTCACTTTTTAATTAAGATGAGGGACGGACCAATCACGAGTTCGGTCGAATTTAATAATTTTGATTCATATTTTTCTGTTTATATTATAGTGGTGTATTCAAAACTTTCACTTAGAGAGTTAAAAAAAAATATATGAAATATGAATTTAGAATCTCAAGCTGAATTTCGAAATTCAATACTATGACAATTTGTGAGATTCTGTGTTCAAGGGATTTGAAATTTATATATATACACTAAATATTAGTATAAAATTAGGTATACAATTTAATCTTTTGCCGAGGAGGTTTGATTGTGTGAACACTCTTTTCGTATGTATATATTAATTATTCAATATGCTTAATAAAAATTATGGTTTCGTTATTACTTATTTTTTTCTAGATCTACTCTTGATTGAACATGTGAAAAGCTATTCATTCGTAATTTTAAAAGACTAAGAATTTTGAATTTATAAATTTTAAATTATGATTTCGCCTAGATTTTTTTCTTTCATTTTCATGGCTTGATAACACGAAGATATAGCAAACAAAGATATTCTTTGAATTAATCTGTGGGTATGAAATCTGGTTAAAGTGTTAGAATCAATTATTTTTTTCATTTTTTTGGTAATTTTAAACGAAATCGTTTTGCTTCTTGATTTTTGTTCTTTTCCAAATAATGATGAAGAATCATCGATATCGATTTTATTGCAAAAAGTAATATGATTAAATCGTTTTAAATGAATATTTTCTCCGACTCAATTTATGTGACAGTGTCAAATTAGATATGAAATTTGAAAACAAAAGATTTCTTTTTGAAATTTGTGGTGTAGGACAGATTTTATATACTCTCTTTGTCATTTTTAGTTGTTATATATATGTGTTTTTCGAAAGTCAATTCTGCTAATTTTTGAAGTTAAATTAGATTATATTAATTTGATATTTAAATAAGAAATTTAGTATAAAAAAACTATATAAAAAGTACTATAAATTGCAATCTTTTGTATATCAATATGATGAAAAAGTACACATCGTAAAATGTTAGTAAAGCTTTTATTGTTTAATTCTAAAAAGGAAAACCATGACAACGGAAAATGAAGAAAAAATGTTTTAGATTGAATATAGGTATTCTCATAAGCTTCATTACATTTAGTTATATGTTTTAGATTTTTTTGAAAGATACATTTATCTTCAAAATTATTTTATATATGATAGAATAAATATTTCAACTAATTTTGAAAAAATACATTTAATAAAAAAATTTATTTTAATAAGAGTGAATTCATAAGTTTCATTACATTTAGTTTATACGTTTAAGATTCTTTTGAAAAATATATTTATCTCACAAAATTTATGAACCGATTAATGAATAATAGTATTTGACAAAAACTCTTATTTTACCAGATTTCTTTTGTAAAACACATTGTCTTTTTAAAAGAAAACGGAGCGATATATCAATTAAAATATGAAATCACCAATTTAAGAACAAAACAATAACATATAGCAATATTTGAGAGATATATTAACAAAAAATGAAATCATCGATTCAAGAACAGAACAATAAAACCAAAGAAGTCACCCATTCAAGAACAAAACAACAATGCAAATAGAAAGGACTAGAACACTACTTATTTTTTCCTTTTATTGAATCTTGAAAATCTTGGAGATAGAATTGTTATTTATTATTCCGTTTATTCACGAGTTAGGACTAAGAATAGAAAAGTGATACGTGGCAAAATAATAGTGGTGTAAGTGGGACCCACAAGTTCAAATGTTAAACAGTAAAAGAGCCTCTCACATGTATGACCTGGCATTGTCTCACATTATTTAAAATTAAATTTTTCTCAACAGTTAATATTCTTTTAGACAACAATGTATTAATCAACATAAACTCGCCACGTGTCCCTATACTTTTTTCAGTATAAATTTACAACCTCCTCTTCATATGTTTCTTGCCACATAAAAAAACAAAAACTCACACAAAGTAGTACAACAACATTAAAGTTTTTTTTTGTAAAATTTTAGTTATTTTTTCCTTCAATGGAGAAAATATTTCTTTTACTATGTCTTATTATTATTATTATTTCTATCAATGTTGATGCAAGACATCACATTTCCAAGAAAACAAAGAGCGAAAAAGTTATTAGTCATAATAATAATGCTCCTAGTCCTATCGAAGGTAGCGTAAACGAACCATCACCATCACCAGTATCATTATCACCAGTTTCTTCTCCTAATAATAATGTAGTACCGTCCGACCCGAGTTACGGAGGGGGGCCCGCTTTGAACCCGGAAGAGGACTGCATTTTCGATGTCATGGAATATGGAGCTGTCGGTGACGGCTCCACGGATGACACCGAAGCGTTTGTCGCGGCTTGGAAAGCCGCTTGTCAAGTTGAGTCCGCGGTGCTATTGGCTCCCGCGGACCGTATTTTTATGATCACTTCTACTATTTTCTATGGTCCTTGCAAGCCGGGACTTGAATTTCGCGTACGTACATATATGTCTTCTGTTTCAATTTATACGATATATATTATGCTTTGAATCGCGTTTGGTTAATTTTTTTTATTTTTTTTGGGTGAAATAGGTAAATGGGGTGTTAATGACACCAGAAGGACCAGATTGTTGGCCTAAAAAAGATAGTAAAAGGCAATGGATTGTGTTTTATAAACTTGATAATATGACTTTTAGTGGGACTGGTACTATTGAAGGTAATGGTGAAAAATGGTGGGAACTCCCTTGCAAACCTCATAGGGTAAGTCACTTTTTTTTTTTTTCGATTTTCGGTTATCTTATTATCTTATTGTTGTTTCTGCTTATGTCTTTTATATCGTTTTGTTGAAACGAGGGTGTAATAGAAACAATTGTTATATTTATTTAAGATAAGAATAAGGTTAGCATATACGTACTTTATCGTCCTTAAATTCCATCAATGAAATTAGCTGATTATTTTGTTGATGTTGTGGTTTTAAAGAGTCCCGTGAGTGTCCTTCTAGCTGTCTCTGTCTCTATTTTCTAATTGGATTATTTGTTTAGAAATAGGATTTATTTGATGTTTAGTTTCATTTTTGGTCTAATTCTATTTTCAAGATTTAGAAATAACTGAATTTTAAATTATTTATTTATCGTAACAGAAATATTTATGACTTGTTTTTAGTCGTAACTTATATTTTTCTTAATTTTTTGTATCCGATAAAGTACAGATTAATTTTAGACAGTTAAAAAATCATTTATTAGAGATTAAGAATCAAGTTATTAAATAGTGTTACGTACAATTGTCTTTTTAACTTACAAAATAAAATGTCATTTATTAGAGATTAATTATCAAAGTCATTAAATACTAGTGTTTATGCAAGTACAATTGTCGTAGTGTTACAATTATCTTTTATAAATATTTTTTTATACTATGATCAGTGTACAAAACTTAAACTCGGACAAATATACTCATATCAATAAGCATAAAGTCAGAGAATTCTCGTGAATATATGTATAGTAATCAGTACAATTTCTTTTGTCAAATTTCAGGGACCTAATGGCTCAACTTTACCTGGACCATGTGATAGTCCTTCTGTAAGTTCCCTTCACACTTAATTTCTACGAGTTCGATAAAATTCAATTAATATAATTATCATATAGTGACCTTTATATTTTTGACAGATGATAAGATTTTTCATGAGCTCAAATTTGACGGTGCGAGGTTTAAGAATACAAAATAGTCCTATGTTCCACATGAAATTCGATGGATGCGAAGGAGTATTGATAGACCAATTATCAATTTCTTCGCCTAAACTTAGTCCAAACACCGATGGAATTCATATCGAGGACACCAAGTCTGTAGGAATTTACAACTCCGTCATAGCTAATGGTACTAAATGAACCTTTAACGTTAATAATATGATTCGTTTTTTCTTAAATTTTGTGTTGAGTCAAACAGTAGACGAAACGAATAATAATGATAATAATGTTATGTATGATTGTGTCAGGGGATGATTGCATATCAATAGGGCCTGGTTGTTCAAATGTTGAGATTGAAGCAGTCACATGTGGGCCTAGTCACGGGATCAGGTACTTTATGTTTCTATTTTTTTTCGAAGTATTCAAATTTTATAAATAAACTTATAATATAAAGTATAAATATATAAATAAAACATACAAAAAGCTGAATCTTTATTTTCCTAATTAGTGTAATAAGGACAAGATCTATCTTTTTCTTTTATAATCTTCTTAATTAATCATGTCAAACCTAGTGTTCGGTAGCCACTTTGAAATCCGATAAATTTTCGTTAGTCAAAAACAACCTCGCTACCTTCACAAGGTAGGGATCAGGCTGCGTACACACCACCCTCTTCATACCGCACTTGTGAAATTACACTGAGTATGTTGTTGTGCGTGCAGTATTGGGAGCCTAGGGGTGCACAATAGCCAGGCATGTGTGTCGAACATAACGGTCCGTAACGCCATTATTCACGATTCGGACAACGGAGTCCGGATCAAGACATGGCAAGGAGGTTCAGGATCAGTAACAGGGCTATCATTTGACACAATTCAGATGGAAAATGTGCGGAACTGCATCATCATAGACCAATACTATTGCCTCTCAAAAGGTTGTCGGAACGAGACGTCGGCTGTAAGCGTGGGCGACATCTCGTACCGAAGCATCAAGGGCACCTACGACGTGAGGAGCGCCCCCATACACTTTGCGTGTAGTGACACTATAGCCTGCACTAATATTACAATGTCTGAAGTTGAACTCTTACCACATGAAGGCGAGCTCATGGAAGATCCTTTCTGCTGGAACGCTTATGGAATTCAGCAGACGTTAACGATACCTCCCATTGATTGCTTGCAAGATGGAATGCCACTGGCAATTGGAGAGCCTGTTGACTATTCCTGCAGTATCTGATGATCGATTGATCATCGATCGAGGAGTTCACAAATGTTAGTTATAGTTTTATGTAAAGTTTACTTACTAGGCTGGTTTCTATCTCACTTATACTATTCTGTACTAGCAGATATGGTCTATTTTAATGACCTATTGTCTGTACTAGAGAATGATATGTCTACTAATAAAATGATTAGTTTGAAGAGCTTCTCTGTCTATCATTTCCATCACAATTTCCGAAAATCAACAACTAAGAACTGTGTAGCGCGCAGAGTGGACACACATAAAAGGAATAAGATGAAAGAAAGAAACCAGCAAATGCAGAGAGAGTTAAGATTTACCGCCAGAGATATGCTCCCGTTATCTGTAAGGACGAAAAATACCAAATCTAACAGTTGAAAGTACAAAGGATAAGGTTTAGTTTGATACTCACTGTGAAAAAAACTGGATGATGACATTGCAAGTGCCTGGCGGAAAGTAATCACCTTGCTTTACGTTGCCCTTCCAAAACATCTCGGTAGGGGCCAGTGTAACAGTTCAGACAGAATGCAGGTTGGGACTTTGATAGTCAATAAGGGAGGAAAAACAGCAGGTTATTTCCCCTTTTAGAAGTCATTGGCAATGAACATGAACAAAAGCATCAATTCAAATCTTAATGTCTTCAATGAGGGAAAAAGTTAGGGCTCACAAAAACAAAAGTTAAATTAATTAGAAAATCAGACTTAAGAGGAATCCTCGCAATGCTTTACAAACTATCATATGTTTTCTTTCCCTTGAAGAGTTCATCTTTCTTTTATGGTTGAATATTCATCCTCGATCATTTTATCATACTTAAGAGGGTTCCTTGGCATCGTTTTGATGATGATCAGCGGTAATCATACATTTTCTTCCATTTGAAAAGCTCATTATGTTGAAGGAAATTTATCAGCAAGAGGGATGGATGCAGGAAAACTGGATGAAAGAAACTGTGACAAACCATCCGTGTCTGTTAATAACAGAAAATCAGAATTAGTGGAAATGTGCCACAGAGACATGAAGGTTAGCAATCAATGGCTCATTTCGGATGACTCATATAGTAATTGGTAAATGTCAAATAGTATAACACTGGGATAAGCCGTAAACTGAAAATGCAACACACTGCAAATTAGAAAATAACATAGCTATGTAGCTTTAACATATACTACAAGTGGTTTTGTCTAACTCAAATTTAAAATTGTAAGGTAAATGAATTGAAGCCTTTTAAAGAAATTATTTTTGAAGTTATAAGTAGCACTCTAGCAGTACAGTGATGTTACTGTTTTATACACTAGGAGCGATAATGTTATATTGGATTTGATGCACTTGAGGCGAGATTCTTTCGAAAACAGCCTCTCTCTACCTCCATGAGGTAATCGTAAGGTCTGCGTACGCTCTACCCCCCCCCCCCCCCCCCCCAGACACCACTTCATGGGATTTCACTAGTCTGTTGTTCTTGTAGTTGGAGCAATAATGTTATAGCTTGTTAATCACCAATCTGTATATTCAAAAGCTAACTCTTCATACAACACATGGAACTTATCATCTGCCTTCTAAAAGAAAAACCATTCATTTTAGTCGCTGAAAATCTCAAAAATGTCATTATTAAATTGAGCTTATTTACGTATATGACCAATCGTTGTAATTCATAAAGACTAGAGAAGCAATGCACAACCATATAAAAGGAAAAACTAACAAAAATACATAGAGAGAGACAGAGTGATAGTTAAGCTTTAATGTAGAGATATGTTCCGTTATCTAACGTTTCATTTCCCTCCATTTTAAACTCATCCGATCCCCATTCACAGAAATCCAAATTCAACAGAAATTGCAAAAGATAAGGTTTGGTTTGATACTCACATTTAAAAAAATGAAAGATGAAATCGCAGGCGTCTGAAGGAGAAATCATCTTTTTCTCAAGCTTGTCACGCAACCCGTAAGTTATAGCATGCAACTCCTTGCCTTTAAAATCTTCACTCCCATTGAAAATTTTTTGAACATAATCAAGCTCTTCTATTAGAGTTTCCTCACCCCAGTCCTTTGAACAATGCATGTACGCGTCTCTAACAAATCCAAACATTTCACTAGAATGACCACAACCAATACAGTGAAGCTGCATCTCAGTTGTTCCAGATGGCCCACTGATACTTGGACCTGGCTTTATAAGATTTCTCTGAACAGCGCAAACAGCATGACACCAGTGTGAACATCGGTCACAGCCTACCCAACGACAAGTATTAGTGGCATAATCAAAGTTAGAACATACTAGACACATGCATACAGAGCAGAATCCATTGTTTCTCGAACAAATTTTGCATTTACAATCATCAGCAGGTATCACACTTTTGCAGCGTATGTTCCGACACCTTTCAAGTGAAAAAATCTCAATCAACTCAGTAACTTGAAGGTGGTTTTCCAAAGATAAGAAACTTCTATGACCCATTTTTATGGCAACAAAAATTTGTAGTTGAGTCGTATTACACTCTAAGAGAGTCTCAACAGTAAGATCAGATCTCCGATGAAGCATATTCTGAAGGCTAACCAAAAGGTCATTCTTCTCAGGAATTGCAATTAGGCTTCTCAAGTATTCCTTTGTTGATTCAACAGTTTTGTTCGGAAGCTCCTGCACAATCTGAGCCATAAGAGGAACAGACCCTGAAACTATCTCCCCAAGGATTGTCTCAGGCCGAGAAACTTGGAGTGCTCTTCCTACTTCCATACTTCCTCTAACTCTCGAATCCCCTGTTGGTCTTGCAGGAAACTCGAATGAGAAATACGAATTGCTATCCGAGCTACTGATCCTATCAACATCATTATCCTTATTGACCTGCAGTCTACAACTTAAAGCTAAACTACTTCCACCAGGATGAGCTGGTAATGTACAATCTCCTGCTTCAACTGGTCTAAACTTGCTAAAACCTGACCAATTAACTCCCTCCCCGGAATACTCACTATCCTCTTTTGAACTCAGGGTAAGTGAGTAGCTAAGGTTATGGGAAAACGGATGGGAATAACACGACGACAAGGACCCATTCCTGAAATACCCAATCCTTGTGTTGTTATTTGATGGATCCACTGATTGTAAGCTCCAACTAGTGCTAGGGCAAGCTAAAGTAAGATCAAAGATCCCATCTTTTAGCTTCTTTTCTCTAATTTCTGCCTGAATCTCCTCATTCTCAGCTACCCTTTTAGAGGAAAGATCAAAGATGGAATCTTTTGATATCTTTTCTCTAATTTCTGCCTGAATCTCCTCATTTTCAGCTACCCTTTTAGAGGAAAGATCAAAGATGGAATCTTTTGATATCTTTTCTCTAATTTCTACCTGAATCTCCTCATTTTCAGCTACCCTTTTAGAGGAATTCCCTTTATACTCATTTAACTGAAGAAAATTCCTATCTACCAATATGTTGTTTTCCTCATTTTGATCATCAAAAACAATTTTTTCTTTACCCTTATGACTAACCATATTTCCCCTCAAAATAATTCAAGAAATTCTTGTCAAAAACTTCTTTACCTGGAAAACCCAGTTTGGAATTTTGAAAGCAACAAATCCCTAGCAGCCATTTTGCATTTGGAATGCCAAGAAATTGAACACCCTTTTCCTGGAAATCTCCCAAATCTATTCTCAGTGGAGCTAAAAAGTTTCTTTCAGTTCATACTGTAAGTTTTATTAAAAGGGACGAATAACTTTAAATTGTTAAGACAATAACAAAAAATGTTACTTCCTTCATTTTAAGTAGAATTGTCTAGTTTAACTTTGACACGAAATTTAAGAAAATAATGAAGATTTTTGATCGTGTGTTTCTAAATTAAAGTTATCTGAAAGGTATAAAATTACTCTTTAATCTTGTGACTTTAAATCGATCACGTGAAAAGTTGTTACTAAAAAAAAAAAATTCATTCTTTTTTAAACAAACTAAACAGAAAAGAAAATCATTCTTTTTTAAGTACAGAAAAAATTAGTTTAATCTTTTTATTAATATTAAAAATATAAAAAATAAAAAAATAAAAAGGATCCACTTATCTTATTTTTTAATTAGAAACATAAAAGACATTTTTAGCTATTTTTTAAAATAACAATATCTAAAAGAAAAAAAATATTGTGTTTAAATAATGTTCACTATAGATATTTGCCCTTTTTTTTACCTTCATATTCCTTATGTTTATACTTCCCATGTTCTTATTTATATGTCAACTCTATTTAAAAATAAATAATTTTTAATATTTGTCATTTCACAAAATCAATATATAAATGATATTATTCTTTCCTATTTTACCCTTCGTCGGTCTCTAAAAATAATATAATTTTAAAAAATTCAACACAGATTGCAGCGACATTTTTAGTTAGTAGGAAGCAACTTAGACAACAGAAATATTACTAACATTTTACTCATTTGGAAATTGAAAAACCCTGCCTCCTCTGCAAATGTAACAATGTTGTAAATATATAACATCTAACACAATGTAATTAACCAAAGTTCACACAAAAAATTATCACCAAATTGAATAAATAATAGAATCCCAAATAGTACTAAACATCAACAAAACAAGCTAGAAATATATATACATACATACCCCATTATGATTCATGAAAAATATATAATGTAGTACACTAAATAGTAAATACTAAATATCCCATTTACCTCTCTTTTCTCTTTTGTATTCTCTATTCATTGTGAAAAATCACCATATCTTCAATCAAACTAGACACAAAATATCAACAAGAAACTACAATATCCTTCCTTTTTATTTCGCGGACGTCTCTTCCCTCCTCGATTGCCTTTGGTGGTGTCGTTTGTTCTGATGACGGGGGACACCACCAAAGGTCATGGGGTCAAATCCTCGGAGGCGATTAGCTTCCTTAGGATCAATTACACATTCAGATAGAAGAACATTGTATCGTGTCCGGTCATAGCAATATGAATATTGCAAGTGCTTCTTTCGAAACCTCTCCATTTTTCGCCTTTGGTCAGGGGATATTCGGGTTGGAGTGGATGAAGAATCCTGGACAATGTCACACTTGGGAGACAATTCAATTGGATCAACAGCACATCCGTGGAGGATGAAATCGGAGAACTTTGCGATGTAAGGGGCATATTTGTAATTGACTTTGTATTTACCCCCATTGGTAGCCCAACTAGAACCATCCCATATTGTAGCATATAAAGACATTGGCTTAGAAGGGAAGTCCCCACCCATTGCTTGTGTTCTCTTGATCTCTCTTATAGGTACATTATCTACATAAAAGCTGCAAAAAAATGCACAAAAACAAACAAAATATAATCAATTGTTGATTAACAACAACAACATATCCAGCATAGTCTCACAAAATGAGGTCTGAGAAGGATAGAGTGTATACAAACTTGACCTCTACGTACATATTAAGCGGGTGCAATGTCATTTTAATAAGATGTATAAGGTTAGAGTATAAGTTGATCAAACAAAAAGGTAAAACACTCTAGCTTTAGAACCACTTGAAAAAGGGAGACACTTTGGATAGAGGCGGATCGAGAATTAAATCGATTTGATATGTTCCCTCTTTAAGGTTTAGTGATGACCTTATTGTACTTTTGAAATCATGAGTTCAAACTATGATATTTATTTGCTAATTTATTTTCTCCACATGTATATTGTGTTGAAAATACTGGATTCAGTTGAACGTGTAGCTACGAAGCTACATCTGTCACTAACACTGAACACATCTATTAGGATATTACTATATTTTACATCATAAAAATAGACATCATAAAACAAGCCCAAAAAACAGGACAAACCATTTCCTGAAAAGCACTTAACCAAAATCAAGAAAAGCAAGAAACGGTCTAGTCTAGTGGTCAATGAGCTAAAAAAATGATTATAAGAGACTACGATTTCAATCTCAATATAGATAATAAAGATGTTGGGTAAATTTCCCTAATCCACTTAAGTTTTAGGCAAACTTATCCGAAGTACTTATACTGATACTGGTAAGAAGTAACATGTATTGACGATTAATGAAAAACTGACGATGTGTGCAAGCTGATCCTGACACCCTTTTTTACTTTTAAAAGGGGAGGTTGAGTTAGGTACTTACATGATGTGGCTGTCAGTCCAAAGAATTGTATATGTATGAAAATCTTCAGTTGGATCAAACCAAAGTCCATATCTTTCTTCTCTACCAACATTTGTGCTACCATTTCCATAAATATTAGTTTGAATTCTCCAATTTTTTGCTCTAATATTTCCCAAAAACTCAAAGTCAATTTCATCATGATTCTTCTCAAACATGTCTCCATTTGACATCTGTCAATAGTAACAAAATATTTTTTTAACAACAATAACATATTCATGATAATACACAAGTAGGGTCTGAAATCTGAAGATGATAAAATATACGCGAACTATAAGCCATAATCTTAAACTAATTAAGATCTGCTATATAAATCATCTTATTATAATTTTAACTATTTAAATTTGGTTGTGAACTTACTATAACCCTCATCGTTTATCAAAACTTATAGTCTATCGTTATACATTGATCGAAGGGTGGTCAGTTAAACCGATCGAAACTATACATAAATATATTAGTATTTGTTTTCAACTTACATAAAATGCAACAACCACTCCGGCAGTGTAATCTTCTGGTAATTTAATAGAAGCACTGAACAAGCCATGAAGGTACAAGTCTTGTGACACAAATCCAGCTCCTGAAAATTAATCCATTAATTTCCAAATAAATAAATTCCCTCAAAGTAAAGAAACTAGTATATTTGTTTCAATTTATTTGACATATATTTTGACTTGACATAATATTAAAATTTATAATCTTAAATATATCGTAACAATCATGTAAAATTAAAAAAAATTTGAAACATGATCTTAAATATACATCAATATATCCCTCAATATAAAAGGTTATGTTACATATTAACTGAATTTGTAAAACAATACACACATTTTAAGAAAAACGTTCAAAAACATCATTTAAACCATAATTTCCACTATTACATTTCGATAAATTATAAATATAATATTTTATAAGTAATGTAATTTATCATCTCGAAACTATAAAATTTCAATAAATAAAAGACAAATATAGAAAAAATTTCAAACACCTGTCTAGAACGTTGAACAATTCAATTATTTTTACATTCATAGACTTCAACTTCTGACTCTGTCTCGAACGTAAATAGTGTCAAACAAGTGAAAAAAATAAAATAAAATATGAACCTGTTCTTTCATCTAGAGAAATATGAACTGATTTTCCATCTTCAATGACCATAAGATTATCATGACCAAAAAGTTGTGAATATCCTTCATTAAACGGCAACGTTTCGAGCTTTTCTGAAAATCCAGAAACTAATACAACAACATAGCAAAATATCAAAATTTCCAGAAGAAAATTCACCATTTTTTGTAATTTTTTGAAAAAGGGAAGTTGAAACTTATTATAAAGTTTTGTGGGTATTTTTTTTTTTTTTTTTTTTTGTAGAGTCGTATAATATAAGCAAAAGAGAGGGAAAAAAGTGTTTTTATGAGCTGTACATTGTTCATATAATATGGACAAATAAATCAGTTGGAATTTGGGAAAAGAGAAACGACAAAATATATATATATAAAAAAGGCGTTATTATTATTTTATTTTATTTTCCAAATTAAGTGGCTAGTGAAAAAAGGAAGAAAAAAATATAAGTAAATGGATATAATATACACACGGTACATATACACACACGAGACAAAAGAAACCAAAAAAAGAATAAATTTCCTTTTTATGTGGTTTGTTTGATTGGAGAAAAATGATGAAAATTTTAAAATTTGTGATTCAAAATTAATAATAGAAATTTGTGTAATTGTAATTATTTTATTAAAGGTCAAATATATATCTTATAGTTAAATTGTTACTTAATGTAAAAATGTGCCATTCTTTTTTAAACTGATTAAAAAGAAAAATATATCACATAAATTGAGATCGGGAGGGGCATAATTATTTCTTATTTTAATAACTTTTTAATTTTAATACATCATGACGTAAAGTTTAAGTTAAAGTTTCATTAAAAGTAAAGAAAAGATAAATAAATTAAAACGGAAGGAGTAAGTGAAAATCATGTTTTGGATTTCCTTTTATGATTGTTTTAGCGGCGGCAATGGCCACAATAAAATTTGAGAGATTATCAAAGGAAGATTTAGGGCGAAAAAATTAAGATGTATTGAAAAGTCAAAACTTTCATTGAAGAGAAGTTTATGATAGAGTAAATAGGTCTACGAATGATAGATCAATTATTTTTTTTAGAAAAGTTATAATTGCCACAAGCAAAAGTATTAGTAACGAGAAAGGTTGTTTTGTAATTATACTACTAATACTTGCTCTGTTATCGTATCAAGAATGATTGATGTTAAAATTTATAAATTCTGATATGTGTATCGAATAAAAGTCTATGATAGAGTAAATAGGTCTACAAGCGAATGAATCAAATCAATTTTCTTTGAGAAAAATCACAATTGCTACAAGCAAAAGTATTTGTAACGAGAAAGGTTATTTTGTAATTATACTACTAATACTTGCTCTGTTACTCTACCAAGTATGGTTGAGGTTAAAATTTATGAATTGTGATTATGTGTATAGAATATATTTAACGTATACTAGCATATTCTATCAATGTATGAGAAAAAATACCTTTAGATGATTGAAGTTAGATAAAATTTTATGTGATTTTTTTTACAAAGAAAATAGAAATATCATCATATTACTAGATCAATTTCATACTTAAATAAGTTTTGAGTTTGATTTTTGAGTATGAAATTATATTTGTTAGAAAGTACTTTTTTTTAACATGAAATTTATCGATCTTCATTATAGGGCATTAGAAAAAAATTAAAATAAAAATAATGTAATAATTTGTTAATAATTATACAATAGTCCTATTATTTTATTTTTGAATAAATAGAAACTGAATATAGACATTTGTAAATCAAGCTCCGACTACATAATTGATGGTCCAAAAAAGTGTAAAAAGTCAATTTGTTCAAGCATAATTTAACACACAAGTAAAGAATAAAGTTTACCAAAAGAAAATAAATGTAAATGTTGACTTTTGTACTCATAAAATAAAAAATAGTGCTAGTAATATTCTTCCCACTTTTCGTTCTTATGAGTTTTTTTTGTTTTTTTTAAATTTTAAGATGCTAATATTATTACAAACGCAAAGCTAACCTTTAATGGTGCGTTCGATATGAAAAGAAATATTAAAACTATTTTCTTAGGAAAATGATAAAAAAATTTATTTTTTATGTTCAAATATAACTAGAGAAAAATATTTTGAAAGTATCTATATATAACTTAAATAAATATTATGAGAAATGAGGTTAACATTATTAATATTCGTTTTGTTTCATTTCTATTTTGACCTAACACGTTTAAAAAAGTTTTAACTTTTTTTAATTTTATAATTTTAAATTAAAGATATGTCAAATATATTAAATATTTTTACTTTAGTCGTCTTAAACATGTCACATGAAAAGTTACAATTAAAAAGTTATTGAAAAAGAAAAAATTTAAAATAAATTTTTAAAAAATGAGACAAGTAAATTAAAATGTAAAAAACATAAAATATTATTCGTAAAAACTTGTTTTTTCTACTTATATTATTTTTTTGCAAAATTTCCCGAATATTTGGAGATTGACATGTGGCACATCACTTGTGAAATACAAAATGACGTGGCATTTTGTTTTACATATCATCACTACACTTGGAATAATGTATTTGAAGCATTCGGTTAAAATTCTTTTTTCTTATTTGAAAAAAAATCGAGTAATATTTAAAGACTTTTAGCATCATGGATTTGAAGAAAAATGGAAACAAATTAAACTTTTATTCAATGATTCACATGAAAAATAGTTCTATAACAATCCTCGAACATAATAATATTTATTATAATGATCAATTTTCTTTTGTTATTTCTGTTGATTCAATTTACTCATCTATTTCTTCAATGTTCTTTCAAAAAATATTAATGGAACAAAAAATAGTAGATCGAAGCAGTATTAGAAAGAAGTGATTAGACATAACAAGACATAATTCAATATTTATCGAGAATATGATTCTGGATAGAAATGAGTGAAGTCACATATTAGTGTAAGGGATAATAGTTGTAGTAAAAATTACATTCTTGTAGTTCTTGTCATATGTGATTTATTTTGTTTTCGATTATCTAACCATTTGATGTTTGTTAGTATTCCTTTCTCGTAGACTTTGCATTGATTTTCTTATACTATGCTTTCTTCATTGTTTCTTATTTTTCAACTTGAGTTTGATACACTCGAGCAGTTGCAGAATCACGTTACAGTCACGGGGTTCATCCGAACCTTCTTTGACGGAAAACTACATCATTTATGCATGGTTAAATTATTATTTTTTAAGGTATATACATATAGTAGATGTCGGACCCCCTTCGACTACTTCATTTGTCTATTTCTTCAAATTTTGAACCCCATATCGAAAATTCTGATTTCCCACTGCACTTGACTACTCCTAAACAGGGACTTTTCGAAAATAATTTCTCTTTCTTCATGAGATAATAATAAAGCTTGTGTACACTGCTATCTTCTCCAGACCTCACATAGCAAAATTTCAATAAATATACTATTATTATGATTTTCGTTAATTAACATTATTATCTTTTTCATTATATTAATCTCAAATCGCTTTTATTAAGTAAAAATAAATATAAACTAATACTTATAAAAAAATATACGAATCAAAGTATGAGATTCCCACCGAAAGTGCAATGAAACCAAAATTATAAAAGAAGAAAAAATTTTTGCAATATGGTAGGGTTCTATCTACACATTCATTTCACCTAACTCCATTTTAATTTCTTATCTATTCTAAAACCAAAGTACTTTTGTTCCTTTTTTGTAGGCCCTTTTAATTATCTTTTCCAAGACAACTATAAATCACATAAACCATTATTTAAATAAGGGAAAAAGCTTAAATATCTCATCGAACTTTGAAAAAAGGCTCATTTATGCTATCAGTTAAAAGTTTAGCTCATTTGTGTTATTACCGTTAAAGAAAAGACTCATTCATGCCATTATTTTTTAACGGTGGTTTTGTAAAACCATTTTTGACACGTGACCAATTATAATTCGGCCGTGTCATTAATTTTTTTAATAAAAAAATCATAATTCTAAAAAAAAATTGAATTAATTTTTTTTGATTTTTTTTATTAAATAAATTGATGACGTGGCCGAATTATAATTGGTCACGTCATCAACTTTTTTAATTAAAAAAACTAAAATTCTGAATAAAAATTAAATTATTTTTTTTAATTTTTTTTTATTGAAAAAATTTGATGATGTGGCCGAATTATAATTGGTCATGTATCAAAAATGGTTTTGCACAACTACCGTTAAAAAATAATAGCATGAATGAGCCTTTTCTTTAATAATAATGGCATAAATGAGCCAAACTTTTAATTGATGGCATTAATGAGCCTTTCTAAAAGTTTGATGGCATATTTGAGTTTTTTCCCTTTAAATAATTTGAAGATGGTTTATATATGCTTTTAATTATAGATTTCGATTCAAACTTTTAAAATAATGAAATTATTCATAAGAGTGCTTTCTCTCTCTATATATATGAACTAGATATGATACAAATTTTAATTAATTAAATCACTGAATTTTAAATATTAAATACCATAGTAAAATACTCAATCGTATAATCTAAGCTTTTAAAAAAAAAAGTATCTAAAAGAGAGAGTGAGGGAGACCTACATGAAACAACAAAGAAATCATACACAAATTCATATTATATACGAGGTAAATTGCAAAGTATATATATATATAACATATCAAGAGTATGATTTTTTTTAACTTAATTACATCTTGAGAGTGTAAATTATTTTACATTATCAATATAATTTAAGTGATTGCAACAATTACCTAATCACCATATTGACGTCCACTTTAGACATTTAAGTAATTTGTTTCGAAATAATTTAATAGAATAAATTGTTTTCACCATTAAAATAGTATTATCTTATTTTAAAAAGTAAATATTAAAAGTGTCAATGTCTCTTAAGTCTTAACATAAAACAAAAAATGAAAGCAAACGAAAAAAGAACTAGTGATAGAGAGTAGCACGAGTGCCAACTTATCATTGATTGTTACCATTTTTTTGATAAGAATAGAAATATTGAATTGCCAAAAGCCAAGTTGTCATTAATTCATGAAAATGAAATTATCACAAGTTTATATGGAGGTGGGATTGATAAAACGTTTCTATGATAAAAGACGATTTTATATTTAAAAAGATTTGAATATAAGATATTTGATTAAAAATGAAAAAATATTTACTACTTCACCATAACTTTTATTAATCGATACATCCCTTTTAAATGAGTTGTGCAGGACTTACATCTAAATCTTTGATACCCTAATATGAATATTCAAATAATAGATAAGAAATCAAAAACACAAAAATGAAAAATTAAGAGATGTTGAGATCTCTTGTGCAGTAGGAGGCCAGCTAACTTCATGTTGTATTTATTAGGATTTTTTTTTATAACTTACTTGTATCGGGTGTTTATATCAAAAAAATATATGTATATTATGTGTTTAAATTTATAATTCATTTTACTTAACTTTAATTAATTAGCATGTGTTTTACTTTATTAAATTATATAATAATGAAAATTGAATTAATTTAATATAAACACTAGATGCTGATAAGTTCTTTCCGATTTTTATAGATATAAGAAGAAACTTCCATAAATAAGCAAAAAGAAATGAGATTTACTTTGAAATGTGACACTTCAATACCTAAGTGTCTACTTCAAAATAATAATGAAAATTTAACAAAGAAGCATTTACTCCATGGGATGGACCCAACTGAGAAAAAATAATCAAAGTTTACGTGCTGAATTGGTAACATTTGACATTTTAAGGGTCCCCACATAAATTAGTGATTTTTAGGATTAACATGATTATGATCTACAGTGAACTTATATTAATCTTTCTGTCTTCCCCAGATAGGAATAATAAGATTGACATATACTCTATTTTTCTCGATTCGTGGGAATATCTAGAGTATATGTTGTTGTTATAATTATATTTTTAGAACTAATTATAAGAATGTTTCTTTTATTTTTATTTTTTCACCATATTGTCATCATTGCCTTCCTATAATGTCTCAACACAAAATAATGAATGTGAGGATAAGAGAATTTATGGGATGAAAAAAAAAGAAAAAAGAAAGAAGACTCACTAGCATTGAATTAGCAAAGCACAAGATGAGTTTTTCTCATTTAGAGATCATGCTTTTAAATACTTTTTGTCATCATTTCAAATATATTTATTTAAAACTTTGAGGAGAAATAAAACTGTGAAAGGAAATAAATTAAATGATCACTTCATTTATAATGGATGGCAGCTAAGGCATTTTGATTTCCTCATCTTTCATGGCTTCATCAACTTGGTGATAAGTGATAACCATCATTCATATCCTCATACTCTTTTATCAATATCACAACTCATAATAATAATAATAATAATAATAATAATAATAATAATAATAATAATATTAATACTGTTCTTGAAGTGGACCACAAAAGATTTAAGTGAAGTTGAGACTTGAGAGCTAACTTAGTTGGACTTATCGATGTTAAATTGGCGGGTTGAATTTGCGGAGATATTTTTTGTTATAGATGTTCAATAATTTTTTTTTTGATAATTCTTTAATTTCAATTATTCACGTGATAATGTTTAAGATCACAAGATTAAGCGATGTTTTGGTATATTCTACACATTTTTAGTTTAAAAGTATAAAATTATATATATTTTTTACTTTCTTAAACTCTTTGTTAAGTCAAAATCAGACAAATAAATTGAAACCATATGGAGAGACTATGACATTATACCAGGTTTAGCCTATATTTGTATATAATCATGCACCTTTTATATACTAGTATTATACAACATTGACACATTATGTATAGCACTATAATTTTGTATGATATTGCATATTAAGTTACATGGTATATTTTTTTTTGTAGTATGTTGGATTAATAAAATGGTTATAATGGGTTTGGCTTAAAAAAACATTGCCAAAGTCAAGTCATGTTGTAGTATGTTGGATTAATAAAAGGACCATAAAACTGTTTTAACAATGAAAAAACAAAGAGTTATCACAACATCAACTATAACATTGTAGACAAAATAAACAAGCAAATGAGAAGAAGAGTGCTCTATCATGCCAAAAGATATAGCTGATAGCAAAAACGTAACTTTATTTCTTAACTAACTCCACCAAGCAAGAGCCACTCCAGGCACTCGTGGCCTTTCCAAAAGCAGGATGTTGACATTACCCAAACAATCTCTAAATTACCAAGTTCAAATCACCTCGCCTTGTGTACGGTCTCTCCCTGTCCTACAAGCCATCTGTAATGCCTAAATTTCCAAGGCTTAACTGCAAGTAAAACAAATTACAAGCCATCTGTAATGCCTAAATTTCCAAGGCTTAACTGCAAGTAAAACAAATTACCAATGAGGCGAAGCAATACACAGTTAACATGAAAGAAAACACTGAAAACATTAATTTAAAATATCTCCGAAAAAAAAAACTAGTAATCAGATGAACTGAGACTACAAATGCATTGATACTCTGTTGCAATCTCAGAACTTATTTTTTCCAAGGCATAAACTTGACTATAAGTCGCATCTATGTCCTGTAGACACTTATCTTGCATAAAATTGAACAAGTACTCACAGATGCAAAATTCCACAAATGATGCCAGGTAGAAAGTGTATTTGTCTACTTGTTCAACTGAGGCATTTCTTGTAACATTTTTCTATTTCAGTATTTCAGCATTTTAATGCCATCCAACAGAAAGTGCTTATACTAATTAGTAAAAACTGAACTAGGTATGGGTGACGATGTAAGAAATTGATTACCTCTTATTCGTCATCTGAGGCAAGATACGTAGATGATATATGGACATGAAGTCTGTCCTCTCTTGCGAAATCCATTACATCTTTCTTTATCTTCATGGCTGAATCTCCAAGCTCACTCTTAATATTTGTTAAATGAATGGACTTTAAAATGTCTATATCCCCAAATCCAGAAGGGATCTCCGTAAGCTTGTAACAATGTTCTAGTATTAATTCCTCAAGCTTGGGAAAAGTTTCCCTATCAACTTCCCATTCTGATAATTTGAACTCTTCCAAACTCAAAGTCTTAAGACTTTGATATATGTCCTCACTTGCATCCCACTTATCCTCCATGAAATCAGAGTGGATAATCGCCAGAATTTCAAGCTGAGGCAATGCCGCGATTGCTGACAACAAAGCAGGTGTGATGGTAAAAGAATGCAACCGCAACTCTTTCAAGCTGGTAGGGAAGTGATATTCAATAATGGGATAACCATAATAATTCCATTTGTATACTGCAATGAGTGATTGAAGTTTATTAAGGACATCAAACTTGGGAAACCAATCGCCGTGTGTAGGAGGACACTCGGGTACCATGATGGTGCAATCAAGGTGCTCAAGATTTGGGAACTTCTCTAGAGCATCATTCGTGCCTTGGGAATATGAGATATAAACTTTGGATAAAGTTGTCAGCTTTGAATTCTCACCTTCCAATATTCTGCTTTGGATATTGTCCTCTTCCTCTTCCACTTCCACTTCCACTTCCTCTTCCTCTTCCTCTTCCACTTCCACTTCCTCTTCATCAAAGAAAGAACTCTTGTCAATGCTCACATGTTTCAGCTTTGACAGTTTGAATAATCTTGGCAGTAAAACAATGGTGGAAAATTCCTCACTGATCAGCAAAGTTTCCAGATTCTGGAGGTTCAACCACGACAATGGGATAGCTTTTACATCATGAGTCCAAATCTTTAAGAACCTCAAATGAAATAGGGACCCTATTTCTTCAACTAAATGATGTTGCAGAACAATGTCATCCAGTTGCAACACTCTAACAAGTCTCATGTGTCTTGTGTGAAAGATATAGCTGGAGTTATCCAGCGAACTGCTCACTGTCAAAGATATGAGATGCTTACTACCAGCAGAATACTTATTAGAATTAAACAATACACATTTTTTGTCGTCAGTATGAATGGTTAGTCGACGGTGCAAGAAATCAGAAGCATGAAATGGAGCACCTGAATTGATTAACTTGAAAAACTTTTCCTTTCCCGCTTTTACTGAACAAAAATCATGCACAACATCATGCACATAACAAACTTTGATCCTAGCAGACATCCACCAAAGACTCTCGGACTGGCTATGATCCACCATTATCAAGCTACTGGAAATTAAAGCATCCAAGTAACTTTGAGTTACTTCCTCTAAACTAGTCTTGGATGGGATTTCATGATCCACCAACCCTTCAGCCACCCACAACTGCATCAACGTAGAGACTGGAGTTCGTTCGCTCTTTTCCGATCTTGCAAAGTAAAGCAACAACGGCTTCAGGTGGTATGGTAAATGGTCATAACTTAATTGCATAACCTTCATAATCTGTGAATTGATGTTGGCAGAGATAAAGGAATCCAAATTATGTCGAATCTTTTCCATTTCCTTTTCCTTTCCTTCCCTTCCTTTGACAATTACTCCAGCAATCAAAACAAGAGCCAAAGGAAGCCCTTTACATTTCTCAACTATTTGGTGTCCAATATCCGACAGTTCAGCAGGGCAGCTTCCTTCATCTCCAAATACCCTTTTTTCGAATAACTCCCAACTTTTTTCAAATGTTAAAACTTGGAGCTCCACAGGATCACTACGGCATTTAACTTTCAAACCTACCTCACTACTTCGGCTAGTTAAGATGATTCTATTTCCTCTCTCAACCTTTGGAAAACATGCTATTAACATCTCCCCTGTTGAAATATCCCACACATCATCCAACACGATGAGGTACCTTTTATCGTACAGTGCTACTCGTAGCTTTTCAGCAGGGTCATTTTCACTTCCTTTTCCTTCCAAGCCAGTAACTTGCTGAAGAATCTCCTGCAACACCTTTGACTTGTTATAGTTTTGGGAAACAATACACTTAGCACGAACATTGAAATGACTAGCAACTAATGTATTGTTATACACTTTATTGGCAAGAGTAGTTTTACCGACTCCTGGCATTCCGACAATGGAAATGACATCAAGCTTGGATTCATGTTCATCAAGGAGCTGGCCGATGATCCAGGATTCTTCTTCCTCATGACCTACTGTTACCTCTACAAATGATGATGAGGTTAACTCAATTGGCTCGTTGGAAGACTTTGCATCAAGGGGTTCATCCCCATTCTTATCCTCCAGCTGTAAACTGATGACTTGTGCCATGATAAGCTTGATCTTATCAGTGACCCTCGGAAGTGAGAATAGGAGATGCGAGAGAGCTTTATCTCTGACAAGAATGGAATTAATGACATGTTGTGCCTCATATACCACATCCAAAGCACGCAACCAACAATCTTTAACTACTCCACTAGTACTCTCATCCAATGTTTGCCTGAAAGATGATGTTAGGAATTCGAGGCTTTGTTTCACTATCCCAATTTCTTTTTTTATCAGAGAAACTGAATAAGCATTGGAAGTGAGTAAATCATTAAAATGTCTCATTAGAAGATTCATGAAGAGGAAACCATCATCCATAGGGAAACGAAGTTGAGATGACTCCGGGGCTTTCAAGAAAATCTGTCTGATATCTCCCTTCATTTGTTCAATTTCTTGAAAAAAGTCTGGAGCTGAAAAGTCCGCTTCATTGATATTATTCTCAGAGCTCTCCTCCAACAGAATAGATATTTTCCTTGTAAGTATTCTGACACGTGCCAACATATCGTTCAATTTGCCACGATGGATAAAGCGCTTTGGTATATCAGTGAGAAAGATCAATAGGAACTCCATCATGACATTAATGCTTTGAGTTGCAGAGTAATTGACGGCTACCATGTGTCCTTGGAGATGAATGAGATAGTTTTGAAGAATCCTTGGAAATGCTTTTAGGATTTGCTTGACAAACCGTTTTAGTTGATGTGTTGACATTGATTCTTCTTTGATGAGGTTAGAAGTAGAAATGTAAAAAACCTCCAGCTCGAGAGGGATTATGTCGATGAATAGAGAAGTGATCTTGGAAGAGCATTCAGAGAAGGCATGCACATTATTAAAGTCTTTATACTTTCCTGTCCAAAGATCAAAACAGAATTGTGTTACTCTATCAACTGTCACTTGATACCGAGTATAGAGAAATTCTGTTGTAGTTGTTTTGTTGCATTCCAACTGATAGAAATCTCTGAGATGTCTGCATACTTGTCGAAGAATCTTGTATTCACTCATGAGGGGTAGAAGCAAACCAGAACAATACTTTGGTAGATCATGGAGGTTTCTGATGAGGTATTCAAACTTCTTCATCTCTATCACCGTGGCTACATAATCATTCTTCAAACTCAAATAAGTTCTTATCTCTTTCAGCAGCAGAGGGGCAACACATTCCATGTTGTATTTCTGTAGGATTAAATCATCTTTACAGAAAAGGGACTCAGCAAGTAGATCGAATTTGTTTATATGAATATACATCCTGAGATAAAAGTCATCCAAATTCATCGAATTCCCAAACAAGACAAATGTTCTAAGTAATCTTAGATCCATTCTTAGCTTTTCAATCACATCCAATCTTGAAGCAATGAATTCTTCTTCTTTGTTCATTATTTGCTTCAAGCCATTCAAGAAATCATCAATATGATCACTAATTCTTGTTTTTTGTTCCTCAAATTGTAGCTGCTAAATCAAAAACATATTCATCAGAAATTTTTTGGCTCTAACACTTAAAACTAACAGTATTGGTAGACAATAGACATACCAATGATTTCACTCCTTTTTCCATTTAATCTCTAACCAGCCTTCAATATCTACAAAATTTGATTTTTCAAACTAATCACATGCACATTTAATAAGGATAAAATATTAGAAACACAAGTAAAGGTAACAGCAAGAAGAAAGAGTTAAAAGAATGTCAGCTGTTAAATTTATGGCATAGTACATAAATATGATTTTTAACTTGGTTTCAAATCACGTTTATGTTTGGTGTGCACAAATAGGCACTTAAATTTTTATAAAGTTGAACAAATAGACACACATGTCCTACATGTCATTTTTTTGTCCTACATGGTGTCCAACGTGTATCGTGCCACATAAGACTTATTTTATATGTCATCCCTTTCTTAAAAAAGCTGAACCACAATATATTTCACAAATTTATGAATAAATTACCAACTTTTGCAGCTGAACCACAATATATTTCACAAATTTATGAATAAATTACCAACTTTTGCCCTTAATAGATTAATTAATTAATCTTAAAAATGTATTTACTTTGACTAACATAGGAAATCTACAAGTAACTAGTTTCATTCAGAAAGTACTTCATTCATTAATTAACCATTTTCTCTATTTACAACTTATTCTATAAAATCTGACTTTGAAATAAAATATCAACAAACAAATTAAAAATAAAAAATAATCTTGAAAATACAAACCAAAATTTTAAATAAAACAACAAACCAATATTTGCATTCGAATCTTCTTCAAAGTGTGCCTCGGTGATTAAATAAAAAAACAAATGACTTGTCGAACTAGAATTAAAAATTCATTTGTCATCTAATTTCATTATCAATACCATCAGATTCAGCAGGAAAATTAATTGAAATTTAAATATTTTGTGATGTTGTCATGTTTGCTTTAAAAATTTATACATAAAAATATATATGTACATAAAAAAAACATTTTACACAAAATATATAGGAAAATTGATGTGGGAAAAACTTGATTTTCTAAATTTTTTGGATCAACTGGTGAAAAAATTTGGCTGCAAAAAATAAACTCTAAAATTTAATTAAATAGTGATCCAAATACATTTAAACTTTTGAAATCTAACATGTTCATCAAAATTGTCTTAAGCAAACATTTAATAAAGACAAAGGATAAAATTATTTCGAAAGTGCAAATGAAAAATATGACATATAATATGAGACGGAGGGAGTATAAATTTGTCGGGATAGATAAAGCGATTTGATATATTAGTGAGAAAGATGAATAGGAACTCGATCATGACATTAATACTTTGAGTTTGAGAGTGATTGACATGTACCATGCGTTGTTGGAGATGAATGAGATAATTTGAAGATGCTTACAAATCCTTGATGAGCTTAGAAGTAGAAATGTATAGAAATGTGGTCTCCTTTGCCTTTTCTGAATAGGGGGTATTTCATTAGAGAAATAATAATTGGGGTAAATTTTAGAGGAAAGGATCAAAATAATCCTTTTTTTTTTTTACGTGTTAACAGTCAAAGTGATCCTTAAGTTTTCACATGTAGCATTGATAGCCCTCATTATTTGCAATATTGGTGCATTTTTGGTTCTCATCCAAAATTTTTTCTATTTTTTAGCATTGATTTTATTCATAACCTATTCATTAGATGTTCAATCGTTATTTTATATATTTAGTAGAAATAACAACTCCATATGAAAGAATGTGAGAAGAAAAATACTTTATTTTGTTTAGTAGAAATCATATTGTAGGTAAAGTCGAGAGGTTTATCATGATAATTTCACGTGCAATAGTATAAATTTTTACTTTTCCTGCAAAGTCATATGTTAAGATGTTTTTAGTTTAGCTGCAATAATATTTCTAGTGAACAGAACAAGGCGTTTTTTTTATCACCTTCTCTCAGATAGAGTTATTATTTTTATTATATATATAGAAAGACGATTGAACATTCCTTATATAAAATTTTGGACAAAATTAAACGAGAAGATCAAAAGTCCACCAATATTGCAAACATAAAAAACTATTAATGCTCCACGTGAAAACTCAAGAATCACTTTAAGCCTTAGCCCAAATGTGAGGGACTATTTTGAGTCTTTCCTCTAAATTTTATAAGAAACTTTTCAAGTACCCGTTTATGAAAAGTTGTTTTTAGGATTAACAAAATAGCACTCTTTGACATCGATGATATAAATTAGATATGTCAAAAATGAGTTCAAACATAATTAATTCGTCCAACCTGTTTATAAGAGTTCAAAATAATTTAAATTGGACTCATTCCATATCTATTTTAAAAATAATCCTCAATGAAGCTTAATTAAATATTTTCTCTGTTTCTATTTAGTTATCCACTTTAGAAGTGACACACATATTAAGACACTAATGATTATCATATGTTAGTTACGATTTTATCCTTATAGTACAATTCTCTAAGTATAATAAATATATTTTCTGATCCAAAAAGCATGCATTACAACTTACAAGTATTAGAAATTTTCTAATACTAAATAAGGGTATTATTATCCTTTCTTGATTAAAATAGACAAGTAAATAGAGACAGATATAAAAAAAGGAAAATTTACATAAATTGATACATTTTAATAAATAATTACTGATTTTAGCAATACTTTTCATTTATTATCATTTATAGCAATACTATGTTAAATCTGCAATATGTATTAAAAGTGAATTATATATGCAATATATATGAATTATATATGAATAATGCTTGTTTTTTAAAATATATTATGTTTGTTTGGTAAAAATTTGTCACGTTGTACTATAAGTGTATTAAAATGTGTGATAAATGAATTATCTATCATTAAAATTTGTATTATATGTGAATAAAAAGTTATTTATTGTAATATGAATTAAATTTATATTATAAATGAATTAAAAGTGATCAAATAAAAAAATAATATCATTTATATAAATAATAAATATCTTTTTATTTTAATATATTTATATAAATTTTTCTATAAAAAATATAGACAAGTAAATAGGAACAAATAATATTTGGTGAGCCCGATTTGATAAGAAAGGAGGGACCCACAAATTGCTTCCCACGCTAAGCCGACAACCTCAAGTATTCTGTCGGCTTCTCAAATCCCTAAAACATAAAATCTCCCATTATTCTCACTTCTTAGCGGTTTGATTTTCTTAAAGTTCGATTATTTTAAATATATGTAATATAGTATATTTTATATGTTAGTAATTTTTAATTTTTAGTTGATGTATACTATTTATATTAAAGTTTAACTATTCTGAATGTGTATTACTTTAACACCCACTATTCTGAATGTGTATCACTTTAAGACCCACTATAGACCTCATTTTCAAATTATGATTGGAAAATAAAAAAGTAAAATGTGTATCACTTGAGACCCACTATATATAGACCTCATTTTCAAATTATGATTGGAAAATAAAAAAAGTAAACTATAATTATCAATTCCATAAATTTAGCATATAGCCCTCCAAAAAAGGAAATAAATCAAATATTAAAATATTTATTTAAAAAATCAAGAATTAAACATTCTGTCATATTTGTAATTTAAAATTTAGTTTTGTAGATAAAAAAAAAATATACCTATATTATTAATTAAAATCTTAAATAGTATATTCTTGTAATTTTTTCCAAATTTAATATCAATTTCTTCGGTAGACGATTGATTATTTTGGCTATCATATTTTGTGAAAGACTAATAGAATTGAGGTCTCGTTTTATAATTTTTAAATAACAACTCACCATAAGAAAAACTATATAAACTTAGATAGTTGGTCGTTGGATGCAGTTCACACTTCAACTAATCACATGCACATTTACAAAAGAACAAAAATTAGAAATAAATACAATCTAGTTATCACGTGTACACGCCATTGAATACATAACTGCGGAATTAAGAAATAAATACAAGTCTCAATCTTTGTTCTCAAAAAGCACAAGAGGGCCCCTGATGACAAGCAATTACCTCTTTCAGTCCTTGACAAGCCTCGAGATCAAAGAAGGAGAAAGAGATTACACGGGTCGGGGCTCGGAATAACCTGTACAAGTGTAGAAGTAAGGGGTGAGTACCAACAACATTTTACCCAGCAAACAACATACTAAACAAAGCAACTAGCTAGAAAACGAACACCCCCGACTCTCCAACCGAACCTCCTCAAACTACAATCTGCATAGAAATCAGCCCAACCTAGTAATTCTACAATATATGGCTCGCAAAGCCCAATATTCACAATTCAACAGTCAAACAAATCACACAAGTCAATCCCAAAATCAAGTACTTCATTCACACACAACAAGCATATCAATCTCAAGTATCAAGTAAGTCATGCATAAGCATCCAATGCATCAAGTCACATAGTCAATCTCTCGCCGTAACCATCCCATCGGTCCCATCGACTTTATATCAAATCACTAGCCGGAACCATTTCCCATTGGCTTTATATTTTTCTAAATCATTTTTTTTGACGGGACTGTGGTATGACATTATACCAGGTTTAGCCTATATTTGTGTATAATCATGCACCTTTTATATACTAGTATTCTACAAGATTGACACATTATGTATAGTACTATAATTTTGTATGATATCGCATATTAATTTTAAGTTACATGGTAGTATAATTTTTGTTGTAGTAGGTTGGATTAATAAAATGGTTATAATAGGTTTGGCTTAAAAAAACAATGCCAACTCAAGTAAGGTGGACAAAAATATCATCTAGTAAACTGCTAATGATCTTTAAAAGGACCATAAAACTATTTTAACAATGAAAAAACAAAGAGTTAATGGATATTATCCCCACATCAACTATAACATTGTAGACAAAATAAACAAGCAAATGAGAAACAAGAGTGTTCTATCCTGCCAAAAGATATAGCTGATAGCAAAAACGTAACTTTATTTCTTAACTAACTCCATCAAGCAAGGGCCACTACAGGCACTCGTGGACTTTCCATAAGCAGGATGTTGACATTTCCAACAATCTCTAAATTACCAAGTTCAAATCACCTCGCCTTGTGTACGGTCTCCCTGTCTTACAAGCCATCTGTAATGCCTAAATTTTCAAGGCTTAACTGCAAATAAAACAAATTACTAGTCAGATGAATTGAGACTGGAAATGCATTGATACTCTCTTGCAACCTCAGAAACTTATTTTTTCTAATGCATAAACTTGACTATAGGTCACATCTATGTCCTGTAGACACTTAAACTTGTATAAAATTGAACAAATACACACAGAAAGTGCTTATACTAATTAGTAAAAATTGAACTAGGTATGGGTGACGATGTAAGAAATTGATTTAAATTAAATGAAGTACATATGTAGGGTGAAGATGTAAGAAATGAATTACCTCTGTTTGATCCTCTTCTTATTCATAAACACCTGATATGTGGACATGAAGTCTGTCCTCTCCTGTGAAATCTATTACATCTTCCTTTATCTTCATGGCTGATTCTCCAAGCTCAAGCTCACTTTGAACCAACCGAATGGATTTTAAAGTGTCTATATCCCCAAATCCAGAAGGGATCTCCGTAAGGTCCTCACAATGTGCTAGTATTAATTCCTCAAGCTTGGGAAAAGTTTCCCTATCAACTTCCCATTCTGATAATTCGGTAAATGACAAACTCAAAGTCTTAAGACTTTGATACATGTCCTCACTTGCATCCCACTTATCCTCCATGAAATCAGAGTAGATAATCTCCAGAATTTCAAGCTGAGGCAATGCCGCGATTGCTGACAACAAAGCAGGTGTGATGGGAAAAGAATGCAACCGCAACTCTTTCAAGCTGGTAGGGAAGTGATATTCAATAATGGGATAACCATAATAATTCCATTTGTTGTTATATATTGCTATGAATGATTCAAGTTTATTAAGCATATCAAGCTTGGGAAACCAGTCGCCATGTATAGGAGGGTACCGCGGTTCCACAATGCTGCAATGAAGGTGCTGAAGATTTGGGAACTTCTCCAGAGCATCATTCGTGCCTTGAGAATATGAGATATCAACTTGGGATAAAGTTGTCAACTTTGAATTCTCACCTTCCAATATTCTACTTTGGATATTGTCCGCATCCTCTTCCTCTTCAAAGAAACAACTCGTGTCAATTTTGACATGTTTCAGGTTTGACAGTTTCAGTATTCTCGGCAATAATACCATGGTGGAATATCCAGTATTGATCAAAAGAGTTTCCAGATTCTGGAGGTTCAACCACGATAGTGGGATAGCTTTTACATCTTGAGTATGAATCCTTAAGAACCTCAAATGAAATAGGGATCCTATTTCTTTCATTAAAGAATCTTCAAAGACAATAAAGTCATCCAGTTGTAACACTCTAAGAAGTCTCAACTGTCTTGTGTGATGGATATACCTGTATTTATAGAGAGAACTCCTCACTCTCAAAGATATGAGATACTTACTAACAGCTGAACACTTAATAAACTTGCACAAAACACATTTATTGCAGAGCTCGCCCTTATAATCAGTATAAATGGTTAGACGACGGTGTAGCAAATCCGAAGCATGAAATGGATCACCTGAATTGATTAACTTGAAAAACTTTTCCTTTTCCGCTTTTACTGAGCAAAAATCGTGCACAACATCATGCACATAGCAAACCTTGATCATTACAGACGTCCACCAAATACTCTCGGAGGGGATATGATCCACCATTATCAGGCTACTGGAAATTAAAGCATCCAAGTAACTTTGAGTTACTTCCTCTAAACTACTCTTGGACCGTAGATCATGATCCACCAACCCTTCGGCCATCCACAACTGCATCAATGTAGAGACTGGAGTTCGTTGGCTCTTTTGAGTTGTTGCAAAGTAAAGCAGCAACGGCTTCAGGTGGCATGGTAAATGGTCATAACTTAATTGCATAACCATATTGATGTTGGTAGAAACAATGGAATCCAAATTATGTTGAATCTTAAGCCACAAATCCTTTTCCTTTTTCTTCCTAACAATTACTCCAGCAATCAAAACAACAGCCAATGGAAGCCCTTGACATTTCTCAACTATTTTGTGTCCAACATCCGACAGTTCAGCAGGGCAGCTTCCTTCTCCAAATACCTTTTTTTCGAATAAAACCCAACTTTTTTCAAGTGTTAAAAGTTGAAGGTTGAGAGGATCACTATGGCATTTAACTTTCAAGCCTACCTTACTACTTCGGCTAGTTAAGATAATTTTATTTCCTCTCTTAACCTTTGGAAAACATGCTAGTAACATCTCCCCTGTTGCAATATCCCACACATCATCCAACACGATGAGGTACCTTTTATCGTACAGTGCTACTCGTAGCTTTTCAGCAGGGTCATTTTCACTTCCTTTTCCTTCCAAGCCAGTAACTTGCTGAAGAATCTCCTGCAACACCTTTGACTTGTTATAGTTTTGGGAAACAGTACACTTAGCACGAACATTGAAATGACTAGCAACTAATGTATTGTTATACACTTTATTGGCAAGAGTAGTTTTACCACTCCTGGCATTCCGACAATGGAAATGACATCAAGCTTTGATTCATGTTCATCAAGGAGCTGGCCAATGATCCAGGCTTCTTCTTCCTCATGACCTACTGTTACCTCAACAAAAGATGATGAGGTTAACACAATTGGCTCATAGGAAGACTTTGCATCAAGGGGTTCATCCCCATTCTTATCCTCCAGCCCTAAACTGGTGACTTGTGCCACAATAAGCTTGATCTTATCAGTGACATTCGGAAGTGAGAAGATTAAATGCAAGAGAGTTTTATCTCTGACAAGAATGGAATTTATGACATGTTCTGCCTCATATGCCACATCCAAAGCATGCAACCAACAATCTTTAACTACTCCACTAGTACTCTCATCCAATGTTTTCCTGACTTTCCCGAAAGATGATGTTAGGAATTCAAGGCTTTGTTTCACCATCCCAATTTCTTTCTTTATCAGAGTAACGGAAGAGACATTGACAATGAGCAAATCATTTAAATGTCTGAGCAGAAGATTCATGAAGAGGAAACCATCATCCATAGGAAAACGAAGTTGAGATGACTCGGGAGCTTTTAAAAAAATCTTTCTGATATCTCCCTTCATTCGTTCAATTTCTTGCAAAAAGTCTGGAGCTGAAAAGTTCGCTTCATTGATATTATCCTCAGAGATCTCCTCCAACAGCTTGCTCACCAGAAAAGATATTTTTCTGGTAAGCATTCCAGCATGTGCCAACATATCGTTCAATTTTTCACGATGGATAAAGCGCTTTGGTATATCAGTGAGAAAGATCAATAGGAACTCCATCATGACATAAATGCTTTGAGTTGGAGCGTAATTTACATCTACTGCAACTTCCATGCGTCGTTGGAGATGAATGAGATAATTTTGAAGAATCCTTGGAGATGCTTTTAAGATTTGCTTAACAAATCCTTCTAGTTCTTTTGACGTTGACTCTTTGATGAGCTTAGAAGTAGAAATGTATAGAACCTCCAACTCAAGAGGGATTATGTCGATGAGTAGAGAAATGATCTTGGAAGAGCATTCAGAGACGGCATACTCATAGCCATAGTTTTTGTACTTTCCAGTCCAAAGATCAAAACAGAATTGTGTTACTCTATCAACTGTCATTCGGTACCAAGCATAGAGAAATTCTGTTGTTGTTCGGTTGGCAGCTATGCATTCCAATTCATAGAAATCTCTGAGATGTCTGCATACTTGCCGAAGAATCTTGTATTCACTCATGAGGGGTAGAAGCAAATAAGAACAATACTTTGGTAGATCATGGAGGTTCTTGAGGAGGCTCTTACTATATTCAAACATATTCTCCTCAGTTATGATGTTTACATTCTTCAATCTCAAATAACTGTTGATTTCTTTCCGCGGGTAAGACGGAAGACTGTCCATGTTGTATTTGGCTATGATAAATTCATCTTCATTGAAAATTGTATCTGTTAGATCGTTGAACTTATGTATATTCAGTAACATCCTCTTGTAAAAGTCATCCAAATTCCAATTCCCAAACAGGACAAATGTTCTTAGGAATCTCAATTCCATTCTTAGCTTTTCAATGTCATCCCATTTTGAAGCAATGAATTCATTCTTTATTTTCTTCAAACCATTCAAGAAATCATCAATATGATCACTAATTCTTTTTCTTTCTTCCTCTAATGTTAGACATACCATTCCTTTTCCCATTTATGCCAGATTCAATTTCCACAGGATTGATGTTTCAACTAATCACATGCACATTTAAATAAGAACTAAAATTAGAAACACAAAACAAGTAAAAGGTGTTAGCCTCATAGAATCGGATAATTTTAATAATGAAACACTTAATCGACTTGTGACTTGTTGCAAGAAAAGAAGGATAAAGATGAGCCAAGAATATAACATCTAAAGAAGTAGAAAATATGTTCATCAATCAAGACAAAGAAATAAAAAAGGAAAACAAATATTGCATTTACTATTGCAAGAAAGATATGTCTTGATCTCTAGATTCAATCAGATTCCACAATAAATCAAGCAGATCATGATCAATCAGAGATTCCAGAAATCAATCAAATATATTCAAGATTGCAGAATGTATTCAAGATTGTAGAACAAATCAACTAAGGAAGGAAAGAGATAATGTGCATAAATCAGAGGATACTTTCAAGACAACAAGATCAGTTAACATCCAAGACTATAAGGAAGACATCAAAATCAAGAGATGCATTCAAGTTAATGAGATCAGCCAAAGATTCAAGACCACAAGAAGATCATCATACAAAAGAATAAATTGATTTGCTCATGCACATATCTGATATGGACATGAATCAACAAATCAATCAGAATAAAATCAAGGACTAAATCAAAGATCCTTGATTCAAACTCCCTTGGGTTTTCATAAAAGAGCAAAGTCCTCCAAAGATATAAAAACCTCTCTTAGCCATAGTTGTGAAGCACGCACTTCACTTGAACTTATATTGTAATCCTCTTTTATCTTTCATAAAACTCTGTACACCTTTGAGTGAACAATTATAAAGAAAAGAAAAAGAAAGATCTGAGAGTAGGTTATACAGGTAGAGGTTGTGTCAGAGAAGAAGGTCTGATTTGCATATCAGACGGGCTCTTAATCGTAACATTCTGTAACACTCAAGTTCTCAACAAGCTCTTAAGGAAACCCTTGTAACCCAAGGGGACTGGACTAGGCACCACATCGGTGATCCGAACCAGTATAAAAACACTCTGTGTTATTTACTTACTGCAGGTTATTACTACTGTTTATCTGTTTTACTAACGTGCAGGTGAGTCGACTGACCAGAGCAGGAAGTCGACTAAAGGAAATTTTAATTCACCCCCCCCCTCTTGACTTTCAAAAGGAACTACAAGGAGCAAGAGTAAAGAATGTTAACGATTGAATTTATGAGTTTTGAATTCTGCTAATTTATTTGATTCTAGATAAATACAAGATTTTAATAAAAGTTATCATATTATATCGAAATATCTTACAATGACCATACTTAATGTCATGATAAAAAAAGTGACGTGATGATACTTGTCTATTCCCACCAAGACAAGTCAGTTTCAACCCAACGAAAATGAAAGAAATGTGGAATTATAATAAAACAAGAACAAGATAAAGAGAAAAAACTTATTCATAGAAATGTCAACATTCGCTGAGCCCACAAGATAGTGTCACGTAGGCCGAAAAGGGTTAGAAAATTATTTATAGAATAAGTTCATGGGGTAATAGGACCTTAGTATAATATAAGTGTGTCTCTGAGATTTCGGGCATAGGTTGAGGGTACTTGTGCATTTTTCCTTTAAAATTCTCAAACTTACCAAATTCTCGACTTTTAACTCAAAGTTCAAAACCAACTTTTCAAAACTCAAACATAGGAGACACGGGGTCAATCCCGGAAGGGCAAAATGATAGTTTCCACGGGAAAACAAAAAAATGACCGACCGAGTCAACACACTTAATTTTAGAAAATATTCTCTAATACTTTTGACCAACCAAATACGAAAAAGTTTAAAAATATAGTTCATAGTGGGAAAAGAAGAGAGTCTGAGGCCGATTTTGATGCCATGAAATAAATTCTTTCAACTATTATGTATTGATGCTTAATTATCGACAAGATAAAGTTACTTATATGATAAACATCCTCACCTTCAATCCTTTAAGTTATGAGCAAAATTAGTGAAAGCTTCTAGAGATGGATAAACAAAAAGTGCTTAATTATCAAATGATTCTCTTCTCTCTCTATATATAAACCATTTTCTAGTTATCATTATGTATAGATAATCCACAAATAATCAAAATAAAAACAAAAAGGAGATATTAATTTATCTGCCTTTTTAGTCCAAATATTTCCTTCAAATAAAAAAGATACATGTAAAAAGAAATCGAAAGATAAAAGTAGAAAAATAGTTTACCTTTTTTCTTTACTTCCAAGCTAATCTCTATTCCACTCAAAGCTATTAGAATCATACATATTAACAACTGAATGAAGTTTAATTGTTGCTGGCTTATATAATGAATGAATTATCCATTAGTCAACTAAACAGACAATGGATCTGCCAATAAAATAAAGGATCTTTCATTTGGTAAAAAAAATTATTTATTTATTTTGAAATTATTTTTTTAATTTTTTTATTTGAATATTAATGTAAATGTGCCACCTAATTAACAAGGAAATGTCAACAAAAACTTACAAATATATTTATGGACTGTCAGCTATCATTTCGAGTACAAAGACTAT
Source organism: Solanum sitiens (assembly GCA_016801875.1). Taxonomy (NCBI): domain Eukaryota; kingdom Viridiplantae; phylum Streptophyta; class Magnoliopsida; order Solanales; family Solanaceae; genus Solanum; species Solanum sitiens. Next base: position 661,978 of record JABWTJ010000310.1, on the reverse strand, counting down.
AGTTTTAATAATTATAATCTTAAACTAATCAATTTAAGATCTAAACTTTGATTAGACTAATTGAATGTTCACATGATCATGGACAACTCTTCCAATTTTATTTTTTACTTTTTATCTCTTTGAGCATTTTATTAGGGATGAGCTTTAACCCGCAAAATTTCAGCCAACCTCGTTTAAGTTTTTCCTTCATTTTATTAATTTAATTTGCTAACACAGATTCAATTTCATTATTTACTTTTATAAATGGAAATTTTATATTATTTTAGAAAATATAGTTCACTGCTACTCTAAACCAAAAAACAGATCAATATGGTAATAAAAGTGACTTTTTTATATTCAGTGACATCCTGTAATTAAACTATAACATTGTAGATAAAATAAAAAAGCAAATGAGAAAGAAGAGTGCTCTATCATGCCAAAAGATATAGCTGATAGTAAAAACATAACTTTATTTCTTAACTAACTCCACCAAGCAAGGGCCACTCCAGGCACTCGTGGACTTTCCATAAGCAGGATGTTGACATTTCCCAACAATTTCTAAACCAAGTTCAAAACACCTCGGCTTGTGTACCGTCTCCTGTCCTACAAGCCATCTGTAATGCCTAAATTTCCAGGCTTCACTGCAAATAAAACAATTACTAATGAGGCGAAGCAATACACAGTTAACATGAAAGAAAACACTCAAAACATTAATTTAAAACATCTCCGGAAAAAAAAAACTAGTAATCAGATGAACTGAGACTGCAAATGCATTGATACTTTGTTGCAATCTCAGAAACTTATTTGTTCTAAGGCATAAACTTCACTATAAGTCGCATCTATGTCCTGTAGACATTTAAACTTGCATAAAATTAAACAAATACTCACACATGTAGGATGCAGAATTGCACAAATGATGCCAGGTAGAAAGTGTATTTGTCTACTTGTTCAACTGAGGCCTTTCTTGTAACGTTTTTCTATTTCAGTCTATTTGAGCATTTTATTGCTATCCAACAGAAAGTGCTTATACTAATTAGTAAAAACTGAACTAGGTATGGGTGACGATGTAAGAAATTGATTACCTCTTATTCGTCATCTGAGGCAAGATACGTAGATGATATATGGACATGAAGTCTGTCCTCTCCTGCGAAATCTACTATCTGTTTCTTAATCTTAATGGCTGAATCTGCAAGCTCACGCTTAATATAAGTTAAATGAATGGACTTTAAAGTGTCTATATCCCCAAATCCAGAAGGGATCTCCGTAAGCATGAAACAGTTCTCTAGTATTAATTCCTCAAGCTTGGGAAAAGTTACCCTATCAACTTCCCATTCTGATAATTTGGCAAATGACAAACTCAAAGTCTTAAGACTTTGATAGTTGTCCTCACTTGCATCCCACTTATCCTCCATGAAATCAGAGTGGATAACCGCCAGAATTTCAAGCTGAGGCAATGCCGCGATTGCTGACAACAAAGCAGGTGTGATGGTAAAAGAATGCAACCGCAACTCTTTCAAGCTGGTAGCGAAGTGATATTCAATAATGGGATAATAATTCCATTTGTTGTTGTATATTGCAATGAGCGATTGAAGTTTATTAAGGACATCAAACTTGGGAAACCAATCACCGTGTGTAGGAGGACAATTGGGTACCATGATGGTGCAATGAAGGTGCTGAAGATTTGGGAACTTCTCCAGAGCATCATTCGTGCCTTGAGAATATGAGATATCAACATGGGATAAAGTTGTCAGCTTTGAATTCTCACCTTCCAATATTCTACTTTGGATATTGTCCGCATCCTCTTCCTCTTCAACAAAGAAAGAACCCATATTGATTTCCAGATGTTTCAGCTTTGACAGTTTGAATATTCTGGGCACTAATACCATGGTGGAATCCGTATTGATCAGCAAAGTTTCCAGATTCTGGAGGTTCAACCACGACAGTGGAATAGCTTTTACATCTTGAGTCTGAATCCTTAAGAACCTCAAATGAAATAGGGACCCTATTTCTTCCATTAAAGAATCTCCCAGAATAATGTCATCCAGTTGCAACACTCTAACAAGTCTCATGTGTCTTGTGTGACAGATATACCTCCAGTTATCAAGCGAACTGCTCACTGTCAAAGATATGAGATGCTTACTAACAGCTGAACACTTGTTAGAGTTGAGCCAAACACATTTTTTGTCGTCAGTATGAATGGTTAGTCGACGGTGTAAGAAATCAGAAGCATGAAATGGATCACCTGAATTGATTAACTTGAAAAACTTTTCCTTCTTCGCTTTTACTGAACAAAAATCGTGCACAACATCATGCACATAGCAAACCTTGATCCTAGCAGACATCCACCAAAGACTCTCGGACTGACTATGATCCACCATTATCAGGCTACTGGAAATTAAAGCATCCAAGTAACTTTGAGTTTTATCTCTGACAAGAATGGAATTAATGACATGTTGTGCCTCATATGCCACATCCAAAGCACGCAACCAACAATCTTTAACTACTCCACTAGTACTCTCATCCAATGTTTGCCTGAAAGATGATGTTAGGAATTCAAGGCTTTGTTTCACCATCTCAATTTCTTTTTTCATCAGAAAAACTTAATAAGCATTGGAAATGAGCAAATCATTTAAATGTCGGAGTAGAAGATTCATGAAGAGGAAACCATCATCCATAGAAAAGCGAAGTTGGGATAGCTCTGGGGCTTTCAAAAAAATCTGTCTGATATCTCCCTTCATTTGTTCAATTTCTTGCAAAAAGTCTGGAGCTGAAAAGTCCGCTTCATTGATATTATTCTCAGAGCTCTCCTCCAACAGAATAGATATTTTCCTTGTAAGTATTCTGACACGTGCCAACATATCGTTCAATTTGCCACGATGGATAAAGCGCTTTGGTATATCAGTGAGAAAGATCAATAGGAACTCCATCATGACATTAATGCTTTGAGTTGCAGAGTAATTGACGGCTACCATGTGTCCTTGGAGATGAATGAGATAGTTTTGAAGAATCCTTGGAAATGCTTTTAGGATTTGCTTGACAAACCGTTTTAGTTGATGTGTTGACATTGATTCTTCTTTGATGAGGTTAGAAGTAGAAATGTAAAAAACCTCCAGCTCGAGAGGGATTATGTCGATGAATAGAGAAGTGATCTTGGAAGAGCATTCAGAGAAGGCATGCACATTATTAAAGTCTTTATACTTTCCTGTCCAAAGATCAAAACAGAATTGTGTTACTCTATCAACTGTCACTTGATACCGAGTATAGAGAAATTCTGTTGTAGTTGTTTTGTTGCATTCCAACTGATAGAAATCTCTGAGATGTCTGCATACTTGTCGAAGAATCTTGTATTCACTCATGAGGGGTAGAAGCAAACCAGAACAATACTTTGGTAGATCATGGAGGTTTCTGATGAGGTATTCAAACTTCTTCATCTCTATCACCGTGGCTACATAATCATTCTTCAAACTCAAATAAGTTCTTATCTCTTTTAGCAGCAGAGGGGCAACACATTCCATGTTGTATTTCTCTAGGATTAAATCATCTTTACAGAAAAGGGACTCAGTAAGTAGATCGAATTTGTTTATATGAATATACATCCTGTGATAAAAGTCATCCAAATTCGTCAAATTCCCAAACAAGACAAATGTTCTAAGTAATCTTAGATCCATTCTTAGCTTTTCAATCACATCCAATTTTGAAGCAATTGTTAGAATATGAATAGGTTTATACAATCCTATTAGAATAGGAATAGTTTATACAATACTATTAAAATAGAAATAGATTTATATAATCCTATTAGAATAGGAATAAGACTACTAAATAGTATCCTATTTGGTAAAGGATTGTATTCTATGGTCTATAAATAGGGTCTCATGTAATAATGTAGATACAACAACAATTCAATATTATTTTTCCCTATATTTCTCACATGGTATCAGAGCCTCTACGATCTTGGTAAACAATCAAAGAGCTTTCGTTGTCGGCGGGCGGCTATTACTCATATATGTCGCCCGTCCGGCCAATGATTATGTTAGCAAAAGTTGGGTCACCGTGTATCTTTCTAGTGACTATTTTCCTATATTTAATTTTGTAGCACCGTCCCATCATTCCGGTGACTACTTTTTCATATTTAATTTTGTAGCACCGTCCCATCTTTCCGGTGACTACCTTTTTTTTTTTTGCATATCTGATTTGCGTAGCACCGTGCATCTCCCGGACTACTTTTCATATTGAATTTGTGTAGTACTGTGGATTTTTTTTTCGAACTATTTTCTCATATCTGAGTTGCATAACATCATGTGTCTTTTCAGTAACTTAGATTTGATTTGCATAGTTCCATTTGTCTTTTCCGGTGACTCCTCAAATCTGATTTGCGTAGGGTTGTGCCATCATTCCAATCCTACCTATATAATTTCTCTTTTTCATTAGGGTCGTGCCATCATTCCGACCCTACCCATATTATTTCTCTTTTTTTGTCAATGGGGTCGTTCCAACTATCCTATATAATTTCTATTTTCTAGTTGGGTCGTGACATCATTCCGACCCTACCTATATAATTTTATTTATTAGATTGTGACCATTTTTAGCCATCAATCTAATACTACGGCATATGAGCATGTTCCAATAATTATTTTGGTGACTTTCTTATTTAATATTAACTCATCTATTGATGCAACATGATCCATATACTTTATATTAGATTTGAGCACTTCGTTGCTCAGGGGGAGTTTAGTAGCCTTGTATGTCGATTGTGTTGTGTCATCGATTGTGCAGATCACTCTATGGTCTAGAACAATTTTTTCTCAAGCTTGGGTTGGGAAGTTCAACACCAATATTATGAATCAAATTCAGTATTTCATGCGAAGATTAAGCACATTGAGATTTACTGGCATTATGCATCAAATCCATCAAATCCAGTATTTAATGAGAAGACAAGCACATTAAGATTGACCGTCAATTTTGTTAAGTTTGCAAATATCTCACCAAGCCCCTCATCGGTCCCCGTGTTAATTACATTTGTAACAAGCTAGGTGCATGAATTGTACGCACTAGCTTGAGGGGGAGTGTTAGAATATGAATAGGTTTATACAATCCTGTTAGAATAGGAATAGTTTATACAATACTATTAAAATAGGAATAGATTTATATAATCCTATTAGAATAGGAATAGGACTACTAAATAGTATCCTATTTGGTAAAGGATTGTATTCTATGGTCTATAAATAGGGTCTCATGTAATAATGTAGATACAACAACAATTCAATATTAGTTTTCCCTATATTTCTCACAGCAATGAATTCTTCTTCTTTGTTCATTATTTGCTTCAAGCCATTCAAGAAATCATCAATATGATCACTAATTCTTGTTTTTTGTTCCTCAAATTGTAGCTGCTAAATCAAAAACATATTCATCAGAAATTTTTTGGCTCTAACACTTAAAACTAACAGTATTGGTAGACAATAGACATACCAATGATTTCCCTCCTTTTTCCATTTAATCTCTAACCAGCCTTCAATAATTTGATTTTTCAAACTAATCACATGCACATTTAATAAGGATAAAAAATTAGAAACACAAGTAAAAGTAACAACAAGAAGAAAGAGTTAAAAGAATGTCATCTGTTAAATTTATGGCATAGTACATAAATATGCCTTTTTAACTTGGTTTCAAATCACATTTATGTCTTTCAACTTTGGTGTGCACAAGTAGGCACTTAAACTTGTATAAAGTTGAACAAATAGATACACATGTCCTATATGTCATTTTTTATCCTACGTGATGTCCAACGTGTATCGTGCCACGTAGGACTCATTTTATATGTCATCCCTTTTTAAAAAAAAGCTGAACCACAATATATTTCACAAATTTATGCATAAATTACCAACTTTTGCCCTTAATAGATTAATTAATTAATCTTTAAAATGTATTTACTTTGACTAACCTAGAAAATCTAGAAATAACTAGTTTCATTCATAGAGTACTTCATTCATTAATTAACTATTTTCTCTATTTACAACTTATTCTATAAAATCTGATTTGAAATAAAATATCAACAAACAAATTAAAATATGAACCAAATTTTTTTTAAAAAAAACAAACCAATATTTGTATTCGAATCTTCTTCAAAATGTGCCTAGGTGATTAAATCAAAAAACAACTGATTTGTCGAACTAGAATTACAATTCATTTGTCGTCTAATTTCATTATCAATACCATCAGATTCAGCAGGAAAATTAATTGGAATTTGAATATTTTGTAACGTTGTCATGTTGCTTTAAAAATTTATACATAAAAATATATATGTATATAAAAAAAAACATTTTACACAAAATATATAGGAAAATTAAGGTGAGAAAAACTTGATTTTTTAAAAATTTTGGATCACCTGGTGAAAAAATTTGGCTGCAAAAAATAAACTCTAAAATTTAATTAAATAGTGATCCAAATACATTTATACTTTTGAAATCTAACATGTTCATCGAAATTGTCTTAAGCAAACATTAAATAAAGGCAAAGGATAAAATATTTCGAAAGTGTAAATGAAAAAAATGATAGATAATATGAGATGGAGGGAGTATGATAGATAAAGCGATTTGATATATCATGACATTAATACTTTGAGTTTGAGAGTGATTGACAAGTACCATGCGTCGTTTGAGATGAATGAGATAATTTGAAGATGCTTACAAATCCTTGATGAGCTTAGAAGTAGAAATGTATAGAAATGTGGGTCTCCTTTGCCTTTTCTGAATAGGGGGTATTTCATTAGAGAAATAATAATTGGAGTAAATTTTAGAGGAATGGATCAAAATAGTTTTTTTTTCTGGGTTAAGACTCAAAGTGATTCTTGAGTTTAAATATGGAGTATTAATAGTCCCTCATGTTTGAAATATTGGTGCACTTTTGGTCCTCCTCCAAAATTTTCCTATTTTTAGTAGAAATAACAACTCCATATGAAAGAATGTGAGAAGAAAAATACTTCGTTTTGTTTAGTAGAAATCATATTGTAGGTAAAGTCGAGAGGTTATCATGATAATTTCATGTGCAATAGTATAATTTTTACTTTTCCTGCAAAGTCATATGTTAAGATGTTTTTTTAGTTTAGCTGCAATAATATTTCTAGTGAACAGAACAAGGTGTTTTTCTTATCACCTTCTCTCAGATAGAGTTATTATTTCTATTATATATATAGAAAGACGATTGAACATAGACGACTGAACATTCTTTATATAAATTTTTGGACAAAATTAATGCTAAAAAATAGGCAAAATTTACGGGAAGATCAAAAGTCCATCAATATTGTAAACATGAAACATGAGGAACTATTAATGCTCCATGTGAAAACTCAAGGATCACTTTAATCCTTAGCCCAAAGATGAGGGACTATTTTGAGTCTTTCCTCTAAATTTTATAAGAAACTTTTAAAGTACCCGTTTATGAAAAGTTGTTTTTAGGATTAACAAAATAGCACTCTTTGACATCGATGATATAAATTAAATGTGTCAAAAATGAGTTCAAACATAATTAATTCATCCAACCTGTTTATAAGAGTTCAAAATAATTTAAATTGGACTCATTCCATTCATCTATTTTAAAATACTCATCATCAATGAAGCTTAATTAAATATTTCCTCTATTTTTATTTAGTTGTCTACTTTAGAAGTGACACACATATTAAGACACCAGTGATTATCATATATTAATTATGATTTTATCCTTATAGTACAACTCCCAAGTATAATAAATGTATTTTCTGATTCAAAAAACATACACTACAATTTAGTAGTATTAGAAATTTTCTAATACTAAATAAGAGCATATTAGGAAAAATATTATTGTCTTTTTTTGATTAAAATGGACAAGTAAGTAGAGACAGCTATAAAAAAGGGAAACTTTCACATATAGCCACTTAAAAATAATTAATTACTCTCTATAGCTATAGTTTGATAATTACAATTTGTAGCTACATGTTATATGGAGGAGAGAGGCGAGCGAGACTGGGAGAGAGAGGAGAGAGGCGAGAGAGAGGGGGAAAAGAGTGGAGAAAGGTGAATTGTATATGTATATTGGTTAGATAATTGTATATTATACATATATATTTGTATATATGGCAAGAGAGATTGGGAGAGGGAGGAGAGAGGCGAGCGAGACAGGGAGAGAGTGGAGAGAGGTGAGCGAGATCGAGAGAGGCGAGAGAGAGAGGGCAGAGAGTGGGAGAGAGGTGAGTTGGAAATGTATATAATTGTATATAATTGTATATAACTGTATATTATACATATACATTTGTATAAATGGCAAGCGAGATTGGGAGAGGGAGGAGAGAGGCAAGCGACATTGAGAGAGGGAGGAGAGAGGCAAGCGAGAGAGGGTAGAGAGTGGGAGAGAGGTGAATTGTATATGTATATAGGTTTAAAAATTGTATATTATACATATGTATTTGTATATTTTGGTGAATTATACATATACAAACATGACTAATTATACAAACTCGAAGTCAGCCCACGTAATTAATGTATAATGTTAGTCGCGAGTGGTAATTATAGCAAACTATAGCTATGATGAGTAATTAAATAGTATAAATTTGCTTAACCGCGTAATTTTCCCTATAAAAAAATATGAATAAGTAAATAGAAACAAATAACATTAATATTTGATGAGCCCGATTTGATAAGAAAGGAGGGACCCACAAATTGCTTCACACGCTAAGCCGACAACCTCGAGTATTCTGTCGGCTTCTCAAATCCCTAAAACATAAAATCTCCCATTATGCTCACTTCTCCCCCGGTTTGATTTTCTTAAATTTTGATTATTTTGAATTTATATAATATAAAATTTCATATGTTAGTAATTTTTAATTTTTAGTTGACGTATACTATGTATATTAAAGTTTAAATAGAATGTGTATTACTTTGACACCCACTATTCTGAATGTGTATCACTTTAAGACCCACTAATAGACCTCATTTTCAAATTATGATTGGAAAATAAAAAAGTAAAATGTGTATCACTTAAGACCCACTATATATAGACCTCATTTTCAAATTATGATTGGAATATAAAAAAGTAAACTATAATTAACAATTCCATAAATTTAGCATATAGCCCTCAAAAAAAGGAAATAAATCAAATATTAAAATATTTATTAAAAAAATCAAAAATTAAATATTCTGTCATATTTGTAATTCAAAATTTAGTTTTGTAGATACAAAAAAAAAAAATATACCTATATTATTAATTAAAATCTTAAATAGTATATTCTTGTAATTTTTCCCAAATTTAATATCAATTTCTTCGGTAGACGATTGATTATTTTGGCTATCATATTTTATGAAGACTAATAGAATTGAGGTCTCGTTTTATAATTTTTAAATAATAACTCACCATAAGAAAAACTATATAAAATTAGATAGTTGGTCGTTGGATGCAGTTCACACTTCAACTAATCACATGCACATTTACATACAAAAATTAGAAATAAATACAATCTAGTTGTCACGTGTACACGCCATTGAATACATAACTGCGGAATTAAGAAATAAATACAAGTCTCAATCTTTGTTCTCAAAAAGCACAAGAGGGCCCCTGATGACAAGCAATTACCTCTTTCAGTCCTTGACAAGCCTCGAGATCAAAGAAGGAGAAAGAGATTACACGGGTTGGGGCTCGGAATAACCTGTACAAGTGTAGAAGTAAGGGGTGAGTACCAACAACATCTTACCCAGCAAACAACATACTAAACAAAGCAACTAGCTAGAAAACGAACACCCCCGACTCTCCAACCGAACCTCCTCAAACTACAATCTGCATAGAAATCAGCCCAACCTAGTAATTCTACAATATATGGCTCGCAAAGCCCAATATTCACAATTCAACAGTCAAACAAATCACACAAGTCAATCCCAAAATCAAGTACTTCATTCACACACAACAAGCATATCAATCTCAAGTATCAAGTAAGTCATGCATAAGCATCCAATGCATCAAGTCACATAGTCAATCTCTCGCCGTAACCATCCCATCGGTCCCATCGACTTTATATCAAATCACTAGCCGGAACCATTTCCCATTGGCTTTATATTTTTCTAAATCATTTTTTTTGACGGGACTGTGGTATGACATTATACCAGGTTTAGCCTATATTTGTGTATAATCATGCACCTTTTATATACTAGTATTCTACAAGATTGACACATTATGTATAGTACTATAATTTTGTATGATATCGCATATTAATTTTAAGTTACATGGTAGTATAATTTTTGTTGTAGTAGGTTGGACTAATAAAATGGTTATAATAGGTTTGGCTTAAAAAAACAATGCCAACTCAAGTAAGGTGGACAAAAATATCATCTAGTAAACTGCTAATGATCTTTGAAAGGACCATAAAACTATTTTAACAATGAAAAAACAAAGAGTTAATGGATATTATCCCCACATCAACTATAACATTGTAGACAAAATAAACAAGCAAATGAGAAACAAGAGTGTTCTATCATGCCAAAAGATATAGCTGATAGCAAAAACGTAACTTTATTTCTTAACTAACTCCATCAAGCAAGGGCCACTCCAGGCACTCGTGGACTTTCCATAAGCAGGATGTTGACATTTCCCAACAATCTCTAAATTACCAAGTTCAAATCACCTCGCCTTGTGTACGGTCTCCCTGTCCTGCAAGCCATCTGTAATGCCTAAATTTTCAAGGCTTAACTGCAAATAAAACAAATTACTAGTCAGATGAATTGAGACTGCAAATGCATTGATACTCTCTTGCAACCTCATAAACTTATTTTTTCTAATGCATAAACTTGACTATAGGTCACATCTATGTCCTGTAGACACTTAAACTTGTATAAAATTGAACAAATACACACAGAAAGTGCTTATACTAATTAGTAAAAGTTGAACTAGGTATGGGTGACGATGTAAGAAATTGATTTAAATTAAATGAAGTATATATGTAGGGTGAAGATGTAAGAAGTGAATTATCTCTGTTTGATCCTCTTCTTATTCATACACGCCTGATATATGGACATGAAGTCTGTCCTCTCCTGTGAAATCTATTACGTCTTTCTTTATCTTCATGGCTGAATCTCCAAGCTCACGCTTACTTTTAACCACGCGAATGGTCTTTAAAGTGTCTATATCCCCAAATCCAGAAGGGATCTCCGTAAGCTCCTTACAACGTGCTAGTATCAATTCCTCCAGGTTGGGAAAAGTATCCCCATCGACTTGCCATTTTGATAATTTGAACTCTTGCAAACTCAAAGTCTTAAGACTTTGATAGATGTCCTCACTTGCATCCCACTTATCCTCCATGCAATCAGAGTACGTGATCCCCAGAATTTCAAGCTGAGGCAATTCCGCGATTGCTGACAATAAAGCAGCTCTCACAGGAAAAGAATGCAACCGCAACTCTTTCAAGCTGCTAGGGAAATGATATTTAATGGGATAACCATAATAATCCCATGGGTTGAGGTATTCTACATGCAGTGATTGAAGTTTATTAAGGACATCAAACTTGGGAAACCAATTGCCGTGTGTAGCAAGATCCTTTGGTTCCAGGATGGTGCAATCAAGGTGCTCAAGATTTGGGAACTTTGCCAGAGCATCATTCATGCCTTCAAAATATAAGATATCAACATGGGATAAATTTGTCAGCTTTGAATTCTCAGCTTCCGATAATATACTTGGGTCCGCGTCCTTATCAAAGAAATAACTCTGGTCAATGCTCACATGTTTCAGCTTTGACAGTTTGAATAATCTTGGCAGTAAAACAATGGAATAACGTCGCCCAGTGATCAGCAGAGTTTCCAGATTTTGGAGGTTCAACCACGACACTGGGATATCTGTTGCTTCATGAGTCTGAATCTTTAAGAACCTCAAATGAAATAGGAATCCTATTTCTTCCAGTGAGTGATCTAGCAGAATAATGTCATCCAGTTGCAACACTCTAAGAAGCCTCAAGTGTCTTGTGAGACAGATATCCCTGGAGTCATCGGGATAACCGATCACTTTCAAAGATATGAGATGCTTACTACTACTAGCTGAGCACTTATTAGAATTGAACAAATTAAAACACTTTCTTTTTTGGAGTTGGCCCCTTTCAGTATGAATGGTTAGACGATGGTGTAGGAAATCCGAAGCATGAAATGAATCACCTGAATTGATTAACTTGATAAACTTTTCCTTCTTCGCTTTTACTGAACAAAAATCGTGCACAACATCATGCACATAGCAAACCTTGATCCTAGCAGACATCCACCAAAGACTCTCGGACTGGCTATGATCCACCATTATCAGGCTACTGGAAATTAAAGCATCCAAGTAACTTTGAGTTACTTCCTCTAAACTACTCTTGGACCGTATGTCATGATCCACCAACCCTTCGGCCACCCACAACTGCATCAACGTAGACACTGGAGTTTGTTCGCTCTTTCGAGATCTTGCAAAGTAAAGCAACAACGGCTTCAGGTGGTATGGTAAATGGTCATAACTTAATTGCATAACCAAATTGATGTTGGTAGAAACAATGGAATCCAAATTATGTTGAATCTTAAGCCACAAATCCTTTTCCATTTCCTTTTCCTTTCCTTCCCTTCCTTTGACAATTACTCCAGCAATCAAAACAAGAGCCAAAGGAAGCCCTTTACATTTCTCAACTATTTGGTGTCCAATATCCGACAGTTCAGCAGGGCAGCTTGCTTCATCTCCAAATACCCTTTTTTCGAATAACTCCCAACTTTTTTCAAATGTTAAAACTTGGAGGTCCACAGGATCACTACGGCATTTAACTTTCAAACCTACCTCACTACTTCGGCTAGTTAAAATAACTCTATTTCCTCTCTCAACTTTTGGAAAACATGCTATTAACATCTCCCCTGTTTCAATATCCCACACATCATCCAAGAAGATGAGGTACCTTTTATCGAGTAGTGCTACTCGTAGCTTCTCAGCAAGGTCATCCTTCTTTTTTTTTACTTTCAAGCCAGTAACTTGCTGAAGAATCTCCCCCAACACCTTTGTCTTGTTATACTTTTGGGAAACAGTGCATTTAGCACGAACATTGAAATGATTAGCAACTAATGTATTGTTATACACTTTATTGGCAAGAGTAGTTTTACCAAGTCCTGGCATTCCAACAATGGAAATGACATCAAGCTCGGAGTCTTGTTTATCAAGGAGCTGGCCAATGATCCAGGCTTCTTCTTCTTCATGACCAACAAAAGATGATGAGTTTGACTCAATTGGCTCGTTGGAAGACTTTGCATCAAGGGGTTCATCCTCATTCTTATCCTCCAGCTGTAAGCTGGTGACTTGTGCCACAGTAAGCTTGATCTTATCAGTGACATTCGGAAGTGAGAAGATTAAGTGCGAGAGAGCTTTATCTCTGACAAGAATGGAATTAATGACATGCTCTGCCTCATATACAACATCTAAAGCATGTAACCAACAATCTTTAACTGCTCCACTAGTACTCTCATCCAACGTTTGCCTGACTTTCCCAAAAGATGATGTTAGGAATTCAAGGCTTTGTTTCACCATCCCAATTTCTTTCTTTATCAGAGAAACTGAATAAGCATTAGAAATGAGCAAATCATTTAAATGTCGGAGTAAAAGATTCATGAAGAAGAAACCATCATCCATAGGAAAACGAAGTTGAGATGACTCCGGGGCTTTTAAAAAAATCTGTCTGATATCTCCCTTCATTTGTTCAATTTCTTGCAAAAAGTCTGGAGCTGAAAAGTCCAATTCATTGATATTATTCTCAGAGATCTCCTCCAACAGCTTGATCACCAGAATAGATATTTTACTTGTAACTTCTCCAACATGTGCCAACATATCGTTGAATTTGTCACGATGGATAAAGTGCTTTGGTATATCAGTGAGAAAGATCAATAGGAACTCCATCATGACATTAGTGCCTTGAGTTGGAGCATAATTGATGGGTACTGCAACTGCCATGCGTCGTTGGAGAAGAATGAGATAATTTTGAAGAATCTTTGGAGATGCTTTTAGGATTTGCTTGACAAACCGTTTTAGTTGATGAGTTGAGCTTGATTCTTTGATGAGCTTAGAAGTAGAAATGTGTAGAACCTCCAGCTCGAGAGGGATTATGTCGATGAGTAGAGAAGTGATCCTGGAAGAGCAATTAGATCGGGCATACTCATTGTCATACTTTATATACTCTCCAGTCCAAAGATAAAAACAGAATTGTGTTACTCTATCAACTGTCATTTGGTACCGAGCATAGAGAAATTCTGTTGTTGTAATTTTGTTGCATTCCAACTCATAGAAATCTCTGAGATGTGTGCATACTTGTCGAAGAATCTTGTATTCACTCATGAGGGGTGGAAGCAAATCAAAACAATACTTTGGTAGATCCTGAAGGTTTCTGATGAGGCTGTCCCAATAGTCAAACATATTTTCCTCAGTCGTGATGATGGCTTCATTCTTCAATCTCAAATAACTTTTGAGTTCTTCGACCAGGCAGGGGCGGCTCAATATAATCGGAGGCCTAAAGCAAAATTTTAATCAGAAGCCTAAAATTTAAATAAATTTTATCTGTATTTTATTTATTTTTCTAAATTTTTAGATGTAAATTATTCCTTAATATCTTTTTTATAAATGATTTTTTCAAGTACATATTTTAATTATTATTTTTAAGCAAAACTTTATCGATTCAACATTGAAAAACATCATTTTATTGAGACAATTATTATATGAATCAATAATATAGTTATACAAGTAATAAGTTGATAAATATTAAATAAAGATAAGAGTTAGAATCATAGAATCTGATTCAAGAAGTTGATAACTTGGTATATCCTACTTTAGTATTAAAAGTTATGAAGAAATAAAAAAATATTTGTAATTTACTTTGTTCAACACCTTTCGGCTATTGATTCATATTTTTGACAGAATATTACTCTAACTATCAAAGATTTAAAGATATAAAAAGCAGAAAAGTTATAAAAGATAAATAATGTGAGTGATAGCGAAGAATATATATATATATATATAATTATTATTTTTCATCAGAAAATTAACTATAATTTAGTTTTATTTTTAGAAATTTGAGGCCCCCAAAAATTAGGGGCCTAAGGCAATGGCCTAGAAACTCATAGGCAAGAGCCGGCCTTGCGACCAGGTAAGGCACAACACTATCCATGTTGTATTTGGCTACGATAAATTTATCTCGATAGAAAAGTGAGAAATTAAGGTCATCGAACTTGTCTATTTTATCATACATCCTGTCATAAAAGTGATCCAAACTGGAATTCCCAAACAGGAGAAATGTTCTTAGGAATCTCAATTCCATTCTTAGCATTTCAATGTCATCCCATTTTGAAGCAATTAAGTCATTCTTTACTATCTTCAACCCATTCAAGAATTCATCAATAAAGCCCCTGATTCTTCTTCTTTCTTCCTCAAATGTCAGCTGCTAAATTCAAAACAAACAAACATCACTTAGATTTTTTTTATTTTTTTTGAAATGTGTATGTCTCTCTACTTTTAGAGTTCTGTCACAATTTTCGTGTATATAGAATCCATATAAAATATGTATATCTTGCTCATGACTAGGAGTGGCAAACGAGCGAGTCGAGTCGAATATGAGTCATCAAAAAAATGAGTTAAATAAAAATGGGTAAGTTACCCTACTCGACTTATATTTTAAATGGGTAAAATGGGTATAGCCAATGGATAATATGGGTAACCATATTCCCCATATTATATTAGAGATCTAGTTAAAAGCTATAAAAACAAAACAAAAAAAAAATTATCACTTAACTCCACCCCCACCCACCTCCAAAAAAAATTTAAAAAATTATATTATATATAATATAATTATAAGTGAAAAGCTTCAAAGTAAAATGTTGAATTACCATTATATAAAGTTAATAACTTTGATGGTCACTCAACTATCAATTGTTTTCACAGAAAGTCACTTAATTTTATTTTCAACTCAAAAGTCACTCAACTATAGTTTTTTTGCACAGAAAGTCACTCAACTTTCATTTTTAACTCAAAAATCACTCAACTATGACTTATTTGCACAAAAAGTCACTCAACCTATTTAATTGTTTTTTTCATTAGAATTTAGTGACATAGAATTTTAATTATTAACCAAAATTTTAGGAACCGAATATATACCCATTTAATGACTCGCTCCATTTAACCCGCCCCGCTAAAAATATAGTATATAACATTTTATTTTACCATTAATTTCCTAAATCATTCTCCCTTGTCTTCAACATTCTTTTAGCGAACTAATGGTAAAATAAAATGTACAATGTTCAATGGGGAATGATTTAGAGAATTAATGGTACAATAAAATGTTTAATATTATATTTTTAGCGGGTTGGATTAAATGGTGGGTCATTAAATGATTTAAATAGATATATATTTGATTCTTAAAATTTTGGTTAATAATTAAAATTTCTAATCACTAAATTTTAATGAAAAAACAATTAAATAGGTTGAGTGACTTTCTGTGAAAAGAAGTCATAGTTGAGTGACTTTTGAGTTGAAAATGAAAGTTGAGTGACTTTCTGTGCAAAGAAGTTATAGTTAAGTGACTTTTGAGTTGAAAATAAAAGTTGGGTGACTTTCTGTGAAAACAAGTGATAGTTGAGTGACTCATTCAACTATGGTTTAATAAGTTAATTTAATAAACTAATTAATTAATTACCAAAACGCCCCTCCTAAGTTGACTAAACATAGGAGAATGTTGACTTGACCCAAAATCTGGAAATTGGTGTTGACTATGGCTTCGGTCAATATTTTGACTTTATATTAATTAATTAAATCCTCAATTTAATTAATTTAGGGACCTAGGGTAAGTACTAAAGTACCCCTAAGTCATTGGAACCATAATCAATCCTTTAGGACCATCATAGATTAAGTACTAGGATGTTTCTTGAATTATACTAGGTTAGTGTAAGGATTTCGTTTTGACCATTTAAACTAATTAATTACAAAAGTAGCTAACTAACCTAGGACTAACCGAAATGTACCCACTAGTGCACCCGACAACCTAGAACTAAACCGGGTGACACTAACCTAGTACTAGTTAAAGGGACAACCTAGTACCTAACCTAGGATGGTCCAAAGGATTGGTTATGGTCCTAAGGACTTAAGGGTACTTTAGTAACTACCTTAGGTACTTTAGTAATTAATTAGTTTAAATGGTCAAAACGAAATCCTTACACTAACCTAGTATGATTCAAGAAACATCCTGGTACTTAAACTAGGATAGTCCTAAAGGGTTGATTTTGGTTCCAATGACTTAGGGGTACTTTAGTACTTACCCTAGGTCCCTAAATTAATTAAATTAAGGATATAATTAATTAATATAAAGTCAAAATATTGACCGAAACCATAGTCAACACCAAATTCCAGATTTTGGGTCAAGTCAACATTCTCCTATGTTTAGTCAACTTAGGAGGGGCGTTTTTGTAATTAACTAATTAATTTATTTAATTAACTTATTAAACCTTAGTTGAATGAGTCAAGATCAGTTCCTAAGACTTAGACTCACGTTCAAACACTAAGAGTTTCACAACGCAAATCAGAAAACAACGAACGAAAGAAAAAGGCAGAAAGTTTATCGATTTCTCTAGGACGATTTTAAGGTTCCTCCAAGGTTTCGTGCAAGGTGGTATTCTTAAATTAAGTTCTACTTAAGGTATGAGTTTCTCTCCTGGAATTATTTCTCCAAGAGTATTTTCCTTCGAACGATTCACAAGATCTTGAAAACTAGGGTTGTTTCCGTCGTTCTCGTCGAACTTCCCTTCCCTAGTATCCTTTTACGATTCAATGTTGAATAGATTAGAGATCATGTTGTTGGTATGTGGTGCTAGCTGATCTTAACGTGTATTGTTCTTGAATGATGAATGGCAAATGAACCTATGAACTTAAAATCGTATGAAGCTAATGTTTACAACGTGAATTAAGAACCGATGATATGTTAGTTACGTTCGTAAATGTCAAGTGTTGATGTGTGTGTGTCCGAATGTTGACTTGCTATTTTGTAATGTTATGAAGATGCTAAAGTCATCAAATGTTAATATGATGCTGTCCAATATGTCTTAAAAACGTTACCCTAAAGTCATGAACTAAGATTGGTTAAGAGAATGATACTATGTTAAGATGTGTCCAAAAATGTTATGTATGAAGATGATTACGGTCTGTTGTGCATACCTACTGTTAATGTGACTTGTTGATGATGTTGTGTTTGTTAAATGATCATATTATGCTGTCCAAGATGTTTAAAAATGTTATGCTTAAAGTTATGTTCTAAGGTTGGCTAAAAAGATCTCTATGAAACCATAATTTGAGTGAATGTTTGGCTTATGCCAATAAAATGGCTAACAAAAATATTGTCTAATAAGGATGCATGCAAATGGCTATAATATTATGTTAAATAATTAAAAGATTGGCTAATGAATAATATACATATCCAACCAAGCATAAAAGAATGGGATATGTAATCTATACTCAATTGTTTATGCCAATACTAATCTTATGCCAATCTTATATAGCCAAAAGATTGAAATGATAACTCAAGCACTTCTAAGCTAATTCAATGAATCCATACCCAAGGGCATGCCATTCATTGGGACAACTCCCAACATGCTCTAAAAGAATGAACTATGAACATATGTAACTCATTAAATGAAGCTACTACACTAAATTAAGTAAGTAAGTAACGTGAGTAATTAATAACATAACTAAAGGGGTCTAAATTAAGTAAGTGACCAGAATGGGGTGTTAAAGGAAGTGAGACAAGTCTCACTTACACCTAAGCTACTATGTTAAAAGAATACTCATGAATGAAGGTGTTAGAATGTGTGAGACCAGTCTCATTAACACCAAAGAATGATATGTAAGGACAATTCACATTTCATCAATGTAAAGTAAGGATGACAAGTCATCAAAAGAGTAAGTAAATCTCAATCTAGAAGCAAGCTTCCATAATGCTTGAGTCAACTCTAAAAGATAAATAAGATAATAAAAGTGAGCACAACACCGATAGACTAGTTATGAGCATGTGCTTGCACGTGTAAGTCTCATGAGACGAGGCTACCAGCGAGGTGGATAAGTAGTCTCCTTAAGTCCCTAGTCTTCGAACTATGTCTAGCCAACATAGGAACTAGCCAGTGGTTTCCACCTAAGAGAGCTAGGTATGTTTCGATTTCACCTTGGCCAGTGAAATCACCTCTTTTTGGTGTGGGGTAGATACTGGATTTCATGTCTAGCTCACATGATCTATGTCGGTTAATGCTCACAGCATGTTGTTGGTTCACTATAGCCGTGAGCCACTCCTTTTCGGTGTGGAGTGAACACTTGAGATGGATTCGCCTTAGCCGGGAATTACCCCTTTTTGGTGTGGGGGAGACACTGGATTTCATGAGTAGATCACATGATTTAGATTCATTTTGATTGGTGAATAACCTCTTTTCGGTGTGGGAAAGACACTGGATTTCATGTTAGCTCGCATGATCTTATTCCTAAAGATGTCTCTATGAAAGTAAGAAAGGATGATGATGGAACGTATGTTCAAAGTGAGCTATGAAGGAGAGCTTAAGAATGTCAATTGTCAATATCACACTTATGAAGTTTCAGCAAATAATGGGCAAAGCCAAATGAGATTGGCTTATAATGACTTCTTTTATGATGCCAATAAAGGGGAGTAGAAACATAATAGTAACTCAAAACTTCATAACTTCCCTAACATGAGAATGATGAAATAGGTGGCATAGCCAATAGAGACTGGCTTATGAAGTATTAATGAATACTTGATGTAATGAATGACTTGTTATAAGAATAGTTAAATCATGTCCAAAGTAGTTTACAATAAGTAAAGGGCATAGCTAATAATGAATCTTCATGTTATGAAAATAATCATAGCCAATAATGAATTCAAATATTATCCAAAATGATCAACTAATGTATTTAGCCAATAAAGATTGGCTTATAAAGACTTCATGCCCAAAGTAAGCAAGATCATAAGTTTTAATAATATGCCCCAAATAACTACGCACATTATGCAATCAACTAAAGAACGAGTATAGTCAATAATTATTGACTTACAAATATATCCATGCCACAAATTGTAGTTAAATCATTTCCTTAATCTCTTGAATTACTTACTTGATTCATTGTGGGTATGGGACTACAATGAATCCTTGCACTTGTAAGTAAAACATAGGACCAAAGAAATTATTGAACTACACAACAAGAAGAAGAAAAAGACTGAAAAATAAACTAAGTCCCAAAGAAAGAGCTCTCGGGTTGTGCAATAGCAAATTTTCAAATCTTCGCCCGAGTTGTTCTAAAATTATGTTGATGATACTAATGTCTTGTAATCATATAGGAAATGAGTCGTGTGCTTTGAATGCATTAAATACATCATATTCATACCACAATTCACAACTAACGAATTAGGAAAGTCTAGTGATGTCACTTTCCAGAAATGGCATGTTGTTTAGGAAGAGCTTTCCTTGATCATGCATAGCCTTACGTGTATGTGTGCATACACCCATACTTAGTACAAGTGGTGTACTAACCCTATACAATTTACTATTTTTATAGGTGCAGGTTAGATGACAGATTGAAGACTCTTGCAGCGGTTTGGACATCAGCGTTCTCCAAACCATTTGGTAGGTCCTCTTGATTTCGAGGATGCTACAGTTTTTGTCTAGCCTTAGTTTTAGACATAGCTAGTGGATGTTGTCCCTAGCACTTCTTTCGTACTTTCATTTCGAAACTTTGTAATAAGGCCGTGTTTGGCAAACTTATTTATGATATATTCATTATCTGTTTCGAATTGATTCTTTATGATAGATGGTTGTTCTTTATGTTGAGCTTAGTATATGATGTAAACATGTATTAACTATATGAAGTGTATGTATACTTCATACTTATAAAAAGTTTTAAATTTTCCGCTAAAATTAACCATATGAATGTGATGAATGCAAGAAGAGGCTTGTCTGCGACCTCTGAGAGGCCAACGACGCCGGTTGCGATTCGAATTCCAGAATCCGGGTCATGACAAACTTATATATATATATATATATATATATATATATATATATATATATATATATATATATATATATATATATATATATATATAATCTTTTTATTCTCATTTCAAAATCTTGACCTTTCAAATTTCTCACACAAAATTTTAAAAAAGTACAAATGAGTAATTATTCCTTAAAGACAAGCAATTAAAACAGATTCATATATCTTTTCAAGTTAAATTTCATCTCTATCTTTTTTATATTTATTTAAATAGTATTTGACCTTTCAATTTTCGATGTGTCTATTCATGTTTCCATAATTTTATTCTATAAATTTAATTTTTTCAAAAAAAAACTTTTATTTACTATTCCTACAATTCTTGTGTGTAGGAACTCTAAAATTTATTTCATCTTTCAATAGTAACTTCTTTTTGCATTCTTCATTTATATTTTAATATATAAAATTTCTTTGTTATTATTGGTTGAAAATAGTTTAATCTTCTCAATGATATTTAATCTGGTCAATCTTTTTACATTCGTTAAATACTCTATAAAGTATATCATAAGGTGATTTTGTCCAATTATTTCATTTCCCTTTTGTTAGATTTCTCCTCCAAAAATAGTCTAGTTCAGGTAAATCTATTCTAATATAATTGATTTAGCTACAAATATTAACCAACACTTTTTGTATTATTACTAAGCTAGCAACATATTCACTTCTTTTAGTACAATATCTAGAGAAAATAGTCAAAACCCCCTCCTTACCCGAAATCTCAACTACACACTCCAACTTCACGGGGGTCATATTACCCACTTGAACTTCATATTTCTCTATTTTCTACACACTTAAACACTGACCACAACACATAAACCAAACAAATATTCCAGCGTGATTGCACGCGCCGGGTCCCCCACTTTTCAATTCCCATTTCTAGTTTTTCCCCCGTTTTCCTCCTAAAACGTAAAGGACCCATAAAAAATATTTTTTCTCTTTTTCATCTCCTTCTCCATTTGCATATGCATTTCTGTTGATGATCGAAGGAATTTGTTGTGTATTTTCAACTTGATTTCATAGTTTATCAACTAGTTTAGTAAAAGGTTAGTTCTTTATCCCTTATTTCGAGTTTTTGTTTTATCCCTTAGATTTTTGTTGATTTGTGAAATTAAGAGCTACATTGGGTTTGATTCATCCATACAAAGCTTATTCAAGTTTTCATTTGCCATTTTTGATGAATTTCGAGAAAATTTAAAATTTAAATTAGAGACCTAAATAAGAAATTAGAGAAGATTACAAACCATAAATTCAAGATTTGAAGTAAAAATGAACATAAACAACTAAACCCTACTTAATATTTTAGCGAAAATCATGATTTTTTTAATAAATGGAACAGGGGTTAATGGTGGGGAAGAAGAAACAATGGTTTATTTGATGGTGGGGAAGATGATTGTTGGAAAAGAGAAATTTTTGTCAAAATTTAAGGTGTTTTCACCTTCTCACGCGCCTAGAGGAGGTGTTCTCACCTCCTATGAAAGGTCAGCGTTTAAGTGTGTAAAAAATAGAGAAATATGAAGTTCAGGAGGGTAATAGGACACCCGTGAAGTTGGAGTGTGTAGTTGAGATTTCGAGTATAGATTGGGGGTTTTTAGACCATTTTCTCTAATATCTATTTATGAAAAACTTTTGTTGCAATAAAACTCAAGTTCGGATATAAGTTGATCTGTGAATGCTTTTGCATATTTGAACTTTGAAATGTGGACATAGACTATGTTTGGAGCACATAGGTTCATAGTTGACTTGTGTTCGTGTAGTTTAAAATAGTATGAAATACACGTGCATTGCACGTGTTCGAGAACTAGTAAATAAACAAAAACATAAAAACGTGTTCGGATTTGTCATTGGATTATTAAATTGTTAATGTTGTAAGGTGATGGTGTATTATATTAAGGATTAAGAAATAATACTAAAAGACTTGGTTAATTTATTTCAGAGTCAACTTAAAGTTAATTCATTCCACATCTTTATACACACACAACTATGGCAATAATAACATAGAAATTATCATCTCTAACTACTAATATTCTTCTTGATCATCAACTCAATTCTCAGTAATGGATCCGTTTACGGCTGCTGCATTAACCACGGCGATGACAGCCACCGTGGGCCTTCTGGTGGAGAACTTGTCGCATGTTATAAGTTATAATTGGAAATTGTATACAGGATTGAAGAAATCATGTGAAGATTTGTATGATGAAGTGAAGCGATTAAATGCATTCTTAGTCGATAACGCGAATCAGAGAAGTAATAGTATGCAATGGGATGTACTAGTCGATAAAATTCGACGTACAGTATATAAAGCAGAGGATGTTGTTGATAGATTATTGATTCAGGGCAAGTTAGACCAAGAGAGTAATATAGCTAAAAAAATGTTTCACAAAACTTACAAAAACAGGAATTTTACACAGGAAATCAATGAGATACTTGTAGAGGTGAGGAAAATCCTTGATGAAAATCAACATTTGTTTGAGGCAAACCCAACCATTGATCATCATCAGGCTGAAAAAGTTGTCCAGGAGGAACAGGTTCGTTTATGAAATCTGCACAAAATTCGATTTTAATGTGATTTATCAAATATGAAATGAACTATGATTTGCTCGTTTAGTAAGTTGGAGAAATTTTAGTAGACTTCATAAATCATGTCCAAACAGGCCATAATAAAAAGTACTTCCTCTATTTCAGTATGCTTCATTTGTTTGAACTTAATAAAAGTGTTAATTTTAATTATTCAGATCTACGACAAGGCATAAGTAAAGGAAAGGGTAGAAGTACCTCCGTAGACTATGACCCAAATTCCATAAACACACATTAACTAAACTGAGATCCTATTGTCCCTATTCATTTTTTATTATTTTTGTAATTTTGTACGCCTTTTTAGCTTCTGTGACATCCAAATATGTCCCACGCGCCTCAATTGCGTAGAGTCACGGAGTGTGCCACATAAGCCAAAAGGTGTACAATATTATATATAAAATGAGTTCAGGGGGTAATGGATCTTACTTTAGTTAATGTGTGTCTCTGGAATATATTTCAGTCATAGTCTAGGCGTACTTATGTCATAAGTAACTCATGGACTATGATCGAAATCTCAAAGGCACATCTAAACTTAATTAGGGTCATATTACCCCTCTCCCTAAACTAATTTAAAATGGAATAAATACACCACAAACGCTGTCGCACAATCTCTTGAAGGCAAGTGATGAGTACACAAATTGCACACATGTCATTTTTTAATTGGTGACTTTATAATTAGTTAGTATACATATTTATTGATAATAAAACTTATATATATTTAATTGTTTTTATTTCTTTCTTTGTAAAATATTTATTTTAATTTCTATTCACTTTAATTTTTTTATTTAATTTATTATCTTTTCACTGTTAATTATTTTGTAAAAATTATAATTAATTTTTTTAAAAATAATTTAAAAGTGTCCTTTAATTTTAACATTTTAATTTTTTTTAATGTTTTATTTTATTTTCTTCACTTATTTTGATATATGTTCAAAATTAACTTATTTTAAATACAAGACATTTGAAATCAAATCAAAATGAAAGACAAAGAAAATAAAATCAATAGAAAAATAAAAGAGAATAACAATGAATCTAGTATAAAAAAAAAGTCTCGATACAACGTAAAAAAATGTGTTCTAATGTGTATTAACTTAATTTAAAGACAAGATAAAAAAATACGAATATTTTTAAAAATAAAAATAAAAATTAAGAATTTAAAAAAAATAAATAATATTTGCACATGTGGCGGGCGAGTGTGTACAAACACAACCAACTTGGGTGGTTGAAGGTGCCACATCAGCACAAAAGGTGCACACAAATACGAAAAAATGAGTTCAGGGGTAATAGAATCTTAGTTGAGTTTAGGTGTGTCTGAAATTTCGGTTATAGTCTAGGGGGTACTTATGACTTATCCCATTCAGATCTTAGTCATTATGTCGGTTTGTTTTCAAGATCTGAATCTTAATTATTAAATGTGTTATTTTTACAATCACTTAATGAGATTGAATATGTCTGAATGAGTAAGATCTATCACAAAGTCTTAGGCCTCATTTGTTTTTATTAAGATTAACACGTTTGAATTAAAATATATATCTGAATGATTGAGATCTTGCCTACATATCTGATAAATATTATAATTCAAATAAAATAGTTGTTAAATTTACATAAATAAATATTAGAAAAGCCGTCATGTTTTTTTAATAAACATTAAGATATTTGAATTTATAAGTAAATGTTTTATGTTTGATAAAAATAAAATGAAACTGGGGTACATATATAAATTATTATATTAAAAATAATTGTGTGAAAAAAAAGTAGTAGTCTTTTTAAAAAAAAATAAAAAATCAACATAAATTAATCTTAAATGAATATATAAAACATCTGTATGTTCTATAATGTGTTTGCCCGTGCACTCTTCTCTAAAATAAATAGTGAATATGATACATTCAAATGATTCTAAACAAATTTATAAAATTTCAACAACACATATTTATAAAATTGTCTTTACACTTTAATCCAATAGAAAATTTACAATAAATTTTATTAATTCTTGATAAACAAGAACAAGAATTAAAAGTTTAAGAAAAGGGATTTGGATAAACTGATAAAGTTGGAGAAGGAGAGAAACTAGAATTTTTAAAATACAAAATATGAAGCATAATTTTTTTCCAAAAATAAAAGCGTCTTTAAAAGAGTCTGAATGAGATTAGACTCTGTTAAAGGTCTAATTCATTCACACCCATTAAGAAATTTTAAAGTGGAAAAAACATATACACTGAATAACTGAATTCATATTCATACCTCCATTAAGTTCAAACAAATGAGGTCTTAGTATCATTCAAATCTCTATTTAAGAATTTTTTTACAAAAATGACATTTCATTGGTACTCCATCTACATTCACCCACCACCCGCAACTACCACCACTGTCATCGCACCATCTATAATCCACAACCACCATCCTCAGTCCAATCACAACCACCAATACCGTCAATCGCCAAATTATACGTCATTACCATTAACCATCATTTGCAACCATTACCACCAACCGTTATTACATCCACTAATCACTATCGATAATTGTCACCATTGACCAACATTATATATCGCTGACCTCCATCATCATTCACCACCATTACGTGTCAGTATCATTCCACTATTAATTATCAACCGCCAACAACAATAACCCCAGTTAATCACTAAGGCCAACCACTATACCATAAATATACTGTCCACAACCACTATCATCTGTAACACTATCCAAAATCGACACACACAATCACTATCATTAGTCATTACCACCACCAATTGTCGCATAAAAAATTCATATTTTCTTGTAGCGAAAGATGGGGATTGA
Source organism: Solanum sitiens (assembly GCA_016801875.1). Classification (NCBI taxonomy): domain Eukaryota; kingdom Viridiplantae; phylum Streptophyta; class Magnoliopsida; order Solanales; family Solanaceae; genus Solanum; species Solanum sitiens. Next base: position 635,545 of record JABWTJ010000310.1, on the reverse strand, counting down.
CAATATGAAGAATAAAACATACATTACATAGGATAAGGGGACATATTTTTCATAGTTGAATGGGACATTGAAAATTAACTTTCACATGATCATAACTCACTTGGTACCTGTGTAGAACGTAGATGGAGTAATTTGTTCTTATGATACAATCAAGACAAGTACTGTTAATAACTTGTTTGTCCATCTTAAAGGGTTCATCGTTGGAAAATCACGAAGTGGTTGGATTTGATAAAGAAGCAACGGAAGTGATCAATCGTCTGGTTGGAGGAGCAGAGTGTCTAGATGTTATCCCGGTTGTAGGAATGCCGGGACTTGGTAAAACCACACTGGCAAGAAAAATCTATAATGATCCTAAGATTTCGCGAGAATTTTTCAGCTACACTTGGGTTTTCATCGGACAATCAACGTGTGTAAAAAGGGATATCCTTTTTAATATTCTGAAAGGGTTCACAAATTCCGTTGATGAATTCAAAAACAGAAATGAGGCAGCATTAACTGAGGAAATACGTAAGCGTGTGGCTAATGGAGGTAAATGTCTCATTGTCTTGGATGATGTGTGGGATTCAAATGTTGTAGATTTTGTCAAGACAGTTTTCCCTGAAAACAAAAAAGCCCACAGGATCATGATGACCACGCGACACGAAGATATTGCTAGGTCTGTCAATAAATATCCCCACAATCTGAAATTTCTGGATGGAGATGAAAGTTTCCAGCTGCTAGAAAAGAGAGCTTTTGGCGTTAACCGTTGTCCTGTTGAGTTAGTAGATCATGGAGAAGCCATTGTAGCAAAATGTAGTGGAGTACCACTTACAATTGTGGTAATTGCAGGAGCTTTAAGAGGTCGTACGAAGGAACTTGATTGGAAAGTAGTTAGGGAAAATGTGGGGAAGCATCTTATACAAGAAGACAAACTTCAGAGATGTGTGAATGTTGTGAGATTGAGTTACAATCATTTGCCTCAAGAAAAAAAAGCTTGCTTCTTGTATTTTGGTGCCTTTCCTCAAGGATTTGATATCCCCGCTTGGAAATTGATTCGACTCTGGATTGCTGAGGGACTCATAATTTCCAAGTTGTCGGGCAACGAAATTGAAGAGATAGCAGAGTATTATCTTAATGACTTTGCCAACAGGAACTTAGTGATGGTGATGAAAAAGAAATCTAATGACCGAATAAAAACATGTCGTGTTCACGACATGTTACATGAGTTTTGCGTTGAAGAGGCTACTAGATTGACTCTTTTCAAACAAGTATGTCTCACATCTGATCAAGACGTACAAAACTCAATTACTTGTCGTCGAGTCTCTATTCAATCATCTGTTCCTCAAAATTTCATCTCAAAAAAGACAGTTGAAGAACATGTTAGGTCATTGTTATGTTTTTCCTCAAAACAAAAACAAGTTGACTTTTCTAATATCGACGCCAAACACATCCCTAACGCATTTCCACTTATGAAAGTCTTAGACATTGAATCCCTCAAGTTTAGTATTCCCAGGGAATTTTACCAGCTATTGCACTTGAGGTATATTGCTATCTCAGGTGATTTCGAGCAACTTCCTAAACTCTTTACTTCTTTCTATAATGCACAAACTCTCATTCTGAATACTTCCAAGCCCACCCTTGATATAAAAACTGACATATGGAACATGCCACGTTTGCGTCATCTGCGCACCAACAAACCTGCAATCTTGCCACCCCCTACAAGTAGTAGTAGTAGTACAAATTCTTGTTTGTTGCAAACTCTATCTCTGGTTACACCAGAAAGCTGCAGGGGAAATGTTCTTTCAAAGGCTCGTAATGTCAAAAAAATGAGTGTTAAAGGTAATTTGACGCCTTTTCTTGAAACTAGCAAGGGTGAATTTTTCAGCAATTTTCAAGTGCTAAAGCTCCTGGAAAATTTAACACTGCTAAATGATGATAAGAGTGATAAATCTCTTCACCTTCCGTCAGCATTCTCCGAATGTTTACCAAATTTGAAGAAGTTAACTCTATCAGGAACACGGTTTGACTGGAACCATGCATATAGACTGGGGCAGGTGAAAAATCTCCAGGTCCTAAAATTGAAAGAAAATGCATTCAAAGGGAAGTCCTGGAAGATGGAGCCGGGAGGTTTTGAGAAACTCCAGATCTTATGGATTGAAATGGCAGATTTCGTGTCGTGGGAGGCATCAAACTGTCCCTTCCCAAGACTTAGGAGCCTTGTCCTGAAATCCTGTCATTATCTTGAGGCTGTGCCAATTGAGCTAGCCGATTTGGATAACCTTCAAGAGATGAGGCTTGACACCACAAGCAAAGCAAACGAATCTGCAAGAGAAATAGAACGCAAGAAAAACAAGAATAAAGCTAATACAGAAAGCGGCACAGTCAAGCTCACTATTCCCTAATGAAGCTGATTTCAATTCCACAAAGTGAAGTCGCAATAAGGTTAGTCCAATTCTCCCCATCTCGTTTCATTAATATATCCATAAGACATTTTTCAATAAGATTGCATCTATCTCTATAGTCTCTATACGTAGAATTAGTAGGTAGCAGTGGGTTGTCTTGTTGTCTGTTCATATCAGTAGTCATAGTTTCTTATCCTTCAATTTTTGTTACTATATGTTGTCCCTTAGACCTCGATTATAGTAATGTTTGTTGTAGTTCCTTCATTTCTTTTCGGGACTCCTTTGAACTCTTTGTCCTTGAGCCAAAGGTCTATCAGAAACAACCGGTAAGGTTCCTCCCAAAACTCTATTTGTGGGACTACACTGAGTATGTTGTTGTATCGTGGGTTTCGCACTTCACTGAAACATTAAATTGGGCAACATTACTCTGCTATACTAATAATACAGAACTTAGGTGCCTTTATATCAAACATAGACTAAATTCAATTATTTTCGTGTTCGTTACATTCCTCATCTATTTTTCTCTTACTTATTTTCCTCCTTTTCCGCAGGAGAGTATCGAGGCATGATGATGCATTTGCGGTCTCACTTCTGATTACCTGTTCCAATAAAGAAACTTGTTACAAGTAAGTTTTGTTGATTCAAACATTGTCAAGTTTGAAAACGAAGTTTTAAATTAATGTTTTGAGTGTTTTCTTTCATGTAAACTGTTCCGAACAAGTATTTTTTGTGTTTTCTTTCAGTGTGAATAATTTGTTTAATATGTAGTTAATATTTGGATATCTATGTATTGTTCAAAGACATGTTATTTGTTAGCTATGAATCTTATTTCGTGTGAAATCTCTCTGATATATGTCCCAATTGGCCTAAATCTGATGAAGAACAGTGACCAAATGTATTGTCCAGGCAACTACCACTATTACTTTGGACAGTTTGATGACACTGTACGAACATGGCGTACTGTCAACAAGGATTGTGATGGAGTGGAAAGTACTTCTTAATCCATCCTCAAAGGGATATATACGAATGTCAGGGGTTCATCCGAACCTCTTCCGACAGAAAATTATACTATTTATACATGATTAATATAATTTTTAATGTATATATAAACCCCCTTCGATTGGCTCCCATGTCTACTTCTTCAGATTTGAACCCCCTTGATGAAAATTCGAGCCACTGAATGTGAGACTGAATGAAATCTGAATTTAATCGGGCCCTAATACAACTACTTTTGTTTATCTTAATGTCAAGAAAAACTCCTTTCTTCCACAATTACAACAATTGTTGAAACTAATAAGACGATGAGCTCGCAGTGGCATCACAAACCACAGGGTTAAAATAGGAAGAAGTTAAAGGTTAGTATAAAATCAACTACTGTAATCAAAGTCTACAATTGATTAGTTTAAGTTTACAATTGTTTTGCATTATTAAAATCAAAAAAGTTTTTCTACTCGAATGTAACGATCGGGTTCCGTCGTTATAGAAATGCCAATAGGGAAAAATTGGGGTCGAAAAAACTTTTTCGTAGTATTTGAATTTTCCCAACCTTGTCCAGATTTAGACGAAATCAGAGTAGTTGAGGTGTAGAGAAATCTGATAGCAATCGTGTGAATTAATTTTGGTTTTAATTGCATGAGTGGTTAGATAACTCGTTAAGGAATCCATACAACTTAACAGAACTGAATTTGGATGAGTAGATCTCCGGGAATTGGTCTTACCGAGAAAGGTATTTTCTGAGTGTAGTCGGTTAAGAGTGTATTGTAAAAAGGGGAATTGAAATTCTTCTAAGAAGTTTCTGTCTTTCTTTGGGCCCTTGTAGGGGGAGTTGTGCCCTTGTAGCGGGGTAGTGGCCATTGTAGCGGACAAGACGAGATTTAAAATCGTAAGTTCAAGAAGGGAGCTCACTGGTCCACTTTGTGCCGTTGTAGCGAGATTTGTGGCGCTGCCACTGCAACGGGATGAGTGTCGCTATAGCGGGACAGGCGTGAGTTAAGTCGTTAATAAAACTTCTAAACAACCTTATTTGGTACTTTTCAACTTTTAAAGCTAAGGAACGACCCTCAGGCGATTCTAACTTGTTTTCCACCATTCTTGAGGCTAAAGGTAAGTTTTTAACTCTCCGAATCCATTTTTTGATCCGTAGAACGTAGTAGAATGAATTAATATTGGTGGAAGAGGGTTTTGATGTTGAATCTATGGTGAAAACAACCCTAATTAGTGGATTGAAATCATGGGTTTGATCTAGGGGTTTTAGAATGTTAGTAATTTGAGTAATTAGTGATTGTTTATTGACTTTCGTATTATATTGATTGTTTATTGACTTTCGTATTATATTGATTCCCTCAACATTTCGATGCATCATACATGTCCCGATACATCGCGTAAAGTGATGTATCCGAGAATACAAGAGAGTAGGAATTTTTATAATTTTTTCAAATTATAAGAAATTTTAAAGAATATGATAAAATAAATTGTGTATTTACGTATTTTTTTTTAAATTAAAAACCTGGCATAAAATAAGGGCCTAATGTTTAATATTTCACCTAACACAAATCTTTATAATTTGCAAATCACAGATCATACCGGCCTTAATGTGAACATAATTCAATTAGACTAATCAAAGTCTAGATCTGAAATTGATTAGTTTAAGTTTACAATTATTTTAAATTATTAAAACCAAAGTATTTCTAGTAGAAAAAAAATGATTGCTGACGGTCCACATATATATTTGCAAGTGGATAAGCATTTGCCAGTTGACACTTTCCGATTAGTTAAAATGCGTTTAATCATAAATTTCAAATATTCTACACAGAAATTAATTCTTATTATCACCCCATCTCTCACTTTGTGTTGGAATCAGGGGCGGAGCTACCCTTAACGATTCGGCGGAAAACCATATTATTTATATATGGTTAAAATAAGTTTATATGTATATATAGTAGACGTCGACCCCCCTTAGGCTACCTATTTCTACAGATTTTGAACCCCCTTATTGAAAATTCTGACTCCGCCTCTGGCTGGAATAGAGTATTAAACTAACCTGCCTTCCATACTTGAAGAAGCGTGTGAGTTTTTTTTTTATCACAAATTCTTTGTCTTTTATATTATTAATTATTATGATTTATAGTAATTTTCATACAAATTTGATTTTTAAAAATTATTTAAGGACTCCATATTTGAATTCATGATAAAAATTTAAAAGTCTAACTTTTAAAGTCCAAATGATACCATATAAGTCAAAACAAAAGGAGCGATCCAATAGCTTAATGACATGTTTGGATTATCTAAGAGGTAACGTCTACTCTAATCGATCTTAACTTATTAACTTTTATACGAAAATTCTGAATCCGTCACTGGTAACTTTCATTATTGAGTAAAATTAGTTTACTAACTCTTCAAGTTTACACATTGTTCCCTTTATAATGATATTCCTCTTTTTCTATGTTGTGTGAACATGCATCCAACTATCGAAATAATTTTATATAGTTTTTCACTTTTTTTATGGTGACTTGGTATTTAAATTTTTATAAAACGAGATTCATAAAATATGATAAGCCAAAATAATCAATAGTCAACTGAAGAAATCCATATTAATTAAATGGTTGCATAAATCGATGGATATAATTCATAATATAATGCAACTGTTAACTTCATCCAGCTGTTGATACCATTATTATTTATTATTATTATTTTGGCCGAACTCATAAACAGATTTTTAAATTTGTTTGGTTTTTTCTTCAGGTATCTCAACTATTCTATTTTTTTACTGTATCATTGAACCACCCATAATTTGTTCATTTTAAACACTATTGAAGGAATGAAACACCAAAATTGTTTTGATCTAAAGTTCAAAAATTGCAACATAAAATACAGAGAAAAAATTAACAGAAATTGCACCTTAAAGTATTGCACTAGACTTTTGAAATAGACCAGAAAGTAACAAACTATATGAGTTCCTGTTAAATATTTTTTTTTCATAGATTCAAACAAATTTAACACTAGAGTTTGGAGAATATCTGATGAAAAAAAATAATAAAAATTAGATACGAACTTCATCGTTAAACTATTTATAGCTAACAAATACTTTTGATAATGTGTCACTAAATAAGACGAACAACGAATTTTGTTGTTTAACTATTAAATTTATCTATCACTAATTTGTTTACTCAAAAGGACTAAAAAAGTATCCGGTCAATACTTAAGGGACTATTTTGAACCTACTAGCAAAGCTAAGGGATCAATTTTGTCATTTTCTCTTCTTGTATGGCCATATATATTCAAGTTAGCCTTCATTAGCTTTTAAGTTTTATTGTGAGCTCTCTCAAAATATATATTACATAATTTTCTTATTAATTTTCATGGTTCTAATAGCTTTGAGATTATCAGCTTGGAATTAAAGAAAAATTAGGTAAAATATTTTTTCTAAGTTTTCTCTTTCTATTTTATTTTACATATGGGATTTTAGTGATTTGAAAGAAATATTTAGACTCAAAGGCAAATAGAGTAATATCCTTTTATTTTTTGTTTTGTTTATCTGTGGATTCATACATAATAAGAACAATTTTATAAATATTTTTGAGTATATAGAATGATCTGATAACTTAAGCATCAATATATAGTAATTGAAACAATTTATTTTCCGGTGGCAAGATAGGTCTCCGATCCTCTTCCCTTCTTCCTTTTCTAAATTTTGAAGTTTCTTTAAAACGGTGAAAGCAGGAGCGGCTCAAGCATATTAGTGACCTAAAGCAAAAATTAAATAGTGCCTTAAATTTGAATCGTCAATAACTTTTATATAACTGATTTCTTCTAGTTTTCAATTGATAATATAAGTATTCGTATTTTAAATTATTCTTAATGAGATATAATACTTCAAATATATCAAATTTCTTCTAATAATTTCTTCATTTTTCATGAAAAGTTTATTTTTTCTACAAATAGTATTCAGTATTTGTTAAAAATAATAATAAGTTATAACCTATTATTATTATTATTAAAAACGAGGTCCCTTAAACTTGGGGCTTAAGACACATCTTTTTTTAACATTGTCGAGCCACCCCCGGGTGAAAGTAGAGAAAATAAGTTCCACCCTTTGGCAAGACACCATTCCCACTAGTGGCGGAGTCAGGATTTTCACGTAGCGTGTTCAAGTGCTAAAGTGAATCTACTCCTCTTAAAAAGTGAAAAGAAAAAATTGCTAGTAGTGAAACCCGAACACACAAACACTTTAAATTTTTATATATTTACTCTTTCAAGGCGTCTGAAACCATTAGACTACGTCATATTGTTGTGTACAAAATATGTTATTTAACTACTTCATTTATTATTTTACGTGTATATATGATGTAATATTCCAACGAAGGGTGTAATTAGACACCCTGACACAATTATAGCTACGCCACTCCCACCCCATGTTACCCCAATTGTGTATATAAAAATTATTTTGAGATAATATTTTTTAGTTATTAATTATGAAATATATGAAAAATAAGTAAGGAACTCATATATTTACCTTCATAGGAGCGGCAACACAAGAAATTTATAACTTTTACCAAAATCTTGTATTTATTCAGAATCGACATAAGTTACAACATACTATCTTTTTTAGAATTCAAAACCTAAAAACATAATTGAAAGAGTTGGTTTTGGTTCTTGTGGAATCAAACTAAATGGAAGATGAATTAATATGAATATTTGGTAGGAAGATAATTAGTACAAAATACAAGTCAAAGATTGTATCTTGGTAGGTGAAAGTTAGGCAAACCATAAAATGGTTTGCTATCTTAACCTTGACAATTTTGACACATAGTGATGTCATGGATGACATCAATAGGATGAATTTATTCCTATAAATAGGTAGCTCTTAATTCATTTTCAAATCATCCTCTCACTTGCCTTCTCACCTTCTAAGGCATTTGTGTTCTCTCTCTTGTAGTATTTCACTTATATTCTTTGTAGAGTGAAATAAATATTGGTGCAGTTGTTCTTTGGTGGACGTAGGATCATTTTGATCTGAACCACGTTAAATATTATTGTTCTTCCTTATTCTTTAATTTCACGTTTTCGCTAACAATTGGTATCAGAGCCAAGGTTCTGTCTGAGTATGCTCTGTGGTTGCAGTACAGTCTGAACTTCCACATCAGAAAAGGATTACTTTGGTTTTCTGTAGTTCCAAATACATTGTAGTAGAAAAGGAAGAACAAGTAAAAAAAAATGAGTTCCATGAAGTTTGAAATTGATAGATTTAGTGGGCGCAACAACTTCAATATCTGGAAAATCCAGATGATAGCGTTACTGCGGAGGGAAGGTTCAATCCATGCTATTGACGGAAAGTACCCCGATAAGATATCGGATTCCGACAAGGAAAAGATTGAAGGAGATGCATTGAGTGCAATCCAACTGTCCCTTGCACCTAACGTACTTTATGAAGTGAGTACAAGTACCGAAGAGACGGCCAAAGAGTTATGGGAAAAGCTGGAAGTGCTTTACTAGGACCAGTCAGTGACAACAAGGATGTTGTTACAACGGCGTCTTCATACATTTAAGATGGATTCAGGTACTTTGTTGCAAGACCATCTAGATGCGTTCAATAAACTTGTGATGGACTTACAAACTGCTGGAATTAAAAAGGACGAGCAGACGATTGCATGTTCTTTGCTATTTTCATTGACTTTTCAAAATATCGTGATATTGAGAATTCAATGATGTATAGTAAACAACCTATTAAACTTGAGCAAGTGCGGCAAGCACTAAACTCTTGTGATGTGCGGATGCATTTTGAAGGAGACAAAAGTGACGAAGCTAGTGAACTCTTTGTAAGAGGTCGTACTAGCCAACAGGGAAGGAGCAAATCGAAGTACAGATCAAAGTCTCGTGTGAACAAAAAGAATGCGGAATGTTGGGGCTGTCACAAGAAGGGGCACTTTGAACGAGATTGCCCTATGTCGAAGTCCAAAGAAAAAGCGAGCGCATCCATTGTTGAGCAAGTACATGATAATGATGATGATTATGTACTAACAACATCATGCAATAGTGGAGTCTATGACAACAAATGGGTCTTAGACTCTGGTTGTACTCTGATATGACATTCCGAAAAGGTTGGTTCAGCAGCTATGAAACAAGCAGAGGAACTGTATTAATGGGCAATAATGCAACTTGTAAAATAGTTGGCATTGGTTCAGTTCATGTTTGCTGCCATGATGGAATCGTGAGGACTATTACAGAAGTCCGTCATGTTCCTGATCTAAAGAAGAATTTGATCTCCCTGGGTACTTTAGATAAACAAGGCTATAAGTACATGAGTAAAGGAGGAACTATGAAAGTGACTAAAGGGTCTTTAGTCATGTTGAAGGCCAAGCTGGAGGATGGCCTCTACACACTTGCGGGAAGCACCATTATTGGCTCTGTAAATGCATCTACAGTGCAGTTATCTAATGATGACAAGGCAAAATTATGGCACATGAGACTAGGCCATATGAGCGCACGAGGATTGGAGATGTTGAGCAACCGCAACCTTTTGAATGGTGAGAAGATCAGCACACTTGAATTTTGTGAGCACTGCGTCTTAGGGAAGCAGAAAAAGGTCAGCTTCAGCACTGGCAAGCACAAGACGGGAGGGGTGCTAGACTACATCCATTCAGATTTATGGGGTCCCTCTAAGCTTCCATCGAAGGGAGGAAAGAGGTATCTTCTCACATTCATTGATGATTTTTCACGAAAGGTTTGGGTGCGCTTCCTGAAGACAAAAGGTGATGCTTTTGAAGCATTTAAAGAGTGGAAGATTTTGGTTGAAAATCAAATGGAGAGGAAAATCAAGTATCTTCGCACGGACAATGGCTTGGAGTTTTGCAGTGAAGAGTTCAATAATTTCTGCAAGGTTCATGGGATCGCAAGGCATAAGACGGTCAGGCACACACCACAGCAGAATGGAGTTGCCGAGAGAATGAACAGAACTCTTCTTGAGAAGGCTCGTTGTATGCTCTTACAAGCTAAGATGTCCAAAGTATTTTGGGCTGAAGCAGTTCATACTGCTTCTCATATTGTCAATCGGTCTCCAGCATCAGCGATTGACTTTAAGACTCCGAATGAGGTCTGGTCAGGTGAACCCTCTAACTATTCATACTTGCGAATATTTGGGTGTCCAGCTTATTATCATGTTAATGAAGGTAAGCTTGAACCAAGGGCTAAAAAGGCCATATTCGTAGGGTATGTAGATGGAGTAAAAGGGTACAAACTATGGTGTTTGTCTTTACTCAAATTTGTAGTTAGTAGAGATGTTACCTTTGATGAATCCTCTATACTTGATCCTCGTAAAGTTTCTGTGGAGTTATCTAGAAACGAGAATAACGAGCAGGTGGAGCTACCGGTGGAGCTTACCAAGGAACGGGATCAAGAGACTCAAATTGATGAGTCAAAAGATGCAGATCTTAAAGAACTTGCTTCCAATGAACCATACACAATTGCGAAGGGAAGGGACAAAAGGCAGATACGGAAACCGGAACGTCTTATAGAGCAAGAAAATCTGATTGCACATGCGTTCGTAGCTGCAGAAGAAGAGATTAAGGATCTCGAGCCCTCTTCGTATGTTGAAGCAACTTCTTGCAAAGATGCTGCACAATGGCAGTTAGCCATGATGGAAGAGATGGAGTCTCTTCACAAAAATGAGACATGGGTCTTAGTTAAAAGGCCAAAGGGGATGAGGACAGTTGGATGCAAATGGGTCTACAGAAAGAAAGAAGGTATTCCAGAAGTGGAAGATGCTAGGTTCAAGGCGAGATTGGTTGCAAAGGGTTTCAGTCAGAAGGAGGGAATTGACTACAATGAGATCTTTTCTCCAGTCGTGAAACATAGCTCAATTCGCGTGCTACTAGCATTGGTTGCACAATTTGATTTAGAGCTTCAACAGCTTGATGTCAAAACCGCTTTCTTACATGGTGATCTAGAAGAAACAATCTATATGGATCAGCCTGAAGGTTTTCTAGCTGAAGGAAAAGAAGACCATGTATGTCAACTGAAGAAGTCTTTGTATGGTTTGAAGCAATCCCCTAGACAGTGGTACAAGAGGTTTGATGTATTCATGACTACATATGGATTTTCGAGGAGTGCATTTGATAGTTGTGTGTATCACAAAAAGATGTCTGGTAACTCTATGATTTATCTATTGTTGTATGTTGATGATATGCTTATTGCGGCTAACAACATCACAGAGATAAATATTTTGAAGAAATTGTTGAGCAAGGAATTTGACATGAAGGATCTAGGAGTTGCAAAGAAAATCCTTGGAATGGAAATTTCAAGAGAAAATGGTGTTGTACATCTTTCTCAAAAGAGGTACATCGGAAAAGTTCTTGAAAGATTCAATATGCATATGAGCAAGCCTGTAAGTACACCTTTAGCTTCTCATTTCAAGCTTTCAGAGTTACAAATGCCTCAATCTATGGATGAGGTGGAGCATATGTCAAAGGTTCCTTATGCGAGTGCAGTTGGTAGCATTATGTATGCTATGGTATGCACACGTCCAGATATTGCCCAATCTGTAAGTGTGGTAAGCAAGTACATGGCAAATCCAGGAAAAAGGCACTGGGAAGCTGTCAAGTGGATATTGAGATATCTCAAAGGAGCTCCTGATGTTGGCCTAACCTTCCGGAAAAGTGAAGGTATTTCAATTCTCGGTTATGTTGATTCTGACTATGCAGGGGATCTTGATCGAAGGAGGTCCACAACTGGATACATCTTTACTCTCGTTGGCAGTGCCGTTAGTTGGAAATCGACTTTACAGTCGATTGTCGCTTTGTCTACAACAGAGGCAGAATATATGGCAGCAACGGAGGCAGTGAAAGAAGCTATCTGGTTGAAAGGTTTGGTGGCAGAATTGAGTTCAGTTCAGCTTAAATCAATTCTAAAATGTGATAGTCAAAGTGCTATTCATTTGATTAAAAATCAAAGATTTCATCCAAACACATTGATGTCAGGTTTCATTTTATTCGAGATGTCGTAGAAAAGGGAGCTATCAAGGTTGAGAAGGTTATCACAGACGATAACGCTGCAGACATGTTGACCAAAATAGTCCCGCTTGCCTAGTTTGCACACTGCAAGGACTTGGCGGGAGTATGCATCAATTGATGCAACTCTAAGAGAACAACTGCTAGGTGGAGCTGGTATGTTCAACAAAGGTTTGATTCTTCTTGTTTCTTACAATGGGATTGCCCAGTAAGCTTAGAAGTTTTGGCCGGAGTTGTTTATACGCATGCTTGGAACACAAACCAAGGTGGAGATTGAAAGAGTTGGTTTTGGTTCTTGTGGAATCAAACTAAATCGAAGATGAATTAATATGAATATTTGGTAGGAAGATAATTAGTACAAAATACAAGTCAAAGATTGTATCTTGGTAGGTGAAAGTTAGGCAAACCATAAAATGGTTTGCTATCTTAACCTTGACAATTTTAACACATAGTGATGTCATGGATGACATCAATAGGATGAATTTATTCCTATAAATAGGTAGCTCTTAATTCATTTTCAAATCATCCTCTCACTTGCCTTCTCACCTTCTAAGGCATTTGTGTTCTCTCTCTTGTAGTATTTCACTTGTATTCTTTGTAGAGTGAAATAAATATTGGTGCAGTTGTTCTTTGGTGGACGTAGGATCATTTTGATCCGAACCACGTTAAATATTGTTGTTCTTTCTTGTTCTTTAATTTCACGTTTCCGCTAACAATAATAGTTAACATTATTTTAACTCTTGCTTCTTGACGTTTCTTTTAACTTATGTTTCTAACTTTTATCCTTAATTATTAAATATGCATGTGATTAGTTAAAAAAATCAATCCTCCAGAAATCAAAGGGTTATCAATACTTTTACATGCTCCAAATGGTTAAAGAGTCAAAGGTATGTCTACAAATCCTTTTAAATGCTCCAAATTAGTAGTAATTATGTTGGTTATAATATTTTGTTTTTAGCAACTATTAGTTTTACATATTTTTGTAACAACACTATTAATATGTTTTACATGACAATATTAACGCCTATTTGAATTTGAATATAAAGGCAAATACAGCCATTTTGCATGTGCATTAATAGTTACTATAGTAATGACATAAATCAACCGCAGTAAAATGAAAAGAAAAGACTATGTAAGTGTGGAAGTTTTATTTGCATTAGACGTTTAACAAAATACTATGTTACAAGAGTCTTAAATAAATGAAAAACTAACAAACAAAACAACAATGTTTATTCTCCTAGAAAATCTAAATCTAAAAACTTACTCCACTATTCGTATAGCCTAGACAAATGCAACAACCAAACGACTACTCCACAAAGATAGCTTCCAACATCCCCTCTCTTAAATTGAAATATCTTTCAGTTTAATTTGCTAACACCGAGCTAATTATGTAGCTTTAGGAATAAGATTGGTTTCAAGGGCTTTGTAAACATGTCCACGGTTGATTTCTAGATCCAGAAAATAATGCATCATACCCCCCAAATCCGACATGTCAAACTCAACCATCTTGGACTTTCTAAAATGCTCAATCATAGCCATATCACTTTCAGTATAACTTATGTCACCCATATAAACACACAATTATGATCCCTGCACCCTTCTTTTTTTTTACATAAAGGGTGTGTTTGTTGGACAAAATGATAATCACACCCAGGATAATGTCCAAACTAAATAGCAATAGAAAGAGAGTAACAACGACACCAAATATTAAAATGGGTAAATATGATACCCGAATAAGTAATACAATAATATTGATGAAAACCTTGGTAGCGTCAAAAGACTACTACTCAACACTCTTTTATTTCCTACAACTCACAATAATATTATTTGCACACTATTTTCTCACAAACTAAGAAGTAGTTTGTGGATTACTCTCTCTACTCTCTATTGCTTCTCTATTTTTGGTGTATCTTCAAGTGTTCAATTACTACTCTATTTATAGAGTTTTTTTGAACACTTGTTTACATCATTAATGACATAATGTGATAGCCAATTTCAACAAAATTTGCTGCCTAACTCTACCAAACTAATACCAAACTTTTACTACCTACTTTCACAAATGTGGCTACCAACTTTCACATTGGTGGCTACCAATTTTCACATTGGTGGCTAGTAATTTCAACAAGTATGACTGCAAAATTAATTGCTGCCAAGATTTATTTCCACAAATCTCTCTCTTAATTTTGATTTTCTTCTTTACTCCAAGGCTTGATCTTAATCTCTGAAAATCTTCAAACTTGAGAGGCTTTGTAAAAATATCCGCAACTTGATCATGAGATTTCACATATTTGAGCTCTACCTCTTTCTTGGTAATGCATTCTCGGATAAAGTAATACCTTGTGTCTATGTGCTTGCTTCGATCATAATACACTGGATTCTTTGCTAGTGCTTGCGCAGATTTGTTATCAACACAAATCATTGTGGCTTCAATTTGTGACAAATTGAGTTCCTTCAATAACCGTCTCAATCAAATAGCATGACATGTACATGATGTCGCTGCCACATATTCAGCTTCACAAGTCGAGAGAGTAACAATTGATTGTTTCTTTGAACTCCAAGAAATAAGACAATCACCTAAGAAAAACACAAAGCAGATGTGCTTTTTCTATCATCAACATCTCCCGTATAATCACTATTACAATATCCCACAAGATTAAAATTATCGGAAGAAGAATAAAATAGCCCAAGGTCGATTGTACCTTTTAGGTAGCGAATAATTCTTTTAGCGACCTTCAAGTGAGTGGAGGTAGGAGCTTTCATGAATCGACTTACTACTCCAACTGCAAAAACTATATCTGGTCTCGTACATGTCAAGTACCTCAGACGTCCTACGAGATTTTTGAACAAAGTGGAATCCACTTCTTCTCCATCGTCAAACTTTGACAATTTTGTTCCACTTTCCATTGGGGTGTTCACAGGGTTGGAATCAAACATGTTGAATTTCTTCAAAATCTCCTTTGTATAGCTTTCTTGAGATATGAAGATGCCTTCCTCCATTTGCTTCACTTCTAGGCCCAAGTAATATGACATGAGCCCTATGTCTGTCATCTCAAACTCAAGGGACATAGCTTTCTTGAAGGCTTCAAATAAAACTGGGTTGTTACCCGTTAGAATGAGATCATCAACATAAAGACAAACAAGCAGAATATCTCCAAGAGTATGAACTTTAATATAAAGAGCATACTCATGGAGACAACGAGTAAACCCATTGTCTTGAAAGTATTTGTCAATGCAACTATTCCAAGCTCGTGGAGCTTGCTTCAACCCATATAAGGCTTTTTTCAACCTCAACACCTTATCTTCATGATTTTTAACCACAACCCAATGGTTGCTCAACATAGACTTCTTCTTCAAGATATCCATTCAAGAATGCCGATTTGACATCTAGTTGATGGATCTTCCACTTCATTTGCGTCGCTAAAGAGATCAATAGACGGATTGTCTCCATACGGGCAACAGGCGCATAGACTTCTTCATAGTCGATGCCATGCCTTTGTTTGTAGCTTTTAGCCACAAGTCTTGCCTTGTATCTTTCTACTTCTCCATGGGCATTTTTCTTCATCTTGTATACCCGTTTGACTCCAATTGCTCGATGGTCCTTTGGAAGAGTTGTCAACTCCCAAGTGTTGTTCTTTTCTATTGACTGGATCTCCTCCTCCATGGCTTTTCTCCACCTTTTGTCAGTAACAGCTTCATCAATATTCATTGGTTCACTATCAGCAAAAAGACAACACAAAAAATCAAAATTAGTAATTTCTTCTGTGTCATCATAGAGTTCTTGAATGTTCCTCATCTTATGTGGTCTTTCACTTGAACTCTCTTGAGAAGATGGAGATGCAATATTTGCTGGTGAAGGAGGCGGGGTAGCATCCTGTGCCATGGTCTCCTGTTCTTCTTCATCTTCGAAGTATGGAAGAAAATCATATGTTTTTTCTTCTGGAGCCTCCCAGTTCCATGATGCTTCTTCATCAAATTCAACATCACGACTCACCACCACCTTGTTATTGCTTGAATTGTACAATTTGTAGCCTTTTGAACTTGCGTCATAGCCAACAAACACATACTTGACACTTCGATCGTCAAGTTTAGCTCTCCCTTGATGTGGAACATGAGCATAGGCTATGCTCCCAAAGATTCTCAAGTTCTTAACACTTGGCTTTCTTCCACTCCATGCTTCTTGAGGTGTTTGATCTCGTACATTTTTTGTTGGAGATCTGTTGCTCAAATAAACTGCACAAGAAACAGCCTCGGCCCAAAATTCTTTTGTTAGATGTTTAGCTTTCAACATACATCTAGCCATATTAAGAATTGTTCTATTCTTTCTTTCTGCAACTCCATTTTGTTGTGGCGAGTAAGGTACCGTTAGAGGGCGACGAATTCCATGAGATTGACAAAAGTCATTAAATTCTTTTGAAGTGAATTCGCCTCCTCTATCAGACCTTAATGCTTTTATTTCATAGCCACTTTCTTTTTCTACTAGTGCTTTGAAATTTTTAAAGGCAACAAAAACTTCAGATTTTTGCTTCAAGAAGTATACCCAGGTCTTTCTACTGAAATCATCAATAAAGAGCAAGAAATATTTTCTTTTACCAAAAGAATGTGAATCGATTGGACCACACACATCGGTGTGAACAAGTTGGAGTGGCTTACTTGTTCTTGATGTAGTCTCCTTTGGAAAACTCCTCATTGCATGTTTTCCAAGAAGACAAGCTTCACACAATTGATTTGAATGGTTGATTGACGGTATCCCATCAACCATGTTCTTATCTCCCATTGATTTGAGCACTTCAAAGTTCAAGTGCCCAAATCTCATATGCCAACACCATGAGTCATCTTGCACATTAGCCTTCAAACACTTTGCATCGATAGTTTGAAGATTCAAAGGAAACAACCTATGCTTTGCCATATGAACTTTAGCAATTAAGTTGTTACTTGAATCTCTTAGCCAAAGATGCATATTTTTCATATGAATATCATATCCTTTTTCAAGAAGTTGACCTAAACTCAAAATATTACTTTTCAATTTTGGCACATAATAAACATTGGTAATCAATTTATGACCACCATCTTTACAGGATATCAGAATTGTACCTATCCCTTCAATTTGGATCTTTGAGGTATCTCCAAAAGACACATTACCTTTCACGGTCTTCTTTATCTCCACAAATTTATCTTTCTGGCCACACATATGATTGCTTGCTCCATTGTCAAGATACCATGAGCTGCAATCATCTTGATCTTCTTCTTTGAGTGTTAATAACAGTGTTGACTCATCTTCATCTTTGTTGTTGTCAACAAGATTAACTTTCTCTTCAACATTACTACGACATTCCCAAGAGTAATGTCCCATTTTATGACAGTTATAACACTCAATTTTAGATTTGTCATACCTCATTTCATTTGTACCTTGATAGGCTCCACGTCCTCTGCCTCCTCGTTGACCACGACCACGACCTCTGAATGACTGGTGACCTTTATCTTCATTGTTGAAATAATTGGTGTAACTTCTTCCTCTTCCACAACCTCCATGGCCTCGCCATTGTCCATTTCCTTTGTAACTTTTCTCTCCTTCAAATCCTTTGAAGGATGCATGAGTTTTAAGAAGTTGCTCTAGTGGCTCTTCTTTTCTCCTTTTCATTTTCTCTTCATGGGCTAGTAAAGAACCTTCCAATTGTTCTACCGTCATAGAGTCTAGATATTTAGACTCCTCAATAGCACACACCACATAATCAAATTTAGGTGTTAAAGAACGAAGGATCTTTTCTACCGCACGCACATCATCTACTTTCTCCCCGTATCTTCTTAGTTGATTTACAACAACCATCAATCTTGAGCAGAAACCCGAAATGAATTCGGATTCTTTCATTTTTAAAACTTCAAACTCAGCTCTTAGAGTTTGAAGTTTTATCTTCTTTACTTTATCAACTCCTTGGAGAGAATCTTGTAAAATCTCCCACGCCTCTTTTGAGGTGGTTGCATCAGCCACCTTCTCAAACATGCCATCATCCAATCATTGATGGATAAGAGTGAGGGCCTGTTGATCTTTCTTTCTTGTCTTTAACAAGACCTCCTTTTCATTTGAGGGCAAAGTTTCCTCATTTGCGGGTTTTGTATACCCTTTGTCTACAATATCCCAAATATCTTGAGAGCCAAGAATAACTTTCATTCGAAGACACCACTTTTCATAATTTTCTCTTGTGAGACGGGGGTATTGAAAGGACAACGGGTTATTATTTGTCATGGCTCTGATACCACGTTGTTGGACAAAATGATAATCACACCCAGGATGATGTCCAAACTAAATAGCAATAGGAAGAGAGTACAACGACACCAAATATTAAAATGGGTAAATATGATACCCGAATAAGTAATACAATAATATTGATGAAAACCTTGGTAGTGTCAAAAGACTACTACTCAACACTCTTTTATTTCCTACAACTCACAATAATATTATTTGCACACTATTTTCTCACAAACTAAGAAGTAGTTTGTGGATTACTCTCTCTACTCTATATTGCTTCTCTATTTTTGGTGTATCTTCAAGTGTTCAATTACTACTCTATTTATAGAGTTTTTTTGAACACTTGTTTACATCATTAATGACATAATGTGATAGCCAATTTCAACAAAATTTGCTGCCTAACTCTACCAAACTAATACCAAACTTTGACTACCTACTTCCACAAATGTGGCTACCTACTTCCACAAATATGGCTACCTACTTCCACAAATGTGGCTACCAACTTTCACATTGGTGGCTACCAATTTTCACATTGGTGGCTAGTAATTTCAACAAGTATGACTGCAAAATTAATTGCTGCCAAGATTTATTTTCACAGTGTTCATGAACACTTTCAAATTCCTTCTTTGTAAAATAAGCATCATACGACTATAACAAGCTCTTGGAGCTTGTTTTAGTCCATATAGAGATTTTTTCTCAATCTAAACATTTCATTCTCAGCACCAAATTTCACATAGCTAAGAGGTTGTTCGACGAATACCTTTTTATGTAGTCACCATGTAGAAAGGTAGACTTTACATCCATCTGGAAGATTTTCAAGCATTTTTGGTAGCCAAAACAATCACCAATCTTATGGTATCTAACCGAGGAACAGGAGCAAACACCTCTACAAAGTCAACACCATATTCTTGCTTATATCCTTTTGTTACTAAGCGAGCTTTAAACTTGTCGACCTCTCCGTTTTCCTTTAACTTTGTTTTATAAACCCATTTGACACCAATAATGTTTTTATTTTTTAGAAGATTTGTCAACTCCCAAGTATTATTTCTTTCGATTGAGCTAATTTTCTCATCCATGGCTTGCAACTTGCTGCCACTTTGAATCATTGACGGCGTAAAAGATATAGGATAGCAATATGAAAATATTGAAAAATGGCTGGTTGTATTTTCACATTTACTAATCCCATATACCTCATTGTTGCGGAAGCCGAATATATTGAGAGTGATGAAATCACAATTACTATATCTAAAGCTAGCTAATAATTTTAAATGAGACAACAATAGAAAGAACACCAGAAATTTACGAGGTTTGGCAAAATTTGTTTTCTTTTGTCTACTCCTCGAACACAACCAACCAATATTTATTTCACTCCAAAAGAGTACAAGTGAATACTACAAGATAGAAAGAACATCAAATGTCTTTGAAGATCAGAAGGAGTGAATTCTTCCAATTGATGTCATCCATGGCATCAGAATGTGTGTAAATGTCAAGGTTTACCTTGTGAAATCATTTAGAGTGTGTTTGGTATGAAGAAAAACATTTTCTGGAAAATGTTTCCAATTTTCCGTGTTTGGTTGGAATAAAAGTTTTGGAAAATGTTTTCCAAATCAACTCATTTTCCTCAAAATTAAGGAAAATGACTTCCCTTCAAAAATTAAGGAAAACATTTTCCAAAACTCTCCTCCAATTTCAAATTACATTTTTTTTTGGGGAAAACATCAATTTTAAAAAAAATATTTTCCATTTCGAAAAAATTTTCACCCGATCCCTGACCCCCCCTCCAGGCCAGCCCCCCCCCCCCCAAAAAAAATAATTTTGTTTTTTTAAAAAAATATTTTTAACTTCAAAATTTATTTTTAAACTCCTACCCCCCTCCCCCCCGGCCAGCCCCCCACCCCCCCACCCACCCCCAAAAAATTAATTTAATTTTTTAAAGATACTATCAACTTCAAATTTTTATTTTTTTCACTCCTACCCGCCACCCCCACCCCCACTCCACCCCACCACTACCACCACCACAAAAAAATTATAATTTTGTTTTTAAAAAATATTTTTAATTTCATAAATTATTTTTTACTCTAATAAAAATAAAAGAAGTCTTTCAAAAACATTTTTCATTCATAAATCAAACACTAAAAATTATTTCTGGAAAAAAAAATTCTTTTCACCAACCAAACATGAGAAAATAAGTTCAAAATCTACTTGTTTTCCATGAAAATATTTTCTAGGAAAACATTTTCCATGGAAAACATTTTCCTCCCTACCAAACACACCCTTAATGATTTATCTAAATTTTACCTACAAAGTTGCTATCTTGACATTTGTACCAATGAAGAATTATCTTCCTTGCTACCAATCTTCACATTAATTCGTCTTTGGATCTTGTCAATTTAACACTCTTTGGATCACATTAATTCTATCTAGCTTGGTGCACCTCAGCTGCGTTGAGGACATCCATTGTTGAACTGAGCATTACTTGATTCATTTTCAACATCTTGTACTATTAGACTTGCCTGTGATCTGATCTTCAATGGTGGTTCTGATTCTTTTTCTTCTTCTTTAATAAAAAATGAAATATGTTGAAACAAACTATTATTGCTCCAATTCCGAGTTGCTTCTTCATCAAAGATAACATATTGACTAATAACTATTTTCTTCGTAATAATGATTGAACAAGCGAAAAGCTTTTGATTTGTTACTTAGACCAAAGAAAATGCAATTTTGACCTTTATCATCCAATTTCTTCCACGCAACATCTGGAATGTGTGCATATACTTTACACCCGAAAAATCAAAAATACTAAATATTTGATTTACACCCTCTCCCAGCGTCAATAGGTGTCATGTTTCGAATATAGTTGGTAGGACATCTATTCAATATATGAATGCTTCAAAGAAGAGCTTTTGCTCAAAAGTCTCTTGGTAATCCTCTTCTCTTCAAAAGACTACACACCATATTAAGAATTGTGCGATTTTTTCTCACATATACCATTATGTTGAGATGTTAGGTTGTTGCATGTTGCCTCTTTATTTCATGTTTCTCACAAAACTCTACAAATGCTTATGAGTTCTATTCGTCACCCCGATCAGTCTGCAAAAATTTAAGTTGAAAACCAACTTCACTTTCAGCAAGGGCTTTAAACTTCTTAAAAGTTTCAAACACTTCAGATTTTTCTTTTAGAATACAAACCCGTGTATTTCTGGTATAATCATCAATGAAGCTAATGAAATAACGTTTACTTCTATAGATGTAAAATTTATTGAACCACATATATATGAGTGCACTAACTCCAACACCTTCATTTCTCTCAAGACTTGCTTGTTGGAAATGGTTCACAATGTTGCTTGTTAACTACACACTCTTCACATACTTCATCGGGAGTTGTGGAAGACCCAACACCAAGTATTTTGCTTTAAGAACTTCAATCTTTCAAAATTTAAATGCCCATAACGAAAATGCCACTTCAAGACATCCTTTTTCACTTTTGCAGAAAAACGAGATTTTATAGAGTTGTAAAGATATAAAGAGAACAAGAGATTTGATGACATTTTAATTTGAGTGATTAGCCTCAAATGAGGATCTCGTATCTTATAAACTCCACCTTTTATTAAGTTCACATCCTTTTTGTTGAAGCTTCCCAAAAGTTAACAAATATGTCTTCAACGCAGGGACATAAAACACATCACCTATGGTATAAATGAACTTTTTTTTTTTGACTTGTACTCCATTTTCCCATAGCAGAGACCACTGAATTATCTCCAAATCTCACGGTATCTTGAAAAGTTTCATCCAACTCTAAGAATGTCTCTTTTTCCCCACACATGTGATTATTGCATTCGGTATCAAGAAACCATACATGAGTGGGAACTTTCTCCTTGGTGTTGGGACCGAAAATAAGCAGGTGTAACGCGGAAGCTAGCAATGCAAACCTCGAAAGACCACGAGTAAGAACATAACTAGAAATATACAAAAGACACAAAGATTTAACGTGGTTCGGTCAATCGACCTACATCCACAAAGGAGATGAGCAATCCACTATAAATATGAGAGTACAAAATACAGAGAGAAACAACCTCAACCAATTTACTCGTAATACATAGGAGGTTCACACAAGTGATAACGTATCAAGCTTGTGACCCACAAATTTTCCTCCTAACCAAAATTCTCAAAGCACTTAAGACTACATTGTGAATGCTGATTAAGTTAGAAGAAACATGCCTCTATTTATAGATTCCTAAACCTTTTCTTACCAGAAAAATGATTAGTCAATTCAAAACCTCTTCCTAAAAGGAAAACCTATTTATGGTAAGAAATCAAGGCAAATAAAACCCAACACTTGGAAGTATATGCCATGAAAAGTGAAATGTCATCTTCTTTTTCCTTTATTTCTCCATCTTCATTTGTCTCTGCAAAATTAAATCTGCCGTCATAATTTCTATTTAAATCGGTATGACACTCATATCGATAGTGTTCATATCGATGGTATATATCTATAACATACAACTTGATAATTGTCACATTTTTTCCTTTTTCTAGAGAATCGCCTACTCTGCTCTGCTCCTTTTTGTGGTGCCAACCTTTTCCATTCCATTTAGCTTTCTCTTGATTTGTTCCTTTCGAAGGCGTCAGTTCTTTCTATGAGGCTGCTTAGACAGGGCGATAGCCCAATTTTTATTGTTTATACTTTACGGCGCTTGTTTTGTATTGAGGTATACCAAAGAAATTCATAAAAGCATCCTTGTCTTGCAGATTTATTTTATGTTCATGAACCAACAAAAAGCCCTGCAACCTGTCAATAGAAATAATATCGATATCTTTGGATTCTTCAATTGAGCAAACAATTAGTTCAACTTTATAGTCATTGAGCGAAGTATTTTCTCAATGATGATAACATCCTCCGGTATTTCACCATGAATTCACATTTTATTTGAAATAGATAACATCCTAGAGAAATAATGCTCTAACTTTATCATCCGTACAGTCTCAAATTCACCACGAAGTGCTTGAAATTTGTCACTAACCAAAAATATTCATGATGACACTCGTCTAATCCCATCAATACAAGTCAGTCTCCTATCCAACAAACGAAAGACATACGGAAAATAAATCAACATTAGCATAAGTGCGGATAACTTAGCCAATTTGATAAACACCCCCAATTTTTTATTGTCATGTGTACAAGTCTCTAATATATGAAAACAGAATTGAAAGATAAATACAAGTGTAAATATCTTTGTTTCTCAAACAAAGCAAAGCATAAAATAAGGAACAAGAGGACCCGACGAAATGACAAGCAGCTACCTCTCAAAGTCCTCTAAAGCCTCGGAGAAAGATGAATATAGGTCCGGGCTCAAAACCTACACGAGTGTAAAAGCAAGGAGTGAGTACTAAACAACACGGTAGTCATAATCAAGCAACCCACTAAACAAGGTAAAACTAAGCTAGAAACGAGTAATCATTTTATCCCGACCAAACTGCCTCAACTACAACCTGCATAGAAATTAGGTCAACCTAACAGTTTACAATATACAACTCACATGGCTTTACAATCATAGTCCAACATCACAATTCAATAATCAACAATTATCAAGTTAATCAATCACGAGTATCAAGTATGTCAATCACCAGCATAAAGTATCGCAATCACAAGTATCAAGTTCATCAAAGAACAATATACAAATACTTGTTGATACCATTTTCCATCGGCACACCGAAACCATTTCCCATCAACACAATATACTCGCGAAACCATTTTTCATTGACACAATATCACTCGCTGGAATCATTTTCTATCGGTACAATATCACTCCTCGAAACCATTTCTCATTAGCTTTGCATGATGTCACTTGTCGTAACCATTTTCCATCTGCAGAATCATCATATGTCACATCACAGTGCACAAAAATAAATGTAAATAGGTAATTTCGCACCATAAGGAAGAGACAATAAACTGAAACAATTCAAGTCCACAATAATAGATAGCATCAAGCATTTCATCCATCAACAAATTAGGACTAACATCAAGGCAATTCACACAACACAATTATCAAAATGTTGCCTTTTTCATTTAATCTCTTTTCAATCATTAAGATCAACTATTTAGAATAATTGAACCCATCCCCTCGTTCTCATACTCCCCAACACACACAATGAATGGAATTTACAAGATTCTACAAGTTTTACAAGGTTTAGAAATTAACTTGCCTTAAAATCAATCAAAAGTTAATGTAAGACTTGAACTTTTGCTTATGAACGATATCCAAAGTCAGACAATCTAATCCAACAAGTATTCACAATAAGATTCGAAAATAACAACACTCATATCATACATTTTAAAAAATGGGTCAAATCAACTCAAAAGTAATTCCAAAAAAGAGGTTTAAATTCAAAAATACTAAAGACAAATGAAAAAATTTGGAAAATGATAGATTTCCAAAAAACAAGTAAAATCAGAATCAATGACTTCTATATGTTACCCAAGACATTTGGAACTCATTGCAATTGGAGAAGCATTTCCAAAACGGATTAGAATCTAGCTCAAAATCACCATTTTACTTAAAGATTCAAATTCTTGAAAAGTTTTCACTTAGCCAATCAAGAATCCCAATTTATTGATGTTAAAAACCACAATTGATCAAGTGGAATTTAAGTTTTAGGGTTACAAAGAATTACCCGATTCACCACGAAGAATCTCTTTAAAATCGTATCCAAGGGTTTTTCAAAACTCAAAATGTGAGGAAATGGGGTAAAATCTTGAAATTACTGGCTAAAACCCTCTCAGGTCTCACTTTTACGAATCAAGGGTCACTTACGCAATCATAGCGATCGCAACCCATGGTTCGCTTCAGCAAACCCTGCAAAAACAGGACCCTTCACTTTCGTGAGCCAGCCCTCGCTAACACGAAGTTCGCGAAAGAGAGGAGACCTTCGCGAAAGAGAGGGTTAGGTCTCCTGACCCCCTCACGAGTGCGACCAGGGTCTCACTAACGCGATCCTTGCAAAAGCAAGGTACCCCCGCGAATGCGAGGCACACCAGATATTAGATAAAATCAGCCAACTCTCAATTAATCGAAAGAACTTTAATTTTTAAATATTATAACGACTATTAATTTTGTCTATTGTAAAGTACTGTGTAAAAGTTAAATTACATTTCTAAGGAACCTCCGTACTTTCGGCTAATTAATATTATTTTTTTTTTGAATTTTTTGGCTAATTTTGTCTACATAGTTGTTTGTATGCATATGTTTCAGTCTAAAAAATCTTAAAAGCTATTTAATACATCTGAGTTATATTTGATATCGTTATGTATCTTCACATACTTATATGCACTTATAAACTTTGTGGAGATATACATGCTTCAAAATTCTAAAAAGTCTTGAGCGAGATACATACTTCATATCGATTCTATAGAGTTTCCATACACGAATATTTTGACCGAAATTCTAAGTCTTGAGCGACATATACAAATTTCAAAAATTCTAAGTGATGTTTGTTTGTTTGTTTTTAATTTTAGCAGCTTCCATTTGATGAAGAAAGAAGAAGAATCAGGGATCTTATTGATGATTTCTTGAATAGCTTGAAGAAAATAAAGAATGACTTAATTACTTCAAAATGGGATGACTTTGAAAGGCTAAGAATGGAACTGAGATTCCTAAGAACATTTGTCCTGTTTGGGAATTCGCGTTTGGATGACTTTTATCACAGGATGTGGTTCATGAATAAAGATAAGTTCAATAATCTTACGTGGTCACTTTTCTATCAAGATGAAGATAAATTAATCCTAGCGAAATACGACATGGAAGGTCTTGCCCCTCTGCTGCTGGAAGAGATGAAAAGTTATTTGAGTTTGGAGAATGATTATGTAGCCACGACGTCAAAGGAGAAAATGTTTGAATACCTCCTCAAACACCTCCATGATCTACCATTCTATTGTTCTATGTTGCTTGAACCCCTGATGAGTGAATACAAGATTCTTCGGCAAGTATGCGAACATCTGAGAGATTTTTATGGGTTGGAATGCATCGCCGCCAACAAAACAACAACTGAAAATCTCTATCCTCGGTACCAAATGATAGTTGATAGAGTAACAGAATTCTGTTTTGATCTTTGGACTGGAAAGTATAAAGAAGAAATTGGTGGTTATAGCGTTTACAGCAAGTATGACGTCTCTCAATGCTCTTCCATGATCACTTCTCTACTCATCGACATAATCCCTCTTGAGCTGGAGCTTCTATACATTTCTACTTCTAACCTCATCAAACAATCAACGTCAACACATCAACTAAAACGGTTTGTCAAGCAAATCCTAAAAGCATCTCCAAGGATTCTTCAAAAATATCTCATTCTTCTACAAGGACGCATGGTAGCTGTCAATTACGCTCCAGCTAAAAGCATTAATGCCATGATCGAGTTCCTATTGATCTTTCTCACAGATGTACCAAAGCGTTTTATCCATCATGAAAAATTGAACGATATGTTGGCACATGTTGGACTACTTACAAGGAAGATATTTATTCTGTTGGAGGAGAGCTCTGAGAATAATATCAATGAAGCGGACTTTTTAGCTCCAGATTTTTTGCAAGAAATTGAACAAATGAAGGGAGATATCAAACAGATTTTTTTGAAATCTCCAGAGTCATCTCAACTTCGCTTTCCTATGGATGATGGTTTGCTCTTTATGAATATTCTACTCAGACATTAAAATGATTTATTCATTTCCAATGTCTATTCAGTTTCTCTGATAAAGAAAGAAATTGGGATGGTGAAACAAAGCCTCGAATACCTAATATCATCTTTCGGGAAAGTGAGGCAAGAATTGGATGACACTAGTGGAGTAGTTATTGATTGGTGGGTGCGTGCTTTGGATGTGGCATATGAGGCAGAACATGTCATTAATTGCATTCTTGTCAGAGATGAAGCTCTCTCAAATCTCATATTCTTACTTCCAAGTGTCATTGATAAGATCAAGCTTATCGTGGAAGAAGTCACCAGCTTACAACTGGAGGATAAGCTTATCGTGGCAAAAGTCACCAGTTTACAGCTGGATGATGATGATGGGGATGACCCCCTTGATGCAAAGTCTTCTGTTGAGACAACTGAGTCAACCTCATCATCATTTGTTGAGGTAATAGTAGGTCATGAAGAAGAAGAAGCCTGGATCATTGGCCAGCTCCTTGATAAACCTGAATCCGAGCTTGATGTCATTTCCATTGTTGAAATGGCAGGACTTGGTAAAACTACTCTTGCCAATAAAGTGTATAACAATACATTAGTTGTTAATCATTTCAAAGTTCGTGCCAAGTGCACTGTTTCCCTTCAGCAAGTTACTGGCTCGAAAGTAAAAGAAAGTGAGGATGACCTTGCTGAAAAGCTACGAGTAGCACTGTACGATATAAGGTACCTCATCGTTTTGGATGATGTGTGGGATATTGAAACAGGGGAGATGTTAATAGCATGTTTTCCAAGGGTTGAGAGAGGAAATAGAATTATTTTAACTAGCCGAATTAGTAAGGTAGGTTCACAAGTTAAATGTCGTACTGATCCTGTCAACCTCAAAGTTTTAACAACTGAAAAAAGTTGGGAGTTATTCGAAAAAAAGGTATTTGGAGATGAAGGAAGCTGCCCTGCTGAGCTGTCAAAAGTTGGACATCAAATAGTTGAGAAATGTCAAGGTCTTCCCTTGGCTATTGTTTTGATTGCTGGAGTAATTGTTAGAGGAAAGACAAAGGAAAAGGATTTGTGGCTTCGGATTGAACAGAATATAGATTCCTCCATTTCTGGGAACATCAATTTGGTTATGCAATTAAGTTATGACCATTTACCATACCACCTGAAGCCGTTGTTGCTTTACTTTGCAAGATCTCAAAAGAGTAAACGAACTCCAGTCTCTACGTTGATGCAGTTGTGGGTGGCCGAAGGGTTGGTGGATCATGATATACGGTCCAAGAGTAGTTTAGAGGAAGTAACTGAAAGTTACTTGGATGCTTTAATTTCCAGTAGCCTGATAATGGTGGATCATAGCCAGTCCGAGAGTCTTTGGTGGATGTCTGCTAGGATCAAAGTTTGCTATGTGCATGATGTAGTGCACGATTTTTGTTCAGTAAAAGCGGGAAAGGAAAAGTTTTACAAGTTAATCAATTCAGGTGATACATTTCATGCTTCGGATTTCCTACACCGTCGTCTAACCATTCATACTGACGACAGCCAACTCCACAAAAAATGTATTTTGTTCGATTGTAATAAATGTTCAGCTGGCAGTAGTAAGCATCTCATATCTTTGAAAGTGAGCGGTTCTCTTGATATGTCCAGGTATATCTGTCACACAAAACATATGAGACTTGTTAGAGTGTTGCAACTGGGTAACACTGTTCTGGAAGAGTCTTTAACGGAAGAAATAGGGTCCCTATTTCATTTGAGGTTCTTAAAGATACGGGCTAGAATAAAAGCTATTCCGGTGTCGTGGGTGAACCTCCAGAATCTGGAAACTCTGCTGATCGAAACGGAATATCCCATCATGGTACTACTACCCAGGATACTCGAACTGTCAAAGCTGAAACATGTGAGTATCGTTTACTTCTGTTCTTTCTTTGAAGTGAACGGTGGATGGGACATTATTATGGATCAACCAAGTAGAATATTGGAAGGTGAGAATCTAAAGTTACAACACTTGACAACTTTATCCAAAGTTGTTATCTCATATACTGAAGCCACGAATGATGCTCTGGAGAAGTTCCCAAATCTTCAGCACCTTGATTGCACCATCGTGGAACCGCGGTACCCTCCTACCCACAACGATTGGTTTCCCAAGCTTGATGTCCTTGATAAACTTGAATCACTCATTGCAAGATATCAGAAGACATGGGCAGATCATCAATACGAGTTAAAAGACAAAATCCCACCTCCCAATGAATATCACTTCCCTACAAGCTTGAAAGAGTTACGGTTGTATGGTTTTCCCCTGAGACCTGCTTTGTTTTCTGCAATCGCGAAATTGCATGAGCTTGAAATTCTGGAGTTGATCGACCCTGATTCCGTCGAGGACATGAAGTGGAATGCAAGTGAGGACATCTATCAAAGTCTTAAGACTTTGCGTTTGGTATCTGTCAAATTTTCAGAATGGAAAATTGATTCGGAAACTTTTCCCAAGCTTGAGGAATTAATACTAGAAAAGTGTGAGGATTTTACGAAGATCCCTTGTGAATTTGGGGATATAAACACTTTAAAGTCAATTCACGTGGTTTATATTAATCCTGAGCTTGGAGATTCAGCCATGGAGATTAAGAAAGATGTAGCAGCTTACACAGGAGAGGACAGACTTGATGTCCATTTATCATATGTGTATGACAAAGAAGAGGTAATTAAACATATTCACCCTACCAATAAAAGGCTGTTCGTAGCCTCTGTCAGCATCTATTATGCCACATAGGACGCATATGTTTACTTGTTCAATTTATACAAGTTGAAGTGTCTACAAGACATAGATATGAGCTGTAGTCAAGTTAAAAGATACTACTGTTTTCTTTCATGTACTGCTTCGCCTCATTAGTAATTTGTTTTGTTTGCAGTTTAGCATTGGATAGTGAGACATTGAGATTAAGGAAGATGTAGCAGCAGAGGTAATTAATTTAATTTCTTACATCTTCACCCCTATCTATTTGTTTGTTTTCATCATCATATATAATTTGCAGAACGCCCAAATTAGTAACTGGTACAGAAGGCGAGGTCATATAGTAGCTGATTCCTCAACTGAACAAGTGAATACGGACTAGAATCCTACAGCCTGGAACACCCATATTACAGAAAGAGTCAAAGCAATAGCTCTATCTATTCCTTTATTGATTAGGAATGGATCTTACAAGTTGAAACGTGTAAGATACAATCTTTTATTCACAATAAAATGATTACTCTATCAGGTCCCTTGTAGATCTTGAAAGCTTATGTTATGCTTAAGAGATAAAAGACAACTTTTTCAATTATGCTCAATTGTTTTGACTAAGTTGTCAAGTTAATAATGAAGTTGTTAGAAATCGAGAGAGAAGAAGAGTTTATTAGAATGAGATTTGTGTATGTTCACAATAGACCTAGCAATGTATATATACAAAAGAAAAATTATATCTAACTTTAACTACCTAACTAACTTAACTACTTTCTTGAATATAACTACCTAACTAACTTTTGGAATATTATTTCTTTACATTTTCCTCAATACTCCCCCCCAAGCTAGGAGGTTCAAACACATCTAAGACTCCTAGCTCGGACACTAAATAATCATGTTGTGCCTTACTAAGAGCCTTTGTTAAGAGATCAGCAGGCTGGTTTTGTGTTGAAATATACATTATGTTGATCAGGCCTTGCTGCAGCTTCTCTCTAATAAAATGACAGTCGATTTCTATGTGCTTTGTACGTTCATGATACACTGGATTCAAAGCCAACTGAATTGCAGATTTGCTGTCACTATAGACTTGAACAGGCAACTGAACCTCAACTCCCAACTCTTTCATCATTCCAACTATCCAAACTAACTCTGTCACAGTCGAAGCTACACTTCTATACTCAGCTTCAGCTGAACTTCTTGACACAACAGTTTGCTTTGTAGCCTTCCAAGAAACCAAAGAATTCCCCAGCTTAACTATATATCCAGTTACTGACTTTCTTATAAGTCGACATGTTGCCCAGTCAGCATCACAACAAGCTGTAATTTCAATTCCACACTTACTTGATAATAAGACACCTTGCCCTGGATGTTTTTTTGATATATCTTACTAACCTAAGAGCAGCATCCATATGAGATTTTTTTGGCTGATGAAGAAATTGGCTCAATGTTTGAACACAATAGGCAATATCACGCCTGGTCATGTTTAGATACAACAATTTCCCAATCAACTTCTGATAAGAGGCTTGATCAGCTTCCTGATCTTCTTGGTTTTTACCTGTTTTCTCATCATACTGTTTAGATGTCAGCTTAACATTCATATCCATAGGTGTTTCTGCTGGTTTTGCTCCTGACAGTCCTACTTCAGAAATGAGTTGGCGTGCATATTTTCTTTTGATGCATAATCACTCCATCTTTTGATCTCACAAACTCTATTCCAAGGAAGTATTTTAGTTCACCTAGATCCTTCATCTTGAAACTCTGTTGCAAGCTCTTTTTTGTTTCTTCTACCAACTCTAAACTACTACCTGTTACTAAGATGTCATCAACATATATCAGAATTATCACAATTCCATTAGAAGTTCTACTTGTGAATAGGGAGTGATCATACTGACTTTGTATAAACCCCAACTTCTTCTATAGAACTTCTGCAAACTTGTGGTTCCATTGTCTTGGTGCTTGCTTAAGCCCATGCAATGACTTTTGCAGTCTACAAACCTTATCCTTATTCTCCCCCTGACTGGAAAAGCCCTGAGGTACAGTCATATAGATTTCATCTTCTAAATCACCATTCAAGAATGCATTATAAACATCCATTTGATGAATATGACAACCCTTTGATACAGCTACTGCCAGAACTGTTCTAACTGTTACCATTTTCACCACAGGAGAAAATGTTTCCTTATAATCTATTTCCTCTTTTTGACTATATCCCT
Source organism: Solanum sitiens (assembly GCA_016801875.1). Taxonomy (NCBI): domain Eukaryota; kingdom Viridiplantae; phylum Streptophyta; class Magnoliopsida; order Solanales; family Solanaceae; genus Solanum; species Solanum sitiens. The sequence goes on along the minus strand of JABWTJ010000310.1, from coordinate 603,332 downwards.
TGGCCACTAACCTCGTCTTGAATCTTTTTACCTCTCTATTAGTTTGTACTTAATCTTATAGATCCATCTACATCCTATAGGAACCTTTCCTTTAGGTAATTCAACAAACTTCCATGTGTTGTTATCCTGCAATGCTCTTACTTCAGCTTGCATTGCTTCTATCCATCTTGAATCTCTACTTGCCTCAGCAAAAGTTGCAGGTTCACTTAACACAGAAGTTGCAGCAACAAACTACTGATAGGAATTAGACAGATGTTTATATGCTACACACTCTTTTATAGGATATTGAACCTGTTTTTTTCATGTTAAGACACACAAAATCTTTCATCCATACAGGTGGATGAACTCCTCTAGTAGATCTTCTTGTACCTTCAGACTCATTACTCACTTGACACTCAGCTTCTTCTTGTAGAGTACTTTGTTCAGACACATCAACTTCTCTTTCAGCACACTCATCCTGTACATCTTCAATATGTATCTTTCCTTTGCACACTGTATTGTCATATTCAAATTCCCATCCAATATTTAACATTTCATTATCTGTGTTACTAATAAAAGGACCTCTCTCCTTACTATCAGATAGATTCATGAATGGAAATATTTGTTCTCTGAACATCACATCTCCGCTAACAAAGAAGTTTTTGTCTACTAAACTTAATAGAATATAACCTTTTTGAACTTCTGAATACCCCATATGTATAGCTGCTTGAGATCTTGATGCAAGTTTGTCTTTCTGAGTAAGGATTTTAGCATAACACGGGCATCCTAACACTCTAAGATGAGGCAGCACAGGTTTAGCACCATACATTTTATCATATGGAGATTTATTCCCCAGTACTCTACTAGGCATTCTGTTAATAAGATAAGCAGTTGTAAGTACACATTGACCCCAATACCTTATTGGTATTTTACCTTGAAACCTTAAAGCTCTAGTCACCTCTAAGAGATGTCTATGCTTTCTTTCAGCCACTCCATTCTGTTGTGGAGTGTAAGGACATGATCTCTGATGAATTATACCCCTTTCCTTATACATAGAGATACACACAGAGTTCATGAACTCGTCTCATTATCAGACCTTACCTTCTTTACTGTTTTATCAAACTGTGTTTGTACAAACTGAATGAAAAGAGATAAAGCAACACACACGTCTGATTTGTTCTTCAAGAGAAATAAGCAAGTCATTCTTGAGAAATCATCTATTACTGTTAAGAAGAATCTATTACCATCAAAAGTAGTTTGCTTATATGGACCCCATACATCTAAACGAATCAAATAAAAAACTTGACTGCTTCTAATCTAACTAATTGGAAACACATTTCTGGTCTGTTTTGCACAAGGACACACAGAACATTTATTCAATACTCTACTTACAACTTCTGAATCAGCAGAAAAAACTTCTCTCAACACATGAGAGGTTCCATGTCCTAATCTCTTGTGCCACATATCTACTTCTTCCTCAGATCTCAGCTGCACTTCTAACTTCTTCTCAGGCACTGCACATGACTGAAATTTTCCTTGATCTTGAGTACAGTTCTTTAACAGCAGGTATAGACCATCCTCTTCCTTATCAACTTCCCTCACCTTTCCAGTGTAAAGTTCCTGAAACACACAAAAATGAGGAAAGAAGGTAACTGAACAGTTTAACTCCTTAGTCACTTTGCTCACAGACATCAAATTGTACTTAAACTCTGGTATGTGAAACACATTAGTTATAGCATTTCTTGGAGATACTTGACAAACTCCTGTGTGAGAAACATACGATACCCCTCCGGTAGGTAAGTAAACAGGCTTTGGATTTTTTACTTTGACTACAGATTCTTTATTAAGCATATCCATTATTGACACCATGTGAGTAGATGCTCCTGTGTCTACAATCCAGACCTCCTTATTTTCAGAAACTAACAATGCTTTACCTGCAGTATTAGTTTGTGCTTCACTTGATTGACCTGCATCTTCAGCTTTATGACCAGATCCTTGATTCTGTTTGATTACATGTAGAATTTGACTATATTGTTCTTTAGTAAAATTACACCCTTGTAACTGATATGCACATTCACCCGCATCCTCAATGTAAGCCATTTCCTGTACCATTGTTCAGTTTCCTTTTAGATTTGAAATCTGAAGGATATCCAATCAGTTTATAACACTGATCTTTGGTATGTCCTTTGAATCTGCAAAATTCACACACAACACAAAAATTCTTGTTGAATTTGTTAAAACCTTGTCCAGCATTGTTTCCTGTTCTTGAATACATTCCTAGAGCCTCCATTCTTGAATTACTCACTGAACTCTGCCCAATACCTGATCTACTTGATGTCAATTATTGACATTCATCATTAACTATCATAGCATAAGCTTGATTTACAGCTGGTATAGGGCTCATCAACAAAATTTGACTTCTTGCTTGACCATAAGTTTCATTCAACCCCATCAAGAATTGATATAACTTCTGTCGATTCAAATGATCCACAAAACTTCTTGACTTATCACAATCACATCCAGGAGGTGGCACTAATGCTTCAAATTCATCCCAAAGACTCTTAAGTTTGGTAAAATAGACAGATACAGACTCCATACCTTATTGCAATGTTGCAATTTCTTCGTGCAGACGGAAGGTTCTTGATCCATCCAACTGATCGAATCTTTCCTTCAGATCAATCCACACACTTTGAGCTGAAGAAACAAATGCTATACCTCCGAGCAAACTCTTTGAAACTGAATTTAGAAGCCATGACAAAACAATTGCATTGACTCTTTCCAGAAGTTACATCCACACTGCTGGTTCTAGTTGTGGTTTGATCACCTTGTGTCATCTTGATTCACTTTCTTCTTCAATTGCACAGCGCAAACACGATTCTTTTCTTCTTTGAACTCTCGACTCGTAGATGATCAATTTTTCCAGCTTCTAATGCCAAAGCTCTGATACCATGAAGTTGTTAGAAATCGAGAGAGAAGAAGAGTTTATTAGAATGAGATTTGTGTATGTTTACAATAGACCTAGCAATGTATATATACAAAAGAAAAATTATATCTAACTTAACTACCTAACTAACTTAACTACTTTCTTAAACATAACTACCTAACTAACTTTTGTAATATTATTTCTTTACATTTTCCTCAATAAATAAGAATATATTAGCCTCTGAATAAAACAACCTAGTGTACTTTCATTGGTTGAGTACACTGCCCTCTTTTCACATGCTCACCAACCACGTTTTACAGTTGTTCCCTATTTCACCAGAGATTCATGCTCGACTCATCTCACGGGACCAGATCCCATAGTTTGTGAGAATCATCAAAATACCAAAGTTACAAAACATGAATATAAATGT